>JBBGZY010000797.1:65000-112500 GCA_037952925.1 Lithobates clamitans | reverse complement strand
GGTATGTGGGGCTGACATTGAGACTCAATGGCACTGCTAGATGTCTGCAAAAGGGATGCATGTTTTTGTGCATTGCGGGAAAGCGTGGAATTTTGTACACAACCTATCCTTTAACCCCTTCAGCCCCGGGAGAATTTACCCCCTTCCTGACTAAAGCACTTTTTGCGATTCGGCACTGCGTCGCTTCAACTGACAATTGCGCTGTCGTGCAACGTTGCACCCAAACAAAATAACGTCCTTTTTTTCCCACAAGTTGTGCTTTCTTTTGGTGGTATTTGATCAGCTCTGCGGTTTTTAATTTTTGCGCTATAAACAAAAAAGAGCAACAATTTTTAAAAAAACGCAATATTTTGTACTTTTTGCTATAATATCCCCCTTCTTCTTTTTTTTTTTTTTTTTTTCTATAAGCAAATTTTTTCTCAGTTTAGACCGATCTGTATTCTTCATGTTTTTGGGGGGAAAAAAATCGCAATAAGCGTATATTGATTGGTTTGCGTGAAATTTATAGGGTCTACAAAATAGGGGATAGATTTATAGCATTTTCATTATTATTATTATTATTATTATTATTATTATTATTATTATATATATATTTTTTTTTTTTTTACTAGTAATGGCAGCGATCTGCAATTTTTATCGTGACTGCGACATTATGGCAGACACATCGGACAATTTTGGGACCATTGGCATTAATACAGTGATCAATGCTATAAAAATGCATTGATTACTGTAAAAATGTCACTGGCAGTGAAGGGGTTAACACTAGGGGGCAATCAAGGGGTTAACTGTGTTCCCTGGGAGGTGATTCTAACTGAAGGGGGAGGGGACTGACTAGAGGAAGTGACGGATTGTGGTTCCTAGCTAATAGGAACACACGATCTGTCAGAACAGAAAAGGGAAGTGTGTGTTTACACACACTCGTCCCTGGTCTGTGTCTCCTGGTCATGATCGCTCCCCTCCCGCCGCTCTGACCGGGCCTCCCGTCCCATCGGGAGACCCGATCCGCGATCCGGCACTTTTGGCGTCTAGCCACAGACTGGAACAAAGCCGTTAAAGGCTTCGTTCCAGTCTCCTGACTGTAAACACGGAAGCGATGTCACAACGTCACTTACGGTTTACTCGGCTGCCAATGGCGCCGGATTTAAAATAATATACAGTATTCAGAATCGCCGTTTTCGGAATACGGAAGTCGCACCCGCATATGTAAACGGTGTTCAAATAACACATGTGAGGTATCGCTGCAATCGTCAGAGCGAGAGCAATAATTCTAGCACTAGACCTCCTCTGTAACTCTAACTTGGTAACCGTAAAAAAAAATTTAATGCGTCGCCTATAGAGATTTTTAGGTACCGTAGTTTGTCGCCATTCCACGAGTGCGTGCAGTTATAAAGTGTGACATGTTTGGTATCTATTTACTCGGTGTAACATCATCTTTCACATTATACACAAAAATTGGGCTAACTTTACTGTTTCATTTTTTTTTTTTTAATTCATGAAAGTGTCCCTTTTCCCAAAAAGTTGCGTTTAAAACACTGCTGCGCAAATACCGTGTGACATAAAATATTGCAACAATCACCATTTTATTCTCTAGATTCTCTGCTAAAAAAAATATATGTGTGTGTGTGTGTGTGTGTGTATATGGTTGGGGGTTCTAAGTAATTTTCAGATTTTAACTTGTAAATACCAAATGTCAGAAACGGATTTTAACTTGTAAATACCAAATGTCAGAAATGGGCTTAGGCATGAAAGGGTTAATATAGGCTTACCTGTAGGTAAAAGTGGTTGTACAGGGTGTACAACCACTTTAAAAGGATAGTTCACCTTTACAAAAAAAACTGTCTATGCAGGTAAGGGATGTTTGTAGATTAAAACAAGCTGTGCAGCTCTGACTAAAGTTGAATAAAGCCCTTGCTATAGGTGTGGGCCATTTACATATTTTAATGAAGCCTGACTAGAATACTCCCAGAACGTTGCTAAGTGAGGCCTAGTCTTTGCTGCTCACCTCCACCATCACAGCAGCGAGCTCTTTCTGAGTCAAACCCCCTCACATACTCTTTCCCTCCCCTGATGCAGTAGCTCTGAGCTCAACATTTGAGGCCTCATGCCGCGTACACACGAGCGGACTTTCCGGCAGACTTGGTCCGGCGGACCGGACTCCCGGCGGACAATTCGATCGTGTGTGGGCTCCAGCGGACTTTTTTTTTTCCCCAAAAAGTCTGACGGACCTAGAAATGAAACATGTTTCAAATCTTTCCGACGGACTCGAGTCCGGTAGAAAAAAAACGCTCGTCTGTATGCTAGTCCGACGGACAAAAAACGACGCTAGGACAGCTATTGGCTACTGGCTATCAACTTCCTTATTTTAGTCCGGTTGTACGTAATCACGTACGAATCCGTCGGACTTTGGTTGATCGCGTGTAGGCAAGTCCATTCGTTCGGAAGTCCGTCGGACCAGTCCGGTCGAAAAGTCCGCCCGTGTGTACGCAGCATCACTCCTGTGATGGAGGAGGTGAGCGACTAGGCCTCACTTGGCAATGTCCTGGGAGTATTCTAGTCAGGCTTCATAAGATATGTAAGGCCCACACCTATAGCAAGGGCTTTATTCAACTTTAGTCAGAGCTGCACAGTTTTTTTTTTTTTGTTTTTTTTTTTTATCTGTGGGCAACTTTTATCTGCATAGACAGTTTTGTGGTAAAGGTGAACTATCCTTTTAATCACTTGACTTCCGCGCTGCAGCTGAAAGACGGCTATAGCGTGGACCTCAGATGCCGGGAGGGCATCCATGTGCGTCTTTGCGTTCTCGCAACGCGCTCTGTGATCGCCAAGTCCCTCGGACTCGGCTGATCACAGAGCAGTGTAAAGGGCCAATCACAGCGGGCCGTTTACCACGTGATCATCTGTCAGCTAATTTTTAAAGTTCCCCTGTCCCTGTGTGTTGGCACGAACAATCACACCCACATATGTAAACGTTGTTTAAACCACACATGTGAGGTATCGCCACAAACATTAGAGCGAGAGCAGTAATTGTAGCTCAAGACCTCCTCTAACTCTAAACTGGTAACCTGTAAAAAAAATTTTAAAGGGTCATCTTTGGAGATTTTTAAGGCCCGGTTCACACTTGTGCGATGCCAAACAATGCACAGACATCGCATGTAATTCGCAGCGCACTGCCGTTCACATTACATGCGATGTCTGTGCGGTGCAATATCAGCCATAGAGATAGTATGGCTGATATCGCACCACATTCGGTGCAAACACGCACAGGACCCTTTTTTCTGTTCGGACCAGAATCGGATCGCATGTGTGTTCACACCTATGTGATCCGATTCATGTCCGAACTGTCAGTTTACAGTGCGATATGCAAGCTGAACTGGGGGTGTCGTTAACAATGTATTGACACTCCCCGGCGATTCGCATTAGGCAGTGTGACATGCGAGTCGGTGCGATGCGGGAACACGCAGTGGATTCGCAGTGTTCTTGCATTGCACAAGTGTGAACTGGGCCTAAGTACCGAAGTTTGGCGCCATTCCACGAGTGTGCGCAATTTTAAAGTGTGACATGTTTGGTATCTATTTATTCAGGGTAATATCCTCTTTCACATAATACAAAAAATGGCCTAACTTTTTTAATTTTTTATTTTTGTTTATTTACTTTTTCAAAAAAAAAAAAAAGCACTTGAAAAATTTCTGCGCAAACACCGTGTGACATAAAAACTTGCAACAACCGCCATTTGATTCCCTAGGTTCTCTGCTTAAAAAAACATATATAATGTTTGAGGGTTCTGAATAATTTTCTAGCAAAAAAATGCAGATTTTTACATGTAGGAGAGGAGTGCCAGAATAGGCGCGGTATGGAAGTGGTTAAAGAGCATTTTGCAGACTCAGTACAGGATTACTGTCGCTTGTTACGTATTGCAGTTTTGAAACCTAGAAGTGCACCGCAAAAGCTAACCAGCTCCAATTTCCTTAAGTAGAATATTACATTTGTGTAAATTGAAAGCAATTTGTCCCGTAGTGCTGCCTGAAAGATCCATTTCAGCTCTGCCTGCGCTCAGACAATCCCGTGATCGCCATCAAAAGCAGAATTGCTGTTTAAGCTGAACAAAGCGTCCATTCTCTGCTGGACGGAGTGCAGGACTTTCCTTCCACGCAGCCAGATACTTCTATACGTGGCCCCTTCTGTCTCTCTATTACGCCACAATTCTGTTGTGTGTGTGTGTGTTTTTTTTTTTTTTTTTTTTTTTTTTTTTTTATATTTCCTTTGAATTCCAAGCCAGGGTTTCTGTTTCACTTAATACTCCAACTGAAAGGTGTTCTGGTGTAAATAAAAGCAGTATGCGATTATTGTCCTAGCCAGGTGATGGGAGAACGGAGTAGGATTTACGGTTGTTTGGTTTTCTCAGCGCAGAAGCTGGTTTGGCATTGGCCGCGTGTTGCTTCTTGTAGTAAACAGTGATGTCAGCCAATCAGAGGGTTTGTGTTGTTACCTCCCCTTTGACTACTGCTCTTATGTGCGATGTGTTTTTAATCCAGCGATCTAGAATGGTCTGAATTGTGTGCTTATGACACACAGGTTTTTTTTTTCCGTGGTCTGTTTTTTTTTCCGACAGAACAGATCGGAATTGCTTTGTGGATGAGATTTATAGAGGATTCGTTAAAGTGACACCTAACTCTAAAAATAATCCATACATATTCACTGCTTAACGGTGCTGTAATCTGTTTTTCATAAAATGTGTTCCCACCTGTGCGTTTTTCAGTGCGTTTTCAGATTTGCAGAAATGACCTACAGTCTATTTAACATTAGTTGCTATGGGTCACGTTCACATCTATGCCATTTCCACCTGTGCATTTTTTTGCAAAGGTGCAGGAACTTTTTTTTTTTTTTTTTTTTTTTTTTTTTACATGGAAGATGGTGCATTTTTGGCTCCATAGACTTCAATGGAATTGCAAAAGATGCATGGAAAAACACATGTACATGCATTTTTGGTGGATTTCCTGCTTGACCAGACACCTCCTCCTAGCAACATTTAAAGAGTTGTACAGGCAGAAGGTTTTTATTTTATCTTGATGCATTCTATGCTTTAAGATAAAAAGCCCCCCTCAATACTTAACTGAGCCCCAGCAATGTCCACAAGTCCCTTGGCCGTCCAGGACTCTCCCTCCTGATTGGCTGAGAAGCAGCAGCAGTGCCATTGGCTCCTGCAGCTGTCAATCAAGTCAGTTAGCCTATCGGGAGAGAGAGGAGGCGGGCCGAACAGCAGCTCCATGTCTAAATGGCCATACGAAGCTGCAGCTCGGCTCGGGTGCCCCCATAGCAAGCTGCTTGCTGTGGGGGGCACTCGACAGCAGGGAGGGGTCAGGAACAGCGAAGAGGGATCTGAGAAGAGGAGGATCCGGGCTGCTCTGTGCAAAACCAACTGCACAGAGGAAGTAAGTATAACATGTTTTTATTTAAAAAAAAAAAGACTTTACAATCACTTGAAAGTAGGACTATAGGCAAAATATTATTATTTTGTATTTATTTATTTTATTTTTTTGGATAGTGTAAGGCCTCTTTCACGTGAACGATCCGTTTAGGTCCGCCTGTCAGTTTTTTAGGCGGACCTGAACAGACCCTCCATAGACCTCTATGGAGCGTCGGATGTCAGCTGTGACATGTTCGCTGACATCCGACCCGCTCTGATCCGAAAAAGTGTAACGGGGGAAAAACCTACCTTTCCATCCGTTATCGGATCGGGTGACGACGGACTCTACGGTCCGTCATCATCCGATTCCCCCATAGGGGAGAGCGGCACTCTGACAGGTCCGTCGCTGCACATCTGTCATCTGCCTGCTCAGCGGGGATCCACGGAGCGATCCCCGCTAAGCAAGCGGATGTTCACGGGGCGGATTATCACGTATCCGTCTCGTGTGAAAGGACCCTAAGGGAGAGTAACCCCTGTCAGATTTTTTTTTTTCTATTTCACCGTGTCCCATTGCGGAGATTTGCCTTCACTTCCTGTCCCATAGCCAAACAGGAAGTGTGAGAATCCCTGCAAATTAAGGGAATTCTTTGGGGACCCCCAGCTCACCAGAACTAGTGTCTCCATTGGAAGATTTCCCCTCTACCACTTTTGTGGGGGGAAAATTTTTTTTTTTTTTTTTTTTTTTTTTTACTTTCACTTTCAATGATAATTGTAAACAGGACAAGTAGGGTGAATCTCCCTAATAGGGACACAGACGCCAATAAAAACTGACAAGCGTACCAATTCTTCTTCTTTCTTCTTTCTTCCCTGAATCGCACAAACGCAATCTGCATTCCTATGTGGCTCAGTCCAGTGTGATTTTTTTTTTTTTTTTCAGCTCATTCTTTTCAATGGGATGAAATCGCACCAATGGTAGTGCATGCACTACTTTTTTCAAAAACGTACTGCATTTGTGATCTGCATTTAGGCTATTTTCACACGGGGGCGGCGTCGGCGGTAAAGCGCCGCTATTTTTTATAGTATAATGTGAAAGCCCTCGGGGCTTTCACATTGGAGAGACAGCAGCAGCTCTTTCAGGACGCTTTGCAGGCGCTATTTTTAGCGCTGTAGCGCCTGCTAAGTTCCCCTAGTGTGAAAGGGGTCTTGGGATGTCATTACTACGTTTGTTTTTTTAGTAAATCGACCCCCATAGTTTTGCCCCTTTTTAGCACAGAATGATTGTACATGCAATTTCACAGGATGAATAGCTCATGAATGCATCCCTAATACTGGCTGTTGTTAAAAATACTTTTTAAAAAAAAAAAAAATCCCAACTCCAGGAAACCTTAAAAATTAGCCATTGCAGAGCTCCTGCTCCTTTTTTTTTTTTTTTTTTTGGCAACAATCTTCATGCAATTTTTAAAGGCGCGTTTTGCTGCGATTGCCACAAAACAGAATTGCATGGCAGTAGCTGCAAAATTGCACTGGGTTTGGGGTGCCATGAATGGGCACCCTAAATGCGTGTTGCATGTTTTGCAGCGATTGCCATGTGATTTGGAATCGCAGGCAGAATCGCACCAATTTCGTCTGTTAGAAATTCCCAAATGTGAATGGGGCCTTTCAGTGATATATTAATATTCTTTAATTCCCTAGAATAAAGAAGGAATCCAGAACTTTTTTTTGTAGTACTGTCCTGTCTGATTTGATACAGATTTTTTACATAGTAGGTGAGGTTGAAAAAAGACAATCTACGTGTGTGATTTATATGTCAGTACCGGTATTACATTGTATATCCCTGTATGTTGTGGTTGAAATTGAATGGATGATTTTAGGTTTGTCCTCCTATTACATAGTTTCATACACAGATTGTATAGTGTATGGCCAGCCTTGGATCTTACTGAAATTTGCATCTATGTAATTCTTGCTGCATTTCCTATGTGTTTTTCCTGCGTCGTCATTGCTGTCAGTGGCCTTGATGATAGTGTTACTGTAACCCTGAACAGGTTAGTGAACAATTACTATATAACGGCTCATGTCTGGCCGGGACCTATTCATCAGCCGCTTACAGATCTCTCTCTCTTTGCATCTGCCAAGAGCAGCAAACCAGCCCATCCCAGTCTGATCCAGTGTGAGTTGGTCACCGTCCCCGTGCAGCTGCAGGCTCGGGAGAGTGGGGCAGGTAGGCGGCACCGTCCACACTTGCTGTGTGTTTAGTATGACGCTCAGCTCATTAACCTTTGCCAGGTGCTGAGCCTCAGCCTAATACAGCTCTCCGGTATGTGTCATCGACAACACGCGTCAGGTCACTAGGCTGGATGAGCTGCGTTTTGGTTATTTTTAGGACATGGTTTTCTCATGGAACCTTTCCATTTAAATAGAAAATATATAACTGCAATTTTTTTTGCATGAAATGGATATTTGGCTTTTAATTTTTTTTTTTTTTTTTACCCTCCTTGTTTGAAGATCAAAGAACCTTGTACAGTAGAACTTCCTAGTCCCTTCAAGTGAAAGCTAGCTGGATTTTATTTTATTTATTTATTTCAGGTACTTATATAGCGCCGTCAATTTACGCAGCGCTTTACATATACATTGTACTTTCACATCAGTCCCTACCCTCAAGGAGCTTACAACCTAAGGTCCCTAACTCACATTTATACATACTAGGGACAATTTAGACAGGATCCAATTAACCTACCAGCATGTCTTTGGAGTGTGGGAGGAAACTGGGTGAACATGCAAACTCCAGGCAGATGGTGTTGTGGTCGGGATTCGAACCAGAAACCCTTTTTTCTGCTAGGTGAAAGTGCTATCCACTACACCTCTGTGCTGCCCATTTTTTGTATTGTATTTATTACAGGTACTTGTATAGTACCAAATCGAATCTCTCTTATGGTGCGAAAAATATGGTAATAAAATATTTACAAAAATGTGAGGGGTGTACTCACTTTTGTGAGATTGTGTGTGTGTGTATGTGTTCAAACCCCTTGATATTTTCCACATTTTGTCATGTTACAGCCAAAAACGTAAATGTATTTTATTGAGATTTTAAGTGATAGACCAACACAAAGTGGCACATAATTGTGAAGTGGAAGGAAAATAATAAATGGTTTTCAAAATTTTTTACAAATATATATGTGAAAGTGTGGTGTGCATTTGTATTCAGCCCCTCTGAGTCGATACTTTAGAACCACCTTTCACTGCAATTACAGCTGCAAGTCTTTTTGGGGATGTCTCTACCAGCTTTGCACATCTAGAGTGAAATATTTGCCCTTTTCTTCTTTGCAAAATAGCTCAAGCTCTGTCAGATTGGATGGAGAGCATCTGTGAACAGCAATTTTCAAGTCTTGCCACAGATTCTCAATTGGATTCAGGTCTGGACTTTGGGCCATTCTAACACATGCTTTGATCTAAACCATTCCATTGTAGCTCTGGCTGTAGGTGGAAGGTGAATCTCTGCCCCAGTCTCAAGTCTTTTGCAGACTCTTAACATTTTTTTTTCTTCTAAAGCCCCATACACACTATCAGTTTTTCTGCTTACTTAGTCCTTCAGATTTACCAAAACCATGTAGTGCAAGGGCCCGCCTGATTGCATACACATTGAAACTCCTAAGGTTTGACCTCATATTATATGGTTTTGGTAAATCTGAAGGACTAACTCAGCAGAAAAACTGATAGTGTGTATGGGGCTTAAGATTGTCCTGTATTTGGCTCCATCCATCTTCCCATCAACTCTGACCAGCTTCCCTGTCCCTGCTGAAGAAAAGCATCCCCACAACAGGATGCTGCCACCACCAGTTGCTTGTTTACATCATGTCCATTGAGCTGCGTTTTTTTTTTTTTTTTTTTTTTTTTTGCGTCTAGGCTTAATGGAAGGACGCACAGAAAACAATTGTATTCTGTGTGCCCTGTTCACACCATAATGCTGTAATAAAAATTATATATATAATTATTCCAGGTATGGCAGTTTTACATCCTCATGGAAAACCGCCTATAGGCCCCACTACTGCAGTGATTGCCACTAGCTTCCAGAAGGTCCTGTGCCAAGTGGATGCCCTGCTGCTTATTTGACACAGGTGGTCACTTGCTTGGCAAGAAAAAACATTGCATTTTCTCAATGAATGCGGAGTGTTCTCTGATTGGACGAAGTGGCGATTGTGATGTTGCCACTCCATCTCATCCAATAGTAGAACATGTTGCTCCCACTGAGAAAATGCAAAGCGTTCTCTGAATTGGCCCCCATGCCAAGCAAGTGACCTGCTGTGTTCACTATGCACCAGTGCGGTCACTAGGAATGGGATGTAGGTGGAAATCGGTGTAGTGGTGACTATTACAGTGCTTTCCAGCCTCCATGGGGATCCCAAGTGTATTGCACATACAATACATATTTATATTGGTCCAAGCTGGTCCTATGTAAAAACTGCCTTTCCTAAATTTCAGCTTTAAGCTGTGGTGCAGTGTGCTGCATACTGACGGGGCTTGAAATTTCAGCTGAGCGATTGGTGTCACCTACTCTAGGATGTCCATATCTTCTGGAGATGGGAGAAAAAGGTGATAAATCATCTGTGTTCTATGCCCCCTGGTGAATTATCATGGATCACAGAGAGAGCTATAAAAGTTCTACTGTACATGAATCATATCGTGTATGGCACCATCCAAAAATGATGCGTAATTTAGTAATTATCCCAAATGATTTTAATTACGAAGTGGAAATGTGTAGACATGTAATTAAAAATCCATTGCTGCATTATTTGACTGCATATCATGACTTCTGCACTGTAAATGGCTATAGATGCCTTGTTCACTCCTTTTTTTTTTTAAGGGTGTGCAATGCTGATAAGTGCACAATGCCTAAAACACTTCATTGATTGGCAGTAACACGTCACATGACTTGTCTTTCAGATAATTCATTGCTTACCCAACCAGCATTTGCACAGGACAAAAAGGAACGCTCATTTAAGGTACAGTTTTTGTTTTTTTTGTTTGTTTATTTTGCAAACGTAAAAAAAAAAAAAAATTTCAATTTCAGCACAATCAAAACTGGTTGAAGATGTAGGAAAGTTGCCACATGTATGACCAACCCAAAGGGAGACTTAAAAAGTAACTTGTAGGGACAGAAATATAGATTCTGAAGCTTAGGGATGTAATTGGCAAGGATATACAGGAAATTTTACAAATGACCTGTCCAGAATGAACAAATGTAAATTTGTTCTAATAGTGCGACCCTTTTCTCTTTGGGAGAGGTGTGTGTGCTGTTATTCACATGTATGCTCTCCATGTTTTATAGAAGAATTGTCAGTCCAATGTAAGGCAGTAAGTATCCCATGATGGCTGTCTCCTGCTTGAACTCACAGCTGATAACAGAGATATACCCTCCTATGGAAGTCAGTTAACAAAGACTGTCGTTTTCTTTTCTTTTACATAATTATGACAGCACATTGATTATATGATATAGATCTGCTTTGACAGGAAGAGAATACAAGTAAACAATCCATAAATGGTGAAGCTACATTATAACCATTCCCAATATTCAGACTGTTTCCTTTTGGCCTCATGCACGTAGGACATTTTATTTTTTTCCCCCTTTCCCTGGACACCTTTGCTTCAGGGGAGGAAAATGCAGCTGGTAAAATGCACCCAAAGCCTTGTTTCGCATGCGCGCTAATGTGCGTTATTGCATTCTATTGGCCAGAATATTTATTCTGGCCATTAGAATGCATTAACGCACCTAATGTTTTTTTTATGCCCAAACGCTCCTCTCTCGAAAGCACTTGTGGTGAACTTCTTTATCTGCTCCTAAATGCCTATGTGTACAGGAAGGCTGACATAGAAGGGCATTTAGAGGCAGAAAAAAGTCAAACGCCTATAAAAGCGTTTTTGACATCCCCGTGTGCATGACGTAAATAGAGATAGGTGGCGCTAACTCAAAGTGCATAAATGTGATGAAATAAATATAATCCAATTCTTCATGTAAAGTGCATATGCGTAAAGAAAAAAATCATATATAAATAAAGTGACTAAACATCTATTACATTCATAGGACGTGACATCGGATAAATGACAGTGAAAATTCATGAAATATGACATCAAATAAATAAACAAATGTGTGCATGAGGCCTTCCACCCAAAAGGGGAAGTTCAGCTTTTTTTTTTTTTTTTTTTAATTGGAAAAAAACAACTTTATTGAGATGTAAACATGGTATACATAGGTACATTCAACATAAATGTATAGTATAGTACATAGCATATGTTTAATAAACTTTATTAATTAATACAATATACAATAACAATTTTATTGTTTTTATTTCCCCTCAATAGAGTGGATCAGTTAGGTGTCTCGCCATCCTCCATCTATCCCACTCTCTAGAGTATTTTTGCGTACATCCTCTATGGGGTATAGACCATTTACCTGTATGAAAGGGTATCATTTTTAATTTCCTTTTTCCAGATCTGAGGTGTAGGGGGCAATGTCTGCATCCAAGATCTGGCTATCACTTTTCGTGCTATGAATAAGGTTTCATACATGAATATGGCTTGGTATTTGTCAACTGCAGAAAGATTACTGCTTCCCAGCCAATGAGAGCAAGGGTCCCACTATGAAGCATGCTGGCAGGGGACAGGCTTTTCAACGAAAAGCAATAGTAAATAATTGAAGACCTTTTTTTGTTTTAATACACCTAGACGTAATTGACTGATTGAACCGGAAAGTTGAATTAGGCTTTACCTCTCCTAATCCCCCCCCTTACCCCAGATATACAAGGTTGTTGGGCGGTGATCTTTTTTTTTTTTTTTTTTAAAGCTAAATGCTGCAGGGCTTTCTGTAACGTAAAAAATAACCTGCTTAGCTCTGTAATCTCATGTATTATTCAAATGGCAATATATCGGAGTCAGCATAGATATCCATCAGACGATGGAAAGTTCTCACTTTCTGTATGTTTGTTCTTACTTGCAGAGACACGCAGGAGATCTTGTACTCAAATCTGAACATGGTAAGTCATATTTTGAAGAATTTAATGCACATACTTATAGAAAAAAACTTAGAATTAAATACAGTAAATGGTTAAATCATCTTGAAAGTGCAAGTCACTTAAAGTACAACTCCTTTTTTATTTTTTTTTTAGCTTTGGATAGCTTAGAGGTGGATTAGAACACCTGTCAGTTGTTATTGCTGTCTGTGTCCCCCGTAAGGGAGATTCATTCTTTCGATTTTGTCCTGTTCACCATCATTATTGAAAGTGACAGTAAAAGAAATTTTGGGATCTCCCCAGAAAAGTAATAAAGGAGAATTCTTCCACTGGGGACACTAGTTCTGGTGACCTGAGGGTGCCCAAGAAATTCCTTTTGATTTGCAGGGATTTCCTCTCACTTCCTGTTTCAACTATGGGACAGGAAGTGAGGGGGAATCTCCCCAATGGGACACAGATGGAAAAATAAAATAAACTGACATGGGGTTATGAACCTCCCTTACTCTATCCTAAATGTAAAAAAAAAAAAATGTCTATGCGTTGTATCACGTGTGTATGTATGATATATATATATATATATATATATATATATATATATATATATATATATATATATATATATATATATATATATATATATATATATATATATATATATATATATATACATACACACACACACACTATATGTGTGTGCCAACACTTCCGGGTAGGGGCTGCACATGCTCACCACTGGCGGCGCGCTCCCGCTTTAGGTATAGACAGCGGGAGCCAATTTAGCGGTGTCTGCCGGCACCCGCCAATCATGAGGAAGATCAGTACACATATTCGCCAGTACACCATGGATCTTCAACTGCAGTCCAAAAGTTTTATTGCAGAAAGATCACATCACAAAAGAATCAGTGCAGCGTTTCAGAGCTGTGCGGGAGTCCTTCGTCAGGTATGTGATCATCACATACCTGACGAAGGGGTCCTGCACAGCTCCGAAACGTACTGATTCTTTTGTGATGGGTTCTTTCTGCAATTGAAGATCCATGGTGTACTGGCGAATATGTGTACTGATCTGTGATATATCCAGTGTCCAGCTAGTAATCGCTACGGCACCCGCTACCGATGAACCTGTAATCCAAGAACGTGTGCGATGGGAATATAGACAAGATCGTGAGGAAGTGACACAGGTACTGTGATCTGTCTATGTAAACATGGCAGATCACTGTGCTGGCAAAGCAGGGAATAAATTCTACCTATTCCCCCTAGTAAAAGCACCTTCCACAGTACACACATAAACACTGGCTAGGCACACATTTAACCCTTTGATCGTCCCTCATGTTAACCCCTTCCCAGCCAGTGTCATTAGTACAGTAACGGTGCATATTTTTAGCACTGATCCGATACCAAGAAAGTTCCTGCAGTTTGAGAATGGCTATTATTACACCTCCCCCAACACACCCCTGTTTATTAACAGTGTGCTCCCTTTTAGTTCTGTGCAGACTAGGGTGCCTTTGACTTTCCTCCACATCCCTTTTTCTGTTTCTTTTTCTGCAGTATGAGCGTCTATTCAGGTTATTGCAGCAAATATGGCCGTGTATAAAGTGTGTGGACTGTGATTGAAAAGCAGATGTAGTTTACCCATACTGCCATACAGGGGGCAGCGTCAGTATCCTACGCTCCCCAACTGCCCTTCTATATTGCTAAACAGTGATAAAGTCCTGTGTAAGCTTCAAATCTTCAATGAAGGCTCCCATGTGACAACCCTCAGACCGATGATTGGCCACTCATGGCATTGATGGGGCGGCAGGGTGTAATGTCTGCTAACCCCATACCTGGAAGTACCAGTGTTTCCCCCAGGCCATAGCTCTGTAGAGAGCATTGAAAGTACAGAGAGCCTGTTTCCACTGCCTTATGAAAAGTGAGCCTATCCCTTTGCTCAGTATGTGTATGACACATTTTTGCTTTAGGGCACGTTCACGTGTTGCGGCAGCCCCTGCCACCCCTCTACAAAGCGATCTACAGTGGACCACTTTTCAGAGGGCATTTGACAGGAATTGAGGTAATACATCGCCTACTCACAACCTGATTTAACCTTGTAAATGCCGCAGTGGCTCGGCCCCTTAGACTTGCATTGGTCGCTGTGGCAAATGCGACATGCTGCTTAATTTTTGCCAAGCCTGTGAAGGACAGTGCCATGTAGACCCCTGAGCATTTGCATGCATTGCTTGAGGCAGGTGGCTGTCAGCGATAAAACCGCATATGGCTCAACCCCCTGATTTTACTGCCCCCTAGCTGCACTTGTGAACAAAGCCTTACACTTAGATTATCCCCTTAAGGACTGAACAATCCATCAAATTTTTTTTAATAGGAGTAAAACCTGTGCGCTCCGTATTATTCAAGGCCCGACTGAAATCCTGAGCACTGGTTCACACTGAATTTTGGATTTGTTTCCGAGCGCAACAAATCGCATGTCAAGTGAGGTAACAGCTTTCTATGGCGGTCATTCACACTTGTGCATGCCAAACGTGATGCCACCCCAAAAGGGTCCTGTGCGTTCTAGAGCCCCTTAGACTTGAATTAAAACTGCATTCAAATTGCATAGGTTGTTCAAATTAGCTGCAATTTCAGTGCGTTTTCTAGGACTCTTCGCTTTATTTGTGAGCTCCTTTCGAGTGAGAGAGAGATTTTGGCCAGAATAGAAACTGCAACCAATTCAGGGTGGATTTGATTTAAATCATCATTTTTAAAGAGCATCTGTCATCTCTGTCCCTCAGCGGCTCCTCCTCTGACCCGCTGTTGACTCTCCGACAGTCCCGTCCCATTCACTTTAATGGGACGGCTGGAGATGCGGCAGTGACACAACAAGGTGAGGGAGGTGGTGGGAGCAGGTGAGTGGATGTCCGCTAACAGGCGCTGCCATGATGGGTCTGAAATCACAGGTGCTCTTTAAATGTAAGGACTTATTCTTGCTGGTAGTTAGAATCTTTAATATTTGCAAACAAAATGAAGGTTTCCTACTTAGAATAATAAGCTGTCAGGTTAGTAAAACAGCGATATCCGAACCAATTCAATCATACAGTTTGTAGTGTACATAAATTTGCAAAACAATTGGATAAAGGAATATTCCTGCACTTTGTTTTATCTCATGGTTACTGGGCAATTGTGTGAATTCATCAATGCAGTGCATGTTATCTCAGTTTGCAGAGCTTGGATTCATTGAATGAGTTCACCAAAAATGTAAATATTGCAGAATATACAGCCTCATGCTACATAACTAAGCTCCATTTCATGCTGAATAAACTAAATTATTAATGAATCTTACATAAAACTATCTTTTAGATAGATTTTTACTCCAAAAGCATTTTATTAAAATAAATTTGATAAAAATAAAAAAAATCAATTTTTAAATAAAAAAAAAATCAGATTTTTATTTTTTTTTTATAAAAAAAAAAATCATTGCTTTTATATACACCCGGTCCAATTGCATGAAAATCACACCAGAATCCCCCCCCCGCAACTGCTCCTTGATTAAAAACTAATAGAAATCGCACTGCATCAGTGTAAACCAGGGCTGAAAGATTTTGTATGAGGAGTGAACCTTTCCAGTCTGGCTTTTGGTGATACCCTAATATAGAGGAATCTTTTCAAAACCATTGATTTGGCAGACCTCTAAAAAAAATGTTTCTGTAGTATTCGTATTGATGTATTTCTGTTTTTTTTTTTTTGCAGGCCTTTGTGTGTACGAGGAGAAGAGATTCCGATCGTCTTCATTCACTTTCAGGCCGTCCAGCTCCTCTAGTGAACATGGTAGGAAATGTTTCTTATATAAATATATTAGTTCTTTCCTCTCTTTTCCTCCCATTTACTATATTTATTTATTATTATATACCCCGATCAATTATCCATAAACCTGACATTTCAGTTAAACTGACAGTATGTGTAGGCACTTACTGTTAGTAAACGGGTATAAAGCCAAAAACAAAAAATGTATATATTTCAGTTTACCAATATTTAGATGCGACGGCTGCCTTCGTTTTCTACATTTTAGGTTTTCACCTGTTGATCTGTCCAGTAACACTTCCTGTCTTAGGGAGTCTCCACCCTGGATGGAGCAGTGGAGACGCCTTTGTGTGCAGGCAGTGTGAATTAGCCCTAAAAGCTAACTGTTGTAAGCATCCCTGTCAGTGTTAAATTTCTTTTCTCAACCCTCTAGCTGCCACGGTTGCTGGACTGCTTGGTATGTTTAGCGATCTCAGTACCGGACACTTTTATCTCCTTCCTGCCCAGGCCAATTTTCAGCTGTTGCACTTTGAATGACAATTGCACAGTCATGCAACACTGTACCCATATAAAAGTTATTTTATCTTTTTTTTTTTTTTTTTTTTTTTTTTACACAAACAGAGCTTTCTTTTGGTGGTATTTAATCACCACTGGGTTTTTTTATTCTTTGCTAAACCAACGGGAAAAAAAAACACTTTCTTTGTTTCTGATATAAAATGATTCTGTGTAGATGGGGGCTGCGCTGGTAATTGGGCGCTGATAAATGGGGAACTGATGGGGCTGCGCTGAATATTAATGTAAATGTCATAAACAAATTATTTTCCAATGAGGGTCACAAAAGACGAGACCTTAAGTGCCCACTGCAGCCTCAGGCCCCTTTCACACTGGGGCGGTTTGCAGGCGTTATTGCGCTAAAAATAGCGCCTGCAAACCGCCCCTAAACAGCCTCCGCTGTTTGTTCAGTGTGAAAGCCCGCTCCTAAACCGCTCCTGCCCATTGAAATCAGTGGGTATAGCCGCGCTGTACGAGGGGTTTTAACCCTTTTTCGGCTGCCAGCGGGGGGTTAAAACTGCCCCGCTAGTGGCCGAATACCGCGGTAAAACAGCACTAAAAATAGCGCTGTTATACCGCCGACGCCCCCTACCGCCACCAGTGTGAAAGGGGCCTCAGTAGCCGTCTTTCTTTCTTTGGGAGTTCTCATCTTTTGTGACTCTTCTTGGAAAGTATTTTGTTTTATGCTGTTTTTTTGGTTACGGCTGTAGCCTCTGCAACCAGGGGAGTGGTATTGGATCGGCAATCATCACTACACAGGTGGACGTATGGTGGGAGTCTGGTCTTTTTTTTCTCTTGTTTTGTCCCTTGTCACAGTAAAGCCAGTTACCAGCTTTCCTTTCCTCAAACTGTGACAGCGCTGAGCAAAGGAAATGCAGATAACCGTTTATTTGTTTACATGTGATCAGCTGTGATTGGGCACAGCTGATCACCTGGTAAAGAACCAACGTCATTGGCTCTTTACCCTAATCAGTGATGTACTGTGTCTGCGGCACACAGCTCACCTCCCAGAACAAGAGCAGTCCTGCCCAGCAATCATTCCACAATAGTCCGGGCAGGAACAGGTTAAAGAAGTTTGCAAAATTACAGACTTGGGGATCACATATATGTGAATTGAATGTGTTTTTTATTTATTTTTATTTTTTTTTAACCGCATCCAATTCTCATAACATGTGAATGTGACCGGCTTTCAATGGAGCCGGTTTACACATGTGCGGGGCGGTTTTGAAAAGGGTTCTGTGCGGTTTTGGATCCGGTTCAGGTGTGAATTCAGGGAAAAATTCACACCTGAATTGCACCTGAACCAGGAAAAAGAAACTCACCGGACTGCAAACCGCAGCCGCGTATATGTGAACCCGGACTTACTGGCTGGATTACCAGGTGTAAATAAAGGGGGGGGGGGAACCCCTTAAACTAAAGCAGCCACCACATCTAAGAATGCATTTTAACACATTTTTGTTTTGGGGTTTAATACAACTTAAAGGTTATATTCTAGGAAAATGATTTACTTTATTACTATAGAAATGTGCACTGGCAACAAATATCTAGCCCTTTTGTAGTCACTTTACATTACTTGGTGGTACTTTTACAGAATTGGACACGACAGGGAAAAAATGTCCGCTGGTGTAAGGGGTACAATAGGATAAAGTAAATAAGGTGTATTTTTTTTTTTTTTTTTTTGGATAATTTAGGCAAGGGTTAAGCTGGCTATACACTAGTAGAATTTTGTTTTAAAATGTTTTGCTTTAAGAATGTTTGTTCAAATTTCTAATCATTAGTGGGGTCAAGTGGTCTTTTTGAATTTGACCAAATGATGAGAAAATGTGAGGGAGCCTGATGGAAATTTTTTCTCGAACAAACAAATTTCTGACAGTCTATGTGGTTTCTTCAGCAAAGTGAAATTCGGTTCCAAAATTGTTCCAAAATCCCAAACTGTTAAAAGCAAACAAAATGTTTTAAAGCACCAATCTAATGTACTGAGTTTTCATATGAATGTTCACTCATAAATCTATTGGGAATGACCAGCTAAAGAATCTGTAATTTTGTTTTTTTTTTTAAACCCTGGACAAGACCTCCTCTGTTCCTTGGCTCACGTTGCCTCTCTCATGATTTTTTTTTTCTACTTCTTTTTCAGGCCCAAGTGAGAAAAGAGTGCGCTCTTCTTCCTTCAGCCTTCTGACCACCTTCCCTCCAAATCAGCCAGGTAACCGCAGTCGTTCTACTACCTGAACCATGGAAGAGCCCAGAGGCAATGCAGAGACTGCATTCTATTCACCTGTCACTAGTCACCACTTCTTATCTTTTCACATTGCCAGTGGGCAGGACAGATGCCGCATAATTACAGCATTCATTCTTTCTTCATCTACAAACAATGAAGGCAAACATAGCGCAGACTGGTTTAAGCTGGCCGTGCACTAATCAAAATTTCGTACAGTATGTGGCCAAACCCCCGGTTGACTGAAGTTTATCAGATGTGGGACATTTTTATAAAATTGTCCTCGATCACAATTGTACTTAAATTCATTGCGTTATACTGCATTTTTGAAGGATTTGTTTCAATAGATTTGCATTGCATTGCACTGGTGCTAAACCAAACAAAGGGTTTTTTTTTTTTTTTTTTTTTTTTTAACGTGTCTGGGCATTTTGTCTACTCTGCAAAACACTGAAAAGTGCATAAAAATGCACTTAAAGTGGATGTAAACCCACCCCCAAAAATGTTTTAATCAAGACTCATATCTGTTACAGCAGAGGATGTCATTTCATCTGTACCCAGTCTTGCCACGAAGAGTTAATCCAGCTCTGAGCAATCCTCTTATCTTTTTTTTCAATAAGATAAAAATGGACACACAAGGGAATTGGTGTCTTTTTCTTCCCCCCCTTGCTGTGAGTGACAGGTGATTTCCTTATCTCATGCAGGAGTGTGAGAGAGACATTCTGTGTACTTCACATCCCCCCCCTCCTTTCTTCTCCAGCTCTCCCAGGATTGGCTGCTCCACACCTCAGCATGATTGCGCAATGCTGAAACCATGTGGTGACTTTCCTGGGTTTTGACTGGATGTTGGTGATCATGGGGCATAATCCGCAAGACCAGCAGAAGTTTAGAGTAAGAAATATCGATGCCTGGTCAAGGGGAGTGTAGAGGTGGGCGGGGAGTCTACTGACTTCACAATTCCACCCACGGAGCCCTTGACCAATATTTGACCGGTAAGGATACATGCAGGAGGCATGTATATCCTTCTAGATCAGCACTAAGGAAGTAATTTAGAAATGATGAGAGTGGGTTTACATCCACTTTTATGGTTGAGTTACTAAAGGCAAATAGACTGTGCATGTTGCAAAGTGCAGTTGCACTCTGCAAGAGCAGTTGCTCCATAGCTTAGTAAATGAACAGAAGCTCTGCTGACTTCTATCATCCAATCATGTGCAAGCAAAAATGCTGTTTTGTTTTTTTTGTTTTGTTTTTTTCGATTGGGTGTTCTTTGCAAAGTGAACCTTCACCTCATTTACTAAGCTCTGGAGCAACTGCACTTTGCCAAGTGCACAGTCTATTTGCCTTTAGTAAATCAACCCCTTAGTGTTAGCAAACTCGAATAGTGTTAGTCAAAGTTCTTCTTTAACCCGTTTGCTACCATTTTGGCATTTTGTGTTGTTTGCACACATGTTAAAAAAAAAAAAAAAATGTAGGCCTGCAGATTAGTTAAACCCCCTGACAAGTATATTCTGAAAACCCTAGAGAATAAAATGGTGGTAATTCCAAATTTTTATATTGCACAATATTAGTGCAACTGTTTTATAAAGTTGGTTTTAGGGGCATACAACCACAGTTTTTACAGCTGCTGTTTTTGGCTTCTAGCTGGGGAAAAAAAACTCAGGGTTTTGAGCTGTAAAAACGCTCTAGCGCCGGTACACATGGTAGAACACGGCTAAACTACGTTTTTGATCCCATAGCTTGGTTTTCTTGCTAAAAACGCGGCAAGATGCAATAAAGCTGAAAAACTCACGTTTTTAACGCGGCAACACTACTGTCGTTTTTATAATGTCCAGTGTGCATGAGGCCCTAAAATTGCACGCTCTCTAAATTTTCTACCCAAAATTTTCCACAGGCAATTCTTTGAAAGCCACTACAGGTCATCATTTTAGATTCTACCATGAATAATGGCCCTATGATTATTGCTCTCACTCCAGTGTGCGTCATGGTACATAACATGTTGATCTCTTCGTGCTTGAATGACTCTGACAGGTGTGTTTACAGACATGTGGGGGAAGGGAGGGCTGAAAATGTTGTTTTTTTTTGTTTTGTTTTTTTTAACCGCTTGCCACCCGGAGCTATAGCTGAAAGATGGCTACAGCACAGGCTACCAATACCGGGAGCACACCCCCTGCGGCATGCTCTGTGATCGTCGAGTCCTTCAGACTTGGCTGATCACAGATCGGGATAAATGGTGAAACACAGCTTCTGTTACAGGGACATCGGTCCCATCAGTGCCACCTCTTGGTGTTGCCAATCAGTGCCTCATCAGTGTCACCAATCAGTGCTGCCTACTAGTGCCCACCAATGCTGCCTATCAGTGCCACCTCTCAGAACCCATCAGTGCCACCTTTAAGTGCCAGCTATCAGTGCAGCCTCATCAGTGCCCACCAGTACGGCCTCATCAGCGCAGATCGGTGAAGGCGAAAAATTACCAGTTTGCAACATTTTATAACAAATATGAAAACAAATAAAAAACCCCAGTGGTGATTAAATACCACCAAAAGAAAGCTCTATTTGTGTGAAAAAAATTTATAAAAAATGTTGTATTTGTACAGTGTTTCATAACTGCGCAATTTTCATTCAAAGTGTGACAGCGCTAAAATCTGAAAATTGGCCTAGGCAGGAAGGGGGTAAAAAGGGCCCAGTAGGCAAGTGCTTAAAGGCTTGAGTGTAACTTTAATTTTCAACATAATTAACTTTGTTTTTATCAAACAGAGTACCAAAAGTCCCCTATGTAATAGCATTTTGCTATGACAGGTCCTCTTTAATGCAACATCGAGGGTCCCGGATGTTTCACCTGCCCTCCACTAAAACGAATAGAGTGCAAATGTGCTTCATTAGCTTCTCCCTGGCCATAGAGGCCAGGGAAAGTGACAACTAAACCCAGAAGTGATGTAATGAACATTGATTGCATGTTCATTCCAGCTTGGAGAGATCATTGAATGGAGGTTCGTTGGTCTCCCTCCCCTCTACAGGGATTATAACCAATTTTGACATTACATATGCAGTATTTTTAGTTTTCCTTTTACAGCACATAATACAATTGTTATTTTTAGGATACAAAAAGGTTTGTAGTAAAATTCTTCCATAAATTTCCTACAGCATTGAAAAACAATGTGTTCATGCCTTCCACTCTCCTGCAAGAGAGAACACAGAGGAACAATAAAGACTCGGGTAAGTGCAGGAAAGAGTTGGTGTGGTTTTTCTGTGACCCTGTCCTTTTTCTGTATTAGCTGCTTCTAGATATGACCTTAAAGTAGACCAGGTGTCAATGATATGATTGAGAGATCCACCCACCCTTAAGGGACTATTGTTCAGACAAGTTAAAAAAAAAACCCTGTCCAGAGCTTGTTTCCCTCACCCAGAGATAAGCAACTTCATTACATTTATTTATTACAGGTATGTATATAGCGCCATCAATTTACGCAGCACTTTATGTATTATTCTTTCCCTTCAGTCCCTCAAGGAGTTTCTTAATTTTCCTTACCTTGCAGTATTTGCAATCATGCTAGGGTGACTTTTAGTCGGGAGTCATTTACCCTACCAGCATGTCTCATGTCTTTTGGAGTGTGGGAGGAGACCAGAGTAAACCCACACAAGCACAGGGAGAACATGCTGCATTACATGTTGGGATTCGAGCTGAGGACCCTGGTGGTGTAAGGCAGAAACGAGCCACATTGCTGCCCATTACACAAACACAAATGTTCATTTAAGCCAAAAATCAAGTTTATGGAGTGATCTGCTGGTGTTGAACATCTGACCACCTCCTATGTCTATGGGCACCTTACGGCCGTGTCACACTCGTGATTCTGTTTTTGGCCACCACCAAGAAGGTCGCTAAAGAGATCACTTGCTTACTCTATGATGTTGCACCCTCACGGGCTAAAACGATGCAGAATCTCTCTCGCCAAGGAGGGACCTGCAATTGAAAAACATCATAGGAGGCAAGTGTTCCCTGAGTAATCTCCTTACTGGCGACAACTTGCTTGTATGACATGATATATCTACAAATTTTGCTGTTTAGCTTCTATTATCCACAGAGTTAAAAACAAGTAATGTAGATTGTTCTAGCTATTCAAATAGCTGCCCTTTAGATTTTCCCTTGCTTTTTCATCTTGTGCTATATTACTAAAATTCTGTGAATATTCCCAAAGCCAACATGTGATCTTGGCTTTTACCAATGTAGAAATGTTGGTTTTTTCATCAAGCGAACACCTGGGCTTTACATAACGAACACACCAGACTGCTAATCCCTTTTAGTGATTGTTTTAAAATTCAGCACTTATTTTGTAGATTGTTGTTCAGTTATTGTTGATATTTAACAAAATAATTGTTGATAAAAATGGCTAAACTGAATAATTAAATGGGAGTGTTTTGTAAGCCCAAGTCTTATGACTTGGCCCTACAAGTCTTAGCATACTGGGCTGATTGAAAATAGTGGAAAAAGTAGTATTTGCATTGCCCTTCTGAGCCATGACCTGCACCAAGAACAGCTAAATTTTGACTGGCTCACCAATTCAGATACTTTTATTTCCTCAACTTTCTAAAAATGAGCCACAGAGCTTGTTCTAGAAGAGTGGTCTCCAAACTATGGCCCCGGGGGACCAGATTTGGCCTGTTACTTGTCTTTATCCTGCCCTTGCATTTATTAATGACACCAACAATGGGGCACTATTCCTTCCGCTGACACAGTCCCCCCCCCCCCCCCGCCAAAGTATGATGGACAGTAAACTGCCCATTTGTTTAGAAAGTTTGAAGATCCCTGTTCTAGGACAATGGAAAGCAGCTGCTGCAACTTGATTTCTGGTTTGGTTGATGTTGGGCATGACACGCCATTTCTCTCTTTATCCAAACCTTGTGTAGCTTAGCATTGCCTATAGTCTTGCAGGTATGTAACTCCCCAAGAACAATGGTTAAGAAGAGATATGCCCATTTGAAAGAAATGTTGGAACACCAAGGCATGTTGTGGTTTTTGCAGGCATGTGCTACATTGATACTTAACTTTTGCTCTATAAAGAAGCAATAACTGGGCTGAGCTAACAGATTTTCCACCAAGTTCAGTTGGGCTACCTAAGAGCTCGAAAACAGCCGAATCATTGCAAACTGCACTTACAATAAGAGCACTCATTGTTATGGTGGGCCTTTTATAGGAAATTTCATCTTCTCATGTTGTTGTTGTTGTTGTTGTTGTTGTTTTCTAATTTTACTTGATTTTAAATTAAATGTCTTATTTTTCAGAGGCAATGTTGCATACCTGGACAGTTATAAAACCAGCGACATTACAGCCTCCACAAATAACTCTGTCTTCGGACATCGAGAGTTCACAGACCAGGACTGAAGAGAAGGTAGCTTCCATATCTCCGTATGTGTACAGTGGGTGTTGGCAATTTATGGCATAATATGAAAAAAGGAAATGTGGCAAAGTTGCCTGTAATGACCAGGAAAAGTCCAAATCGAATTATTTTATTATAAGTTCTAAAAAAAAAAAAATGTAAGGGTTAATATAAAAAAAACTGATACTTAAATTTTGGCGGATACTGCAGAGTTATGCCACCTGCCAATTTCTTATATCTTTTGGGACCTCTATTGGTGAGAATCTCCCATTCTTGTTAGTCTTTAAGAATTGCAAATTAAAGAAATGGCCAGTAGTAGCAGCTATTGCTAGCAATCTCTTACTAAATGATTTCTATATTTTATTATTTTTTTATTATTTTTATTTTTTTTCAGCATGTTACTATCAGTATTCCTTTGTGTTATCATTTTTATTGCCTCTCAAAATACAAGCCAAACCGTCTACTCCTCTCCTCCCAAGATATCCTGCTCTCTGGCTCCCTTGTCACCTCCTCTCATGCTCGCCTCCAGGACTTCTCCAGAGCCTCTCCCACCCTCTGGACCCCCCTACCCAACCTGTCTGGCTATCTCCTACTCTGTCTGCCTATAGCTGATCCCTGAAAATTATTCTCAGGGAAGCCTACCCTGCCTCCACCTAATAAACTGTACTTTTACTTTCTCCATCAGCTCATCCCACAGTTCTTACCTTGAGTATCACTTGCCCATCCCTTTTTTAGATTGTAGGCTCTAATGAGCAAGGCCTACCTAATCCTCCTGTAATTAATTGTAATGTAACTGTACTGTCCTTTTTATTTTGGAAAGCACTGTGCAATCTGTTGGATCTATAGAACTCCTGTATAATTGTTACTTTTTGTCATTAGCAGATCCTAGAAGAAAAGAGAAAAGCTCTGGTGAATAATGCAGGACAGCCAAAGTCTGCTCATGGATCCACCTGCATCCTGGGGATGGAAACGAGGTGAGGAGACAGAATATAAAAGCTGTTCTAGTAGCTGAGAGAGGCAAGTGTTCTTTACTATGGAGTGTGACTAATGCTGTGTAAGGATCTGCTAGCAGGCGGAGTCTCTGATTTATTGATTCCTTTTCATCCTGAGTTACTATGTTTACAGCAGATGGTCAATGTCCAGTTCTGACCAGTGGAAACATGAATAGTCTCCAGTATCAGGAGACACGGAGCTGCCTCTGTCAATAGAGGGTCATCCTGAGTCTGCTACCATAGTACTGTCACCATATCTCCGTCCTCCTTTGTTAGATGCCTAAAATTGAGTGAAAGATTATTTATAGCCCAGCTCCCGGCAAAACAGTTTTTCTTATAGTTTTAGACCAGGGGTGTCCAACCTTTTTGACATTCCTGGGTCATATTGGAAGAAGAGGAATTGACTTGGGCCACACAAAGAATACGCTAACAATAAGGATATCTGATGAGTAGGGATGAGCCCGTAAGTTCGACTTGAACATCGGGTGTTTGCCGAATAGCGAACAATTTGGGGTGTTTGTGGCAAATTCGAAAGCCGCAGAACACCTTTTAAAAGTCTATGGGAGAAATCAAAAGTGCTAATTTTAAAGGCTTATATGCATGGTATTGTCATAAAGTGTTTGGGGACCCGGGTCCTGCCCCAGGGGACATGTATCAATGCAAAAAAAGTTTTAAAAACGGCTGTTTTTTTCGGAAGCAGTGATTTTAATAATGCTTAAAGTGAAACATTCCTTTAAATTTCGTACCAGGGGGATGTCTTTAGTATGCCTGTAAAGTGGCGCATTTTTCCAGTATTTAGAACAGTCCCTGCACAAAATGACGTTTCTAAAGGAAATAAAGTCATTTAAAAGTACTCGCAGCTATAATGAATTGTTGGGTCCGGCAATACAGATAAGTCATTAAAAAAAACGGCATGGGATCCCCCCAGTCCATTACCAGGCCCTTTGGGTCTGGTATGAATATTGAGGGGAACCCCAAACCAAAATTTTAAAAAAAATTGCGTGGGGGTCTCCCCAAATTCCATACCAGGCCCTTCAGGTCTGGTATGGCTATTAAGGGGAACCCTGTGCCTTATGACGCTTCAGCACGATGATAATTCTTTTATAACTGAGGGCGGGCTACACGGTGACTTACCCGGGTGACCCCGCCCTCTGATGCCACGGGGAAGCCATTGGGAAGTCCCAGTGCGTCAGAGGGCAGGGCCACCCAGGTATGTCACCGTGTGGCTCCGCCCTCAGTTATAAAAGAACTGTCATCGCGCTGAAGCGTCATAAGGCAGGTGCCTCCCATAGAGGCGGATCTTTTTTATTTTTTATTTTCGGTCCGTCGGCCAAACGAGAGAAGAAGATGAATGAACTTCGTGGGACATTTTTTATTTTTTAATCAAGGGATTGGCCCCAAGCTGTGTATTGTGGTTTTTTTAACATTTTGACACTTTTTTGGGAAATGGTACGGGTACAATGTACCCGTTACCATTTCAAACAGGGGGGGGAGGCCGGGATCTGGGGGTTCCCTTGTTTTAAAGGGGGGCTTCCAGATTCTGATAAGCCCCCCGCCCGCAGACCCCCACAACCACCGGGCAAGGGTTGTGGGGATGAGGCCCTTGTCCCAATCAACATGGGGACAAGGTGCTTTGGGGGCTACCCCAAAGCACCCTCCCAATGTTGAGGGCATGTGGCCTGGTATGGTTCAGGAGGGGGGCGCTCCCTCGTCCCCCCTCTTTTCCTGCGGCCCGCCAGGTTGCGTGCTCTGATAAGGGTCTGGTATGGATTTTTGGGGGGGACCCCCCCATGCCTTTTTTTTTTTTTTTTTTTGGCGCGGGGTTCCCCTTAAAATCCATGCCAGACCTGAAGGGTCTAGTATGGATTTTGAGGGGGACCCCTACGCCTAGACTTTAATGGTGTTCGAACAAAATTTTTGCCTGTTCGCATGTTCTGCTGCAAACCGAACCAGGGGGTGTTCGGCTCATCCCTACTGATGAGCAGAAAAAGTCACAAGTTAACGATCACTGATATAGATAATGGATCTATCTGAGTAAAATAAAAATGTTTTTATTATAAAAGTAAACATAAAAATAGTGCGATATTTGACACTGTTTTTGATAAACGAACGCATCAATATCTGGTTGGTTGGATGGAATAGCCATTCTCAATGAATTCTCAAGGTTCTCATCAGATATTTTGGTTCTTATTTTTCCCTTCGTGTGCTTCTTCCTTGAAAATAGTTGCTCACAAATATAGGTGATGCCAAAAACTGATGACATGAATAAGGCATGATTGTGAAGAGTGGGGTAGTTTTTTTCTGGGAAGATAAAACTTATCATATTTTTCATGCATGTATCCCGGTGATTGACTCTCTAGGTCACAGCTGTCAAACTGGCAGCCCTGCGGCTGTTGCAGAACTACAAGTCCCACGAGGCATTGCAAGGCTGACCGTTACAAGCGTGACTCCCACAGGCAGAGGCATGATGGGACTTGTAGTTGCGCAGCAGCTGAAAGGCCGCCAGTTTGACACACCCGCTCTGGGTAGCGAAGGCTCTATGATGATTACTCTGGAACCTACAAATTTAAAGGCACATGCTTGTATCATTTAAAGAGGCCTTTGTCTTTCTGATGGCGTTTGAAATGTTTTTTGGTTTTGTAAAACAACAAAAACTTTTCAATAAAAACTAATAAAAAAAAAAAAAAGGCAGTCTATCATTTAAAAAAAATTGCAAAGCACTGCAAAAGCAATCGGTGCATTACGAGTGCAATGCACAGGCTCCTGCATTGGTTACCCCCAGCCCAGGTCCATACAAAGTACAGAGGAAGTAAACAATGGACAACAAGTGTGGTAATGTCACCGCTTTGCTGCCTGTGCAATTGGTGAGTCCCTCTGCTGTGATGGCAGATGGGACTTGTAGTCTTCCATTCACTGATCCCTTTGAATGGACAAAGAGGCTGTGTGTCCACTAAACTTAAACAGATTCTACAGATAGAAGCACCCTATAATTTAGGTAAATGGTGGAGGGTGAATTGAAGGTGCGAGGGTTGGGGTATGCAAGCATGTTTCCTTTCATGTTGTTGACCGCTAAAAAATAAATGTCTTGTTCCAGATTTAGGATGCAGCCTTTTGATCAGATGCCGCCTAAATATACAACAGATTTCATCTTTGGGGAGAACATGGAAAGGAGAGTCATGGTAAGCAGCTGGCATCATCTGGCGTGTAGTTTTTAAGTAGCTTCTTTGGAATGTTGAGACTAGTAGTTCCTTATTATTCCACATTCTTAACAAGCGCTGAGTGACTTCTGCAGGCACTGTGGAGCAATTTAGGATCAAAGCCGCCCACAGCAGAAGAATCCAAACCTGCTCAGCTCCCCCCCCCCCCTTTCCAGCAATTCCACAACATTCAGTCTTCCGATCTCAAATGTAAACCCAGAACAGGAACTTTGGAAGTGAGGGGCAGAAGAACTGAGCTGCTGAGACTTAAAGTGATACTAAAGTCTTTGTTATTTTTTAACAAAAAAAAAAACATGTTAATACTTCTTTGTGCAGTAGTTTTGTACAGAGCAGCCCAGACCCTCCTCTTCTTGGGTCCCTCTTTGGCCCTCCTGGCCCCTTCCTCCTGGTGGGTGCCCCCACAGCAAGAAGCTTGCTACGGGGGCACCTGAGCCGAGCTGCAGCTCCCTGAGTCCATTTAGACACTTGGCCATGGCCAAGCCCCACCCTATCTCTCTCCCCATTGGCTCAATGACTTTGACAGCAGCGGGAGCCAATGGCGCTTTGCTGCTATATCTGCCAATGAGGAGGGAGAGTCCTGGACAGCTGAGTCGCTCGTTCAACATGGCTAGATCGAGATGGGGCTCAGGTAAGTATTAGGGGGTCTGCTGCATACAGAAGTTTTTTTATCTTCATGCATAGAATGCATGAAGATAAAAATAAACCTTCTGCCTTTACAACCACTTTAAATTATATCAGTGCTACTGCTGTGACCTTGAAGGATGACTTGCTCCACAGTGCCTGATGCTACATTGGTTAAGGAGAGCTTGCTAGTCTCTTCCACGTAGTAAATAAAGCAAAATTACAAAGGCTACTACAGGCTTCATCAGTTTGAAAGTCAGAAGTCAGTTTGAAGAAGTGCCCTAGAGAATAGGGGAGGATAGGCCACTTTCTCTGGCATATAAAGGATGAATACAAGCTACAGCTATGTTAATAATATATAGTGAGGCCACTGAAAGTAGTAGGCTGGGCTGTTAAAGCAGAAGTAAAGTCCGCTATAAAAAAACATTATTTTTTTAGGGCCCCCCAGGTGGGTTTATGCTATAATGTGCTAGTATGTACAACATATTAGTACATTATGGCAGGCTTACCTGTCATATGGTGTCCTCCAGCACTGCAGTGGGATCGATCCGCCGGGCCCCTGTCGCTTCCATCTTTGTCTGGTCTTCCTTCCAAGTCCTGTGCCTTTGCCCATTTGATAGGCCAGGCCGCAATGACTTCACTCCCACGCATGCTCACAGGAGTAGCATCACCGCGGCACGGATCTGGGCCGTAAATGTTCGCTGAGCTGCGCATGCACGGCTCAGTGAACATGACAGTTAACAGGCAGAAGGATGAATTTTTGGCAGGAGAGACCTAATAGGGTCTCTTCTGTTATTAATACCCTACCTATCAGCCATTTGTTTAAAATCCGCTTTACTTCCACTTTAATGGCAGCTGTATTGTTAGGCTGTATATTGTTGGGATTTGGGAAGACCAGAGATTAAATTAAAGAATGGATCTTCTCAGTTTGTGTTATGGGTCTTGGATTTGGCCTAGAGTGCTCTGTCTGTAATGTGAATCCCAAGTCAAGTGACCGTAGTTGCCTGTGAGTTAGGATGACAGTATAATCCTATATGTGCTAGCGAGTGGAGACAGGTCATCTGCAGAAATAAGCTCCCACAGAGCTCTTCATTTGGAACTGTGGCTATTTTCAGCAGCCAATTGCAGCCAAGAAACTGTTCCTAATGGAAGCTGTTATTACTGTACAAAGTTCTGTAAACTTAAACAAAATGCGTTTATTGCGGAACAAGCATTTTAAACACTCTTTAAAAAGTTAAATGCAACCTACAGGTTATTGAAAGTATTGTGCTGTGTTCTGTTCTCTAATTTGAAGGATGTGAAGTGCAGTGACTATGCGCAGAATGCATCAACTCCCAGCATTCAATGCCCTTTTAGTTTATAAAGGAGGAAAAAAGATGAAATCATTCTGGTTACTTTGGAACACTGCTCCTTGAAGACGGAGTTTCACTTTGCACTGCCATAATAAATAGGCCTGAACATGTCATTTTGTAATGGGCTGCGCAAAACTATTGGTTGTATATTGGGGCAGCACAGTGGTGTAGTGGGTAGCACTTTCACCTAGCAGCAAAAAGGGTCACTGGTTCAAATCCCGACCACGACACCATCTGCCTGGAGTTTGCATGTTCTCGCTGTGCCTGCGTGGGTTTCCTCCAGGTTCTCCGGTTTCCTCCCACACTTTAAAGACTTGCTGGTGGGTTAATCAAAACCTGTCTAAATTGGCCCTTTTATATGTATGAATATGTGTTAGGGACTTAGGTTGTTGTAAGCTCCTTGAGGGTAGGGACTGATGTGAATGTACAATGTATATGTAAAGCGCTGCGTAAATTGACAGCGCTATACAAGTACCTGAAATGAAATAAAATAAAATAAATAAACATAAATCCTGTATTATAATAATAATAATATGTTCTTTTTGCAGTGATTGTGCACTGAATTTATGCAACAGAAAAAAAAAACTTGGAACGATCTACAACATACAAGCCACAAACATTTATTAATAGCAAAGTGTAAGATAAACTATCCATTCTATTTTCAGAGTCCCAAGAGGCCGACACCATCTCAGACCAGAGTACCGATGTGCAGGCGGGAATCCACGTCATCTAGATTATCATATAACAGGAACTGGCCTTATCAGAGTAAGATGTGCTTTCTGTATGTATTATTATTCTGTAATGAGCCATGCTTATGGGAATGTTCAGGAATATATGTACAAAGGTATGTCTGATGTCTAACTCGGGGTAGTCATACATGTTTCAGGTTCTCTCTTACAGCCAGAACAAGAGAAAATCAAATGATCTCACCATTAAGGCTTAAGGGGTAGATGGACAAATCGGTCAGCTGTTGTATTCATTTATCCACGGCTGCCTGAATACCCAAACAGTGACTGCATCTGATAGGATGTCTCTGTGTAATCTTTCTTTTCACAGAATACTTGTTAACTCCTTCCCACCAATGGTACGCATATACACGGCCTCACAGAAGTGGGCCTTTATCCAGGGGCAGCATATATACGTATCTGTCGGGAGCTCCCAGCACAAAGACCGGGCTCTGGTATTAAAGATCGGGACCTGGGAACTCCTGGTTGCAGGTCATCTGATCGCTTTGATAGCCTCTGATTGGCTATCGCAATGATCAGTCATTGTGAGCCCACCTGTTTACTTCCTCTTCTGAAGAGAAAGATGCAATGTATCTTTCTCTTGCAGGAGAGAAAGATATAAACAAACCTGTGTAAAAAAAGAGTAAAAAATAACCTAGATCAAGTTTTGTCAGGGTCAGTAAATTTTGGGTAGAATAAAAAAAAAAAGAATTTAAGAAATTTAAGAAAAAAAAGTCGTATCAGTGTGCTTTAGGCAGAATAAAAAAAAGCAAAATTGCCCAGCATTGTTTCTGGGCTGTACTACTAAACAGTACAAACAACAACTAACATACACATATGTGGTATCGCTGAGTTCGTCAGGGGCAGAAGGATTTATTTTGGGTTGTTCTTTGGTAAGTTATGATGACAGCTATATACAGCTACATTTAAAAAAAAAATTATTTTTTTTTACTATTTTAGGACAGTTTTTCTTTAATAAATAATAAAAAAACAGGAGATATTTATTACCATTTACGACCAAAAAGTGCAATTTGTCCTGAAAAAAACAAAATGGGTGTAATCCACCTGGATACACAAAGTAGTTGTGGTGATATGTGCAGTTTTACTCAACTTTAACGCATGTCAAAGTTGCAAAATTGTGCATAGGCATTAACATTGGTTTAACCCTCAGTCACTAAGGGGTTACATTTAAAAGCAGAAATCATGACTCCATAATAAATATATTATGCAGTAGAGAAATCCTCCTGGCTTTTATCATTAACCTTTTATTTACAAAATTTGGGAAGAAAAAAAAAATCTCTGAAATCAGGTCACATGATCCTCCTGGTTTGCTTCGTATTTCACACCATGTGTGGTGACCTCGCTTCTCCTCATGTCAGCCAAGACAAGGTGTTTTTATTCCACAATTTCTTTGAAGAGGACCTGTCCTGATGTCTATTCCCAGTTTAGGGTTACCGTCCAGGATTGGAGGCTGCCCTTGCCTGCCTTGGTGCTCTGTGGAAAGAAGGATTTTCACTGCTCTGCCTGCCCCGCAATTGGCATTGCTTTTCGCAGTCAGGCAATAAGGCTACTTTCACACTGATGCGTTTTTCAGACGCTAAAGCGCTAAAAATAGTGCCTGAAAAACGCCTCCCCTGCCACCCCAGTGTGAAAGCCCGAGTGCTTTCACACTGGAGCGGTGTGCTTTCAGGATGGAAAAAAAAGTCCTGCAAGCAGCATCTTTGGGGTATTGCAGGAGTGGTGTATACAGCACCCCTAAAACGCCCCTGCCATTGAAATCAATGGCCATCGCTGCCGAGCTTTTCGGCAGCGGCGCTTTTCGGCAGCGGCGCTTTGCGGGCGCTTTTAACCCTTTTCCGCCCGCTAGTACGGGTTAAAATGGCCCTACTTCACCACCGATGCCCCCCCCCCCGCCCTAGTGTGAAAGTGCCCTTAGACTTTTGCATTGCATGTAATAGCCTTTAGTATGCCTCTGAATAAAAATTGTCAATGACAGAGACTTCTGAATCTAATTTTATTCTTTTTTTCTAGAGCACAGATTGCATACAAGCCTTATAGAGTCTGCTGAAGCATACACCTCCAGGCCAAGAATGAAATATGAACTGGACCAAGTGAAGGTTATCACTGGAGAAGAGTCCGAGCGCAATGTGCTGCAGGTGGGAGAGTGTATTGTACATGTGCAGTCCTTTTGCTTGCTCAGACCACTCGGCAAATGCTCAGTTTTAAACCAATATATTAGCTTTTGGCTAGAGGAGTAAATGCTGGTGGTTTTTTTTTTTTTTTTTTGTTTTTGTTTTTTTTTTAGCCTTAGACCCCTTCCACACTGAGGGGGTTTTCAGGCATTTTAGTGCTAGAAATAGCCTCTAAATGGTGCCTTAAAACCGCCTCCCATTCATTTCAGTGTGTCTTTTCACACTGTGACGCTGCGCTTGCGGGACGTTAGGAAAAGTCCTGCAAGCAGCATCTTTGGGGTGATTTGGGAGCCCAGTATACATCCCTCCCAAAACGCCCTGCCCTGCCCATTGAAATGAATGGGCAGCGCTTCCAAAGCACCTGAAAAGCACTTCGGAGGTGCTGCAACACTGACATTTTTAACCCCTTCTTTGGGGTGAAAAGCGCCGCTAAAACGAGCAGCGCTTTAGCGCTAACGCACAGGCGACCCCAGTGTGAAAGGCGTCTCACTTTAAAACCTGTAACCCTTGCAGTTATCTTTCCTGTAACACTAAAGCTGAGTACACACTGGTGGGTTTTTTTTTTCATTCAACCAGCAGTGTTGGTGTCACAATCTCCCCTGTTCTATTGAATTCTGACAGTGGGGAGGCTCAAGCGCTGATCAGATGCTTGTTTTCTTGCATGTCCTGTCAAGAAAAGCCAGTCGTTGGACAGACCGCTGTACACACTGACCAAAAGTCGGTTGGTTTCTGCTGAATCAGCTTTTCAGCCAGTGTATACCCAGCTACACAAACCTTCCCTCCAGCCTATTCACTAACCTTCCCTTTTATCTCCAACACTAATTTTTCCTATAAGTCTCACACCAATCTTTCTTGTAACTCTAAGGCCCCTTTCACACTGGGGTCGTTTGGAGGCGCTAATGCGCTAAAAATAACCTGCAAACCGACCCGAAACAGCAGCTGCTGTGTCTCCAGTGTGAAAGCCCGGGGGCTTTTACACTGGAGCGGTGCGCTAGCAGGACGGGGAAAAAAAGTCCTGTTAGCAGCATCTTCGGAGCGGTGTATACACTGCTCCTTCACCACTCCTGCCCATTGAGATCAATGGGGCAGCACGGCTATACCGCCGGCAAAGCGCCTCTTCAGAGGCGCTTTGCGGTGGTTCTTAACCCTTTCTCGGCCGCTAGTCGGGGGGTAAAACCGTCCTGCTAGCGGCCGAATACCGCCGCTAAAACAACGGTAAAGCGCTGATAATAATAGCGGCGCTTTACCGCCGACGCACCTCCCGCCCCAGTGTGAAAGGCCATACTCAAATTTTGGCAAGTTCCTGATAAACCCTTGTTGGGCCTCCTCCTGCCCAACATCCTTCAACTGAAAAATTAGAGTGGTAAACTCCGTTTTACCACCTTTACATACAGGTAAGCCTGTAATAAAGGCTTACCTGTAGGTACCGTGAATATCTCCTAAACTTGCACTGTTTAGGAGATATTCAGAGTGCGTGCAGCCACTGATGTCACCGCTGCTTGCTCCCTCAAGGTCCGGCATACCGTGCCAGACCTTCAGAGCCCATGCCATAAATGGCGGCTCCCGCGTGCATGCATGGGAGTGACGTCATTGCTCCCCCAGCCAATCATCTAGCCAGAGGCCGGGTACCTGGAAGGAAGATCGGGTAAAGATGGAAACCCTCTCAGCGGTGACTGCACACTATGACATTACCTTGCAGGGGAATATTTTTTTCTTCCACTGCGGTTTAGTACCGCTTTTAAGGCCTAATTCACACCTATGCAGGTTGCAGTTTGCATATTCTAGATGCATTTTGCGTATTTTTTTAATGCATGTTATTGATCCATTGAATTATATGGAACCAAAAACAAACAAAAAAAGTCCCTGGCCCTTTCCATAAAATGCAAAGATGAGATCTACATCCATAGGAAACCATGTTAAATGGACTGTAGTGTTTCTGCAAAACTGAAAATGCACAAAAAAATGCGTGAGTGTGAACCAGGCCTAAGTGTGTCAGCCAAACAGCAGCTGCATCCAATTAGATTAGTAACCCTCCCTGGAATTCTAATGGTAACCTGAAACACTATTCCTCTCTGTAACCTAAAACACTAACTCTCCTTGTAACCCTCATTGTAAACCTAACACTAATCCTTCCTGTAAACTTTACATTAACCGCCCCTGTAACCTTCCCTTTGATTCCAACACTAAAGCTGGCCATAGATAAATCAAAATTCAGCAGGGATCAGCCAAATTGAGATTAATCTAGATTAATTGTTCTCGATCAACTAGCTGCATTGCTAACAGCAGAATATTCCCCACTGTAATAGGGCGTACACACGGTCGGACTTTGTTTCGGACATTCCGACAACAAAATCCTAGGATTTTTTCCGACGGATGTTGGCTCAAACTTGTTTTGTCTACACACGGTCGCACAAAGTTGTCGGAAAATCCGATCGTTCTAAACGCGGTGACGTAAAACACGTACGTCGGGACTATAAACGGGGCAGTGGCCAATAGCTTTCATCTCTTTATTTATTCTGAGCATGCGTGGCACTCTGTCCGTCGGATTTGTGTACACACGATCGGAGTTTCCGACAACGGATTTTGTTGTCGGAAAATTTTATCTCCTGCTCTCCAACTTTGTGTGTCGGAAAATCCGATGGAAAATGTCCGATGGAGCCCACACACGGTCGGAATTTCCGACAACACGCTCCGATCGGACATTTTCCATCGGAAAATCCGACCGTGTGTACGGGGCATAAGAATTCAATGACACAGTGGGGAGGATTCCTCCATCCACCTTGCTTGTGTGGGTAGGGGAATCTGTTTTTCCTGATCAACCTACAGGCTGATCGAAAAAATATGATCTATCCATGTCCTGCTTTACGCTCTCTTAGTTAAACTGATACCCTTATTTGCATCTCTTTATTGTGCCGAAGACCAACTTGCTTGTCCATCCGTCCATCTATCCATCCATCCAATATCATCCGTTAAAGTCTGACTCGCGTTTTTATTATTGTACTCACAGCCACTTGTGGATAATGACTTGCGCTATTTTATAACTGAATGCAGCATTTTTCTTTCCACAGATTAGCTGCAAACTCTTTGTGTTTAACAAAGAAAACCAGGTGTGGACAGAAAGAGGACGGGGCTACCTTAGGCTCAATGACTTGGCTGTCAATGATGATGGACCATTCCGATCTCGTATAGGTAAGGTGAAGGTTTTAAAGCGTAATTCCAGCTGAAGCTTTTTGTTCTTTAAAACTTTCAATAGAGAGGGGAAGGGTGAGAACCTGTCGAAGCGTAACCTCATCCTCCATTGCAAGATGCAGCTAGAGGGTGTTTTTTGTATGCTGGCGGGTTCATGTGACACTTCCGCAGCTGCCATTAAGAGGGGAGATCTCCAACATGTACATGTATAACAAGAGTATTAGACTGGGTAGGGGCTAGAACATTTTGTCAAGGTTTTTTTTTATTTCTATCTGCATCCCCATTTAGTCAGTTCTGCCACTTGCTGTCTTAGTGACTGTGACAATCAGGACAGGAAGTGAGGAGAAATCTCCCCAGTGAGACACGGCAATAAAAACCTACTCCTATTCCCTCCGCCCCACCCTAAAAAAAATTAAAAAAAAAAAAAAAAAAGTTTGCCTCATGTTTAACAACATATTATGGGTCCTATATATTTTTCTTTGCTGCTGTACCTACGGCGGCAAAATTGACATTCAGCTTTTTAATCAGCCAGTCCTATGCTTATGTACATTGTCCAGCTGCAGCAACCTAGCAGTTAGTGATGAAGTTACATCCAGTGGTAGATTTACTAAAACTGGTGCACATTGAATCTGCCGCAGCTGTGCATAGTAACTAATTGGCTTCTAACTTCAGCTTGTTCAATTAAACTTTGACAATAAAACCTAGACGCTGATTGGTTACTATGCACGGTTGCACTCGATTTTGCATGCACCAGCTTTAGTAAATCTCCCCATTAAGCCTAGTACACAGTGGCCAAATGTCGGCCGGCAGCGGCCGGTTCATTCGAAACTGGCCGAATTTCGGACCTGTGAATGGCAACTGGTCTGTTCAGCCAGCCTCTAGCTCATGACCAGAAAAGGTCTTCCGACCGGCTCCCAGCCAATGGCTGAGAACGCTGACCGGAGTGTTTTGGTGGGGGGCTGTCCCCCTGTCAGAACACAATAGAACCACAGGGGAGATTGCTGTACTAACATCAGATTGTTAGTACATCAGCTCCTCCTGAGCTGTCAGGTGTGTACTAGGCTTTAGAATGAATTCTGACTGCAGCACATTGAGTTTTTGCTATCCTGAGAATCTTGTCTGAAAAAGGCAGGGGAGGCATTTTATGCTATAATGAATGCCATGTTTGCAATGGAGAGCTTTAGGCTTAAATATTTATTTTTGAGTGATTATTCTTTCTTTATCGTACATCATGGGACACAGAGCCATAGTATTAACTTAATGAGTTATAGGCCACTTTCAAGTGATGGACACTGGTATACCCAATACAGAAAGTTCACTACCCTATATAACCCCTCCTCCTTCCAGGAGTACCTCAGTTTTTTCTCCAGTGTCTAAGGTGTTGGTCACGAGTGAAGATGTGCTCTGAAGAGCTCCAACCTGGAGGGATCCCATGCTGGATTTAAACAGCCTCCATAGATGGGATCCATCCAAAGTCACTAAGGCCAAGGTGGATGGTACCCAGGCCTTGCTTAAGAAAAATTAGGTTTTGCCTGCAACGCCTCTCTTTGTAAGGCTGGACCCCAGGACCCAGGACTTTTTTGGTCATGCTACATTACCTAAAGTTTACCTGAGGGGTGCTATACAGGGCCAAGGCAGTGGACCCCCTATAATAGGGACCCAGTCCTTAAAGATTTGCTAACGCAGGCCATCGTGATGGGTGAAGTTTGGATCCGTCTGTTACAGCAGTATCCTGCAGCAAGGAAAAGGTAAGGGAAGAAGCCTAGGAACTGTAAAAAGTCCACCTATGCTTTTTTCTTACATAAAGTTAAAATGTCATGCCTAAAGTCTCCACTAGAGGGAGTAAATGCATACCTTAGTACGTTGCTTCTCAGTAGCTCAGAAGTCCCAGCCAAACAGCACGTGTGTGGTCTCAAAAGCCAGGGGGGATCCTCATCCTGAACATTTCCGCCCTGGGGGGAGAGAGGTAAAACTGAAGCTTGTATCCCCCCCCCATCGGGGGGTGCGGCAGCAGCTTTTTTCAGTTCCCCCTCTCCCACATCAGACCCCTTACCAAGGGAACAGTGGGTACAGGATGAGGTGTTACCTTCAGGGGATCGGGAAGAAAGGCAAACCGATTACTTCTCTGTGAAGGAAACAACAGTAGATGAACCTTTTTCAGCCCTCGCAATCTGAGAAATTGCTGGTACAAACTCTTACAGAGATGGTTCGTACTTCTTTCAAGCTACCTCTAGCAGAGTCAGCTGATAGATCTGTTTCTTGTTTGGGTTCCTTAAAACCTTCACAGCCTTTTCATGTGTTTCCTGTACATGCATAATTAGAAAAGCTTATTTATACTGAATGGTATCACCCAGATGAGCATTTTTCCCCTTCAAAGAGATTCACAGCACTCTATCCTATGGAGGAGAAATTCTCCAACAGATGGAAGGTACCAGCAGTTGACACTGTGATTTCCAGTGTGAATAATAGTCTAATTTTTCCAGTAGACAATGCATCAATGCTTAAAGATCCAACTGATAAAAGATTGGAATTTCTGTTAAAATCCTCTTTTTTTTTTTTTTTTTTTTTCTTTGGCAGGTGCGGTTACTCAGCCCGCAGTCGCTGCAATAGGCATCTGTCAGTCCCTAAGGGACCAGTTTAGACAGGCCCTTAAAGAGTTCCCTGCACAACATGCCCGTGGTTAAATTGGTCAGCCGAAGCACCTTGCAAAAGGCTTCTGACTAGTTTCCCTTTTCATGGGGATCGACTATTTGGGGATGATTTGGACAAATACATCCAAAGGATTTCTAGTGGAAGAGTACTCTTTTGCCAGTCAAAGTATAAACATCCTTCATTTAAACTGACTCATTCCCCTGCTCCAGGGGCATCCGCCTCTAGGCAGTGGCGACGGCCTCCACTGTCAGACTCTAGAGGAAAGCCTCAGGGTCAGGCCCAGTCACAGAAAAAGATCTGGGGACGGAAATCTGCAAAGCAGAATACTAAAGCCTCATTATGAAGAGGCGCCCCCCCCCTTCACCAGAGTGGGGGGGAAGACTTCTGCAATACTCAGAAGTCTGGCAAGAGGAAATTCAGGACAGATGGGTCATCTCCACTGTGTCTCTAGGATACAAACTAGAACTTCGGTAGTTTCCACCGTCTCGTTTTCTGAGATCAAACGTTCCCAAAGATCCAGGGAAAAGACAATCTCTGTTTCAGGCGTTACACCAATTACTAGCTCAGGGGGTGATCGTACAGATACCCACAGAAGAGCAAGGTTTGGGGTTTTATTCAAACCACTTTACGGTACCAAAACCGAATGGTGATGTCAGACCCATTCTAGATCTAAAAAATATAAATCAGCTCCTAAAGATCCGCTCCTTTCTCATGGAGTCGATCAGGTCAGTAGTTTCTATCCTACAAGGAGAACTTCTGGTGTCTATCGACATCAGGGATCCATTGCATGTCTGCATGTCCCTATATTTCCCGCTCACCAAAGGTTTCTGCGGTTCGAAGTAGAACAGCAGCACTTTCTGTTTGTAACCTTGCCCTTTGGGCTAGCCACAGCACCCCGGGTGTTCACAAAAGTACTGGCCCCACCTCTAGCCAGGTTAAGGGCACAGGGCATAACAGTTTTGGCGTACCTAGACAATCTATTGCTAATAGACCAATCGTGGGCTCGTTTGGAGTAAAGTGTACGCATTACAACCAATTACCTGAAAAATCTGGGTTGGACTCTCAACCTAGAGAAGTCTTCCTTAAAACCGCTAAAAAATCTAGAGTATTTGGGTCTGATCATAGATACAGCCCAGAAAAAGGTGTTCTTGCCTCAGGCAAAAATCAACTCCATAAGAGATTTGTTGAGGATGGTCAGGTCGAAAGGAGATTTCTCTATTCGCCTTTGCATGAGGTTGTTAGGAAAGATGGTGGCTTCATTCAAAGCAGTTCCCTATGCCCAGTTCCATTCGAGACTGTTGCAAAACAGTATTCTATCTGCTTGGAACAAAACTATCCAAGCTTTAGACTTACCAATGCGGCTGTTCCCAAGGGTGTCCCAAAGCCTTAATTGGTGGTTACTAACCCAGAATCTGCTGAAAGGAAAATCCTTCAGACCAGTTATCTGGAAAGTGGTAACGACAGATGCCAGCCTTTCAGGCTGGAGAGCAGTACTAGAGAAGACAACTGTCCAGGGACAGTGGTCAAGATCGGAAAGAGCCTTGCCCATCAATATCCTTGAGATTCGGACAGTGTGTCTGGCTCTGAAGGCCTGGACTTGCATGTTATGGGATTGTCCTATCAGGATCCAATCTGACAACGCCACAGCGGTGGCTTATATCAATCACCAAGGGGGCACCAAGAGTCTTGCAGCGCAGACAGAGGTGAACCATATTCTAACTTGGGCAGAAAGGAATATTCCGTGCCTATCGGCAGTCTTTATTCCGGGAATAGAGAATTGGCAGGCGGACTACTTGAGTCGCCAGCAGTTATTCCCAGGGGAATGGTCTCTTCACCCCAACATTTTTCGGGCTGTTTGTCAAAGATGGGGAACTCTGGACGTAGATATTCTAGCATAAAGATTCAACATGAAGTTAGTCAACTTTGTGTCCAGGACAAGGGATCCATTCGCATGCCGAACAGATGCGTTGGTGACCACGTGGGATCAGTTCTCAATGATCTATGCATTTCCCCCTATTCAATTGCTGCCTCGACTTCTTCTTTGCAGGATCAAGCTGGAAAGAAAGCCGGTAATTCTGGTAGCACCAGCATGGCCCAGAAGGTCATGGTATGCAGAAATCGTAAAGATGGCAGTGGAGGATCCATGGTCCCTTCCACTATGACCAGAAAACCCACATTCTGAAGAAAGGTGTGCTTTCCAGATCAGTTATCTCTACTTTAATGCAAGGAAACCAACTTCCAGAGCTTTATATTATAGAGGCTGGAGGGCTTATGTTTCCTGGTGTGAATCCAAGGGTTGGCACCCTCGGAGATATATCATAGGCAGAATTCTTGCCTTTCTACAATTAGGGGTAGAGATGAAGGTGGTCTTGAGTACTATTAAAGGCCAAGTCTCAGCTTTATCGGTCTTATTTCAAAGACCGCTTGCTACATATTCTTAGTCTGGGGTTTTATGCAAGGGGTGATGCGGATTAATCCGCCAGTTAGATCACCTTTGAACCCTTGGGACTTGAACTTAGTTTTGTCAGTGTTACAAAAACAGCCATTTGAACCGATACAGCATGTTCCCTTAGTCCTTCTGACAAGGAAGCTGGTGTTCTTGGTTGCTATATCCTCAGCAAGGAGGGTTTCGGAATAGGTTGCTCTTTCTTGTAAAGGGCCATACTTGATTCTTCATGAGGACAGAGTGGTGTTACGCCCTCGCCCAGATTCCATGTTCCAGGGAAGAAAAGTCACTACATTGTCTTGATGTGGTGAGAGCAGTGAAAGTCTATTTAAAGACAACTGCTCAGATTCAGAAGACTGATGTCTTATTTATTCTGCCAGAGGGTCCTAAGAAAGGACAGGCAGCATCGAAATCCACTGTCGCTAAGTGGATTAGACAAGTTATAATTCAGACTTATGATTTAAGGGATGAGATTCCCCCTTTAAGTCAAAGCGCACTCTACCAGGTCGGTTAGTGCTTCTTGGGCAGCACGTCATAAGGCCTCCATGGCTCAGATCTGTAAGGCCACAACTTGGTCTTCAGTACATACATTCTGTACATACATTACAAGTCTGGGGGTACCCTGCGGGTTGTCTCACTCCCCTCAAATAGCATTGCTATGGGACGTCCGACTATGGCTCTGTGTCCCATGATGTATGATAAAGAAAACAGGATTTTTATAACAGCTTACCTGTAAAATCCTTTTCTTAGAGTACATCATGGGACACAGAGGTCCCGCCCCTCTTTTTGGGGTTTAGATATATTGCTTTGCTACAAAAACTGAGGTACTCCTGGAAGGAGGAGGGGTTATATAGGGGAGTGAACTTCCTGTATGTGGGTATACCAGTGTCCATCACCTGAAGGTGGCCTATAACCCATTAAGTTAATAATATGGCTCTGTATCCCATGATGTACTCCAAGAAAAGGATTTTACAGGTAAGCTCTTATAAAAATCCTATTTTTTCCACCCACTACTTTAACATCACATATTAAATCCTATCCAAGAAAGTTGTATCAGTGTATAAAGAAATAAAGCCAGAAAAAGTGTGTTGACCAGAGTTACCCATGAGGATGTTAATAATATTAGCAGAGATCCTCCCAGTGGACATGCTGTCTGCAGAGAACATGGAGTGTCTTATGATTCTGCTGATTTAATATCACTTCCTCTTTGTGTTTCTCATTCGTACAGCTCAGAATATAGGGGAAAGGTCATGTTCATTTTTTAAAAACAAGCGAATGCTCAGGCGTTTTGTGCCCTAGCTGATACCACAGTCAGCAGACTTTCTTGTTCTTTGGTCTACCATCGTCTCCCTCTGGTTTGTTATCAATTGTTTGCACATTCCAGAGTTTCACTCCAACACCTTCTACGTTGCGTTCATAGGAAGAAAATGAATACTAGCTTTATTTGGCCGATTAGCGCCATCAGCTGAAATGGTCCATTCTTTTGCATGCATTTTTCTGAACAGTGCAAGATGCAGTGTGTAGGCAGTTTTCTAATTAACTGCCGTGTTGACAAATTACCTTCTCTAAAACATGTCCCATAGATGAGAAATAGACAGGCAAGCCTTAAAGCATTTGTTACCCCAAAAAAAAAAGGATTCTGCTCCTTTAAAGCATTTTATACAGCACAGTGCTTGTGCTGTGTCATTTGGTCCCCTGTAACACGTGAAATACCTGGCTGTTTCTGCCAGTTTCTGCCCTCCCCTTTGTAAATGATCACGGTTCCTCATAGCTGCTGAGCCCTCACACCGTGGTCAGTTTACGTGCCTCCATCATCCGCAGTCCTCCTGTCATCCTCTGTGCTCTCTCCTCCCTCCTCTCCCTGCCTGTCGGATCCTGTGACAGTGCCCGCCCCCTGCAACTCCTGCTGCTTTCATAACACTTGAAATCTTAACAACCCTCCTTCTTTCCTACTTGCATGACCTGCCGGCACTCCCTCTTTCCTCTTTCCTCTTTCCTCGCCTCGCCTCGCCTCTCTTGCCCTCTCCTCGCCTCGCCTCTCTTGCCCTCTCCTCTCTTGCCCTCTCCTCTCTTGCCCTCTCCTCTCTTGCCCTCTCCTCTCTTGCCCTCTCCTCTCTTGCCCTCTCCTCTCTTGCCCTCTCCTCTCTTGCCCTCTCCTCTCATCTCTCTCGCTCTCGCTCTCGCTCTCGCTCTCGCTCTCTCTCTCTCTCGCTCTCTTTCTTGCGCTCTCTCTTTCTTGCGCGCGCTCTCTCTCTCTCCCTCTCCTCTCTCTTCCTTTACATCCTGGCGTCAACAGGGGGGATCTCAGCCCCGCTTGCTGCATCTGTTAGCCGGGCAGAGGAGAGCCGGCGGGTCACGTGATCGCAGGAAACCACTGTGAAATACGGTAAATAAGGATTATATATATATATATATATATATATATATATATATATATATATATATATATATATATATATATATATATATATATATATATATATATATATATATCTCTATATATATCTATATCACACAGACCGGAGCAGCTGTCGTTAGTTAGGAAGGGAGGAGGATTGTGTAAAGTTGGAAAAGTGGGTTAACAACCACTTTAAAGAATAACTGCACTTTTGTCAAAACAAATCCCCTCTGGGTGATCTATGTACATTGCAAGGATTATAACAAACTTTGTAGCAGATTACTACAGGTTGTTGCTCCCGAAAAAAGAATGGTTTGTTTTATTAGACTGATTGCAGACTGATTCTGAATGGGAGGGTCTGGTTCATTATATTCACCTGGTGCATTCTGTGTTCTATTGAGAACAGATGCAGTGTCTGCATCCCTTTAGAAGTATTTAACCCTTGGGAAATCTCACCAAAATTGAAATTCCTATTTCAGAGGATGCCTAAAATCTGACTTGTATCTTAGTGCAGACTTCTAAGAAAATCAGTGAGCCAATCGCACAAACAGGAAATGACGTTTCTGGGGGCGTTCTGTATACAAACGGTGTATAGAACACTTCCAGGTTACCATATTGCAGTTGAACTTTATGGACAATTACCACTGTAAATTAAAACTTGACAGATTGCCTAACCCCTCTGCACTGCCAAAAAAGTTTTTTGCCTAGATATACACTTTAAATCCTATTATTATAATTCCCCTGACACATTGCAGAATCATTCCTTTCCTCATGCTGACAATGCTGCCTCTGCTTTGTTTAGAGACCATGTCACCAGATCAGTTTTCTTAACCACCTGCCGCCAAATCACATACCTAGTACGTCGTTTGACTTCAAGTGGTTAAACGGCATCACCCCGGTACTGTTTTTAAGAGTCAGCAATCGGCTCTCTTTTAATAGCAGTTTGAAAAGCTAACTTGTCGCTCGATTGCTATTACAAGCAGCGGGAGGATGTCCCTCCCCCTCCCCCTCCCCCTCTCCTTCCATGGCTTGCTCGGGCTCTCCCGTCCCACTGGGACTTTCTAGTAAATAACACAGCTTTTTGTGGATTTTTGAACATGTTTATAAGTTGTATATTTATTTGTTACACATCGGTTGTAAGCACTGTCTTTTCTTAGGTAAAGGGACTTATTTATTTTGTTTGAGACACTAAGGGATAGGCTGAGCCCCCGAGGACGTGCATGCGCTGTATATTCTATATGCTGACGTTTTCCGCCTGCTCTGTCTCAGAGCGGCGGCCATTGGAGTAAGTTTTGGCCGCATTTTTTTATGTTCAGTATCCATATGGATTTTTGCCCCTTTTTCTTTTTACACTGATGCACTTTGTGGTTGATAGCTGGGATTATTAACCGCTTGCTGGGATTATTACAGTTTGGACTTTAACAATGGACTAGCACATTTTGATGCTTTATTTGAACATGTTTAACGTTCATTTATTGATATATATTTTACCCCTTTGTGATTGGGTGTGATACACATTTCCAGTATTTTGATACACCTGTTTTTACAAGTAATATCTTTATGAGATAATATATCACTTGTCTTAGTGCTGCACTTTTCTTTTTTCTTTTTTTTTATTTATTGTTTGATAGGGTGGTCAACTATTTAGTGCTAGCTGCTCTTTGTTTGATAATATTTTTATTGCTGAGTGCTCATTGTTTTCTTTTTATTTACATATATTATGGGGTTGGATTACTAACACTGGAGAGTATAAAATCTGGTGCAGCTCTGCATAGAAACCAATCGGCTTCCAGGATTTTTTTTTTTTTTTGTCAAATCTCAATGAACAAGCTGGAGTTAGAAGCTAATTGGCTACCATGTAGAGCTACACCAGATTTTGCACACTGCGGTTTTGGTAAATCAACCCCTGTATGTCTTGATGACAGCAGCCTTATTCATAATTTGAAGTCTATTTTATATACATTATCCACAACAGCGCAGGTGGCATATATTTGTTATAGGCATTTGTTTCTATAGTTGCATTTTTAAGGGGATAAAACACGGGATTGTGCATGTATTTATTGCAGAGATGTAAGGTGACCTCTGTCACTGGTACAGTAAGTGAATGGAAATTCCCCTACAGGAGAGCAAACATAGCTCTGTATACTAAATATAATACAATGAACCTCCATGCCTCTGGAAATAATGTGCAAAATAGAGTGTTGTAAGCTGCGGGACACCTCCTTTTTCCAAATGGAAAATAGTAAACCAGTTCAAATATAGTTAAGTTGGTGCAGCTCTCTCAACAAAAACATATATTAACCACTTGCCGACTGCGCTATAGCAAAATGACCGCTAGAGCGCAGTCGGCCAGTTCTGGGAGAGCATCATATGACGTGCTCGCTGCGGCGTGCTCTGTGATTGCTGTGTCCTCTGAACACAGCTGATCGCAAATCGGGGTAAATAGCCAATCTGCAGCTTTTTACATCGTGATCAGCTGTGATTGGACACAGCTGATCACGTGGTAAACACACTTGCCAGTTATCTGCTTTTTTTCCTCTCGCTGTCACAGCAAGAGGAGAGAGACGGTAACCGCCTAGTTGAAGGGGGACATCTGCCTGATAATCGGGGTACAATCAGTGCCCATCAATACCGCATATTAGTGCAGCCTCATCGGTGCAAATCCGTGATGAATTACCTGTTTGCAAAATTTCAGTCCAACTGATTTTTTTTTTTCAAAATTGTCGGTCTTTTTTCCTTTGTTTAGCATAAAATAAAAAACCCAGTGGTGGTTAAATACCACCAAAAGAAAGCTCCATTTGTGTGAAAAAAATGATAAAAATGTCATATGGGTACAGTGTTGCATGACCGCGCAATTGTCAAAGTGCAACCGCACTGAAAGCTGAAAATTGGTCTGGGCAAGAAGGGGGTAAAAGTGCTCAGTAGGCAAGTGGTTAAATTTAATTATATCAAATAAAACTTTTTTTTTTTTTTTATCTTGCTACAGGTGGTTGTAAGCTATTACATTGTAAAATTGTTAACTATTAACTTCAGTGCAATGTGTGAAGCAAAACTTAAATAATCTAGTGGAAACATGGAGGTTCTCACCTTTCCCCATTCAGTGTTTGTATTAATTACTTTGTGCCCCTATTGGAGGTACAGTATGTTCTATCTCAGTGATGATCTTCACTGAAACAGGAATTGAGGGAAATCATTGAGAAGTAGAAACCCGGCTGAGCTTCTAAAATCACTTTTGGCTGGAGTTCTTTTGTAAAGTATGGATAGCATGTTCACGTTAGAGTTTACTCCTAGGATTATATGTACAGACTAAGCAGAGCCGTGCATGTTGTTGTATTTCAGTGATGCGGAATCACGGCAATTTGAAGCTGATCCTGAACAGTATAATCTTCAATGAGATGAAGCT
>JBBGZY010000797.1:12500-60000 GCA_037952925.1 Lithobates clamitans | reverse complement strand
TTTTATTTTTTGGTCACGGTGGCTAAGAATTTAGAGGGCTATTTTTTTTTTCTGCTAATTTGTAAAATATATCTAATCTATTGTATGTATTTAAAATTTTCATTCTATATATATATCTATATATATAAATATATATTTATATTTTATTAAAGGTTGTTTATGGTAGTGTAATATATATAAAAGTTTAGAAAAAAAACCTATTTAACAGGGTTTGCTTGGCACATTTATAAACCGTTACTCTGTTTACATGTAAATTGAATTTTGCGTTAAGTTTTCATTTCTGATGAAGTGACATGAGTTCCCTTCTTTGGTCACTTGGAAGGATTTGTGAAGGCAGATTAGTAGGCCTGTATGAGCAATGAGCTGCATGGCCTGAAAAAGTATGTTTTCCAGAGCAATCATTTGGGCTACAGCAGTATTCAGTGGCACACATAGACACCAAAGGGCCCCTGTGCAAGGGCAATCTTTGGTGCCCCCCCCCCCAATTCAACTACTTCCCAAGTACCAATGGTTATTCAGTGTGTAAAGACAGACACAAACAGATGAAGATTATCTTTTTGATATTTGGATCTCTGTCTAAGCCCCTGTTCACATGTGCGATGCGGGGAGCACATCGATTCTTAAGTTTCCTGCACCGCACTGAAATCGCACCCTGTTAATGCGATCTGCCACTGGTGTCAATGTTAAGTTAATGACACCCCAAAACATTGCAAAAAAGAAGTGTGATTGTGGATCTCATGGGTGTGCGGTGCTGTGCGAATTAAGCCCATACAAAATGACTGGGCTCAAATCGCACTGCAAAGAATTGCATGTCATTTGAAACAAGAATGCAGTGCGATTCCTATCCGAATCACATGTGGTGTCCCGCACTGCACAAGTGTGAACCCAGACTAAGGCTGTGTGCAGATGCGGTTCACAGCAGGGGGTGCGGTGCATCCCAGTTCTCCGTTTCAGGGACAAATCAGGCCCCGGAGCTGTGTGAACTGGCTCCAATGAAAGCCGGTTACAGTCTCCTGTCATGCGAATTGGATGTGAGAAAACCCACATCCAAGTCGCATCAGTGTGAACACTGCGTCAAGCTTACAATAGAATTTTGTAAAATTTCCTTTAGAGCTACCATGTACTTAGATCTGCACGATTCATCGTTAAAAAAATTGTTATCGCGATTCAACCTGCCTCACGATTTAATTCAGCATTCCGCTGGTTCATGTTACACAAGTGCAGAGCTGTCAAAAGAAAAAAAAACTCAGCCAGCAAATGTTTACCAACAGCGATAAAGAGAAACCATGTTTCTCTCATTCTTTTTAGATCAAAGGAATAAACTTCAGTCTCTAAATGAGGTCAGTTGAAGCACTTACTAAACCTTTTTAGACTCTTGTTGTTTACAAGTTAAAATCTATAAGCAACAAATTACATTTTATTTATTTATATATATATATATATATATATATATATATATATATATATATATATATATATATATATATATATATATATATATATATATATATATATAATTTATTTTTTAGCAGAGACCCTAGAGAATAAAATTGAGATCATTGCAATATTTTATGTCACACTGTATATGCGCAGCGGTCTTTCAAATGCAGTTTTTTTTTTAGGAAAAAATACACTTGAATTTAAAAAACTAAACGGTGAAGTTAGCCCAATTTTTTTGTATAATGTGAAATCGTGATCTTTATTCTAAAAAAAAATTGATTCTCTTTTTATCCAGAATCGTGCAGCTCTACATTTACTACAGCCTTTTTAAAGCATTTTACCCCTGAGGAACCTTTGAAATAGTTTTCAAGCCTCAGGGAACTCCAGCTAAGATTAGTACATTGGATAGTCATTATATAAACACCACTAATTCAGTGGGAAGAATGCCACCCTTACCTTTTAACTAAATTAAATGTAGTATCCGGGACGCTGCGCTCCCGACCAGATCAGTATACATTAAGTGGCCTCAGCCAGCAAAACTCCAATAACCACGACCCTGTGATGTGTTTCGTCCCGGCCCATCAGGGCTTAGTCATAGAGGGGCATTGTTAATAGAGTAGTGGGGCTTAGTCATAGAGGGACGTGGTTAATGGTGTAGTGGGGCTTAGTCATAGAGGGACGTGGTTAATGGAGTAGTGGGGCTTAGTCATAGAGGGACGTGGTTAATGGAGTAGTGGGGCTTAGTCATAGAGGGACGTGGTTAATGGAGTAGTGGGGCTTAGTCATAGAGGGGCGTAGTTAATGGAGTAGTGGGGCTTAGTCATAGAGGGACGTAGTTAATGGTGTAGTGGGGCTTAGTCATAGAGGGACGTGGTTAATGGAGTAGTGGGGCTTATTCATAGAGGGACCTAGTTAATGGAGTAGTGGGGCTTAGTCATAGAGGGGCGTGGTTAATGGAGTAGTGGGTTTAGTCATAGAGGGACGTGGTTAATGGTGTAATGGGGCTTAGTCATAGAGGGACGTGGTTAATGGAGTAGTGGGGCTTAGTCATAGAAGGGCGTGGTTAATGGAGTAGTGGGGCTTAGCCCTAGAGGGACGTGGTTAATGGTGTAATGGGGCTTAGTCATAGAGGGACGTGGTTAATGGAGTAGTGGGGCTTAGTCATAGAAGGGCGTGGTTAATGGAGTAGTGGGGCTTGGTCATAGAGGGAAGTGGTTAATGGAGTAGTGCTGGCTGAGGCCACTTAACACTCTATTCTGGTCCTGTTGGAAGAGCACCATCCCGGATACAGGCAGTCCCCGGATTACAAGATAGTATCTGTAGGTTTGTTCATAAGTTGAATTTGTATGTTGGTTTGAACAGGTAAATTTTTTTTAAGTGCAACTCCAGCCAAAAAATAATAATTTTTAATTTTTTTTGGGAAGGGTTAACACCCCTGTAACATTCGTTTTGCTGTCTGTGCCCCTGTTCAGAAAATTTCACCTCACTTTATGTCCCTGTGAGAATTGGATTTTGAAAATGTTGGGTTGTTGCGGAAACAAGGATTTGTGATAAATCTTCAGTGGAGACACCTTTTATCCCATGAGAACTTACAGGAGCGATTTTCCCTTCCTAGGGGGAGATATCCTCTCACTTCCTGTTGTCTCCCTCCGTTTGTAAGTAGGAGTCGTTTGTAAATTGGATGTTTAACTTGGGGACCGCCTGTACAGCCTTTTACTACTACTACTGGATGAGTTATTTGGATGGCCTGCACCTGGTGCTACAAGCTTTTTTCAGCTACCAGTACATAGATAATTGGTGCTATTCTATTGGCTTTTCCAAGTAGCGATCGACCTGGAACTATAAAGGTAACATCCAATTGGAGGTCAATAAGCCAGAGCACGAGGAACCCATAGCAACTCCTGGTGTAAACCATAGAGTTCCACAGAACCCTGGTTGAAATTGGCTAATGTGCTGTGTAGTAAGGGAGCCCGCCGGATTGAATACAGATTGATTGAATAGTTTGGGGAGGTCCTCATAAGACAGTTTTGGTAAACCTAAAGTTGGTTGTGCGAAGATAATCTGGTCAGATGTGTATGGGGAGCTTAAAGTGGTTGTTAAGCCGCTATAATCTATTAATGCCATCCCCTCTGTTATACAACAATATGTGTCCCAGTGTCTGATCTATATAAAAAAATGGTGATTATACCTTATATCAGAGCGTCTCTCGGCGCTCACGTGACTCCTCGGCTCATTTCTCTCCAGAAATTGCTTCTTTGACTGTTTAAAACTGATTATCAAGGAAATTGGCAAAGTCCTCATAGGTTGAGGTTCTGAAGATTTTAGAAGAGCAGCACAGTGGTTTAATGGTTGGCACATCTGCCTTGAAGCATGGGGGTCCTTGATCAGGACACTACCTGGAAGGAGTTTGCATGTTCCCCCCTTGCTTGTGTGGGTGTCCTCCAGGTATTCTGGTTTCTTATAATTCAAAAGCATACCGATAGGTTCATGTATGATATTCTAATGAGAGAGCCCGAAGATGGCTGCCTTACCATCTGCTTAAACAGCAGATAAAATGTGTTGGGTCCCCAAAGACTCAAAGCATGCTTTTAGGGGCATTTGACATGTGATTTTTTTTTTTTTTTTTTTTTTTTTTGTTTTGTTTTTTTCTGCCTCTAAAAGACTTCTCTGTATTAGTAATGTGTCCATGCACTTATAGGGGATTAGAGGCAGGAAAAAAAAACAGAGCCAGTGCATTCAGGAGAGGAGCGTTTTGCTGTACAAAAAAGGCCTTCCTTCATTTCAGAATAAATGAATAATTTGGACAATAAAATGAATGAACGCAAAACATTAATGTGCCTAAACCCATTTAAAAAAAAACGTGCCTTTTGGCACGTTTTTAATTGCTGTTTTCTGCTGCCAGGGGTAGGACATTTTAGGTCTGGTTCACACCTATGCATTTTTTAGTGCGTTTTCACTTTTGCACGTAACACACTACAGTCCATTTAACATGGTTTCCTATGGGTCATGTTCACATCTGTGCATTTTATGGAAAGGGCCAGGGACTTGTTTTTGGTTCCATAGACTTCAGTGGACCAAAACGTCTATTGAAAAACGCAAAATGCATCCGGAGTATGCAAACTGCAACCTGCATAGGTGTGAATCAGGCCTTAGAAGAATTGCAGTGTGCAAGAGGCCTAAAAGAATAGGAAAAAAATAATGAACACTCAATAGATTCTCTGTGCTGTCTTTTGAAGAATCCACAAGAGGGCGCAGGTCACATACATACTGTATGATCTGTTCTGAACTGAATTCAATGGTCACTTGGGTCAGTGACAACACTAGTTCCACTGGACAAAGAAGCACCAACTTGTCACAGCTGTGTTAAGGGTGGGGTGTCACTGAAAAATTAACTGGGGATCTTTTATATATATATATATTTTATTTTTGCATGATGGCACTTATTGCTAGTGAAAATCAAATGTTAAAGAGAACCTGCCGAGGTGATAATATTATGGGAGCTGCTGATGCCAACATGGCGGCAGCAAGCCACTTGGCACGGAACCATGAAGATAGTGGAGAAACATACATTGGTCCAAGCTGATTCAATGCAACTATGCAAAAATATGCATACGGTATCTGGAATTCTGCTTAAAGGAGCTTCTGTTGTGCGCTCTAAAGGTTGCAGGGCCCATACCTCATAAAATGACTCATCATTCTATATCTTTTTTTTTTTTTTTTTTTTTTTATATTTATTTTCTTCAATTTTATTGAACTGTCACAAAGTGACATTTCATTCATCTTAATTTTTTTTTTTTTAGCCCACACATCAGCACTGATGTGAAGTAAACACATGAGACTCGAAGGCAAATTGCCCGGTCTATGTGTTGGGACTGCATTGAGCAAGACTGCCCAGCTTATCTGGTGTGGATGGGGCCCTTGGGTTTAAAAACAAAGAAGTGACAGCAGCTGCCAGTTCTTTCTTGACAAACACAAGAACATTTTGATTGCATTTCTTGCATATTTTTGGGTCATTTGACCCCGGGAAGGGGAAGCACTTAAAAAAATAAAAAAGCACTAAATTAAATGTAATATAAATACAATGAAACATCGTCTGAACAATGTGTTTAGGGCAGAGAGATGGGAAGAATATGATGGGTTTTCAATGCATAGCAGAGAATTACATTAAAAAAAATCTTCCTGTTGTGGACTGTAAAAAAGAAATCTGTACGGGATGCAGTGTGTTCCATCCTATCATGTCTCTGTCTTCCTATGTGCCTTGTACTTTGCATTGTACTGTGATAGCAGAACAAGTATTAATGATGCAAGGATCCAACATTAGAGGGGATGGGGTTCAGTTCTTGCCTATAAAATAAAAATACAACCTTCTACAACCAATCTTTTTGTGTTTTTGGTTTTTGTTCATCCAAATGGCAATCGTTAAACTGTATTTACTCAAATCCAATGACTTTATCCAACTACATTGTTTTATATGTAGGCAGGTTGAAATGTGTGTAATTATCCAGCAGCCGGCTGAGACTAGGAAAGGGTTAAACATTTTCGGTTCAGTTCTTAGGCTTTTGGTTTTGGTGATCCTGTTATATGTTATGTTTATGTTAGTCAGGTTCAAGGACAAGACATTATTAGTGTTGTATTACCATGCTGCATTTTAACAGAAAGTTATATTAACAGTTCTAAGCCTGGTTTGAATTTATTCAAAGGGGTGCATGTTGGTTCTGGTATCTTCCACATAATCTGGGTCTGTATTTGCACTATGGGGTATAACGTAACACTGCTACAAAGGGTTTAACATGGCAAGGACAAGAAAAGTATAGTTGCTATCAGTAACCAAGTAAAGGAACAATCTACAAGCAACCGGTTGTTGGGCGTGGTACCTGCTAAGGTGATGGGTCCTCCGGTAACAAGGGGGTCAGTGTTCTGGCTCCCTCCCTAGTGGTCCATCTCCCATGGCAACTGGGAGCAGACCAGCGTTATGGAGTTCTATAGCCTGGCCACATGGTACAAAAAGAAAAGTGAAGTGAAGAGCAGGCAGGAGGTCCACACTAGGTGCTCAGTGGGACTCCATTCTCTTACTGGGAGAGGGGTAACAGAGGAACGCTGGACTGGTGGAGTGGACGCAGGCTCAGCATGTCCCTCTTGACATACAAGTTACAGTGTGTAGTGACATGGGGCACTTTGTTATTGCACACAGTAAAGTTCATCTCTAAGTTGGGGAACATGACCGTAGTCTCCACCTGATCCTGACCTGGGCATCTATGAGCGAGCTCCAGGCAAGAGGTACCCCCATGTGCACAGGTGCACATGACTTTTTCCACATGCACTGCAGTCCTTTTCTAGATCTAGAAAGGAGAAGTTCAGCCCCCATGATTCAAGTATTGGAGAGTGTATACACCGCTCAGGTGGATGGATGATGAGCTCACCAAACTGGGTGCCGGCTCACCACCGTAGAACACAGGTACAGAAGAAAAATGGCCGCACACCACCAGGAGCTTGAATGAGGCCCGTGAGTGCATATCAGTAGGGTCAGGTATGCTTATAACTCCAGTTAGAGGAGAATTACAGGACGTCTACGTCACGCATTTGATAAATGTGGGGTAACAGAATGAAGTATTTAGCCATCAACCAATCAAAAGAGGGCAAAAAGGAAAGATCCACCCACCCCTTGACCGGTTCCTGACAGAAGCCTGGTATGTTAACATAAATGTCACGGGCTAATACCGTATGAAAACAAAAGTTGCCAAATATAATATTGATATATTCAGCCAACATGTGTGCATTGTTTTGCAGACCATGCAGTAAGCCTTACTAGTGACAGTCAGAACAGACCTGATCTTGGTTGGACGCGATCTGCCTCGATGGTCGGAGTGCCCAGATGTCATACGTTTCCATGACATTGGCGGCCCCAGCTCAGCAGCGCCCCCCGTTGCTTAGGTATTGCCGGCCGCAGCTCGCATGCGCGAGCGGCGATCGCTATTTTGATTGGATCCGACCTGCTGCTGAGCAACCACGGATCCCTGTACTGATGCCGATCTGTACACTGGCTGTTGGTGTGTGTGGCAAGCTTCACATCGGGAGATCGAGACAGCAGATCCACTGCACAAGTGTCGCTACACAAGTTCCCGTTCAGAGGACATCGGAACGGTCTGGTCGTTGGTGGGAGGGCAAATTGCTCGACTTTTATCCATTCTTTGCCACCGTTACATTGAGACACTTTGCAGACATCTTTACTTCAAGAGCACTTTACTGCATTATTTGAACACTGTGCTCAGACACCTGTTAGCTTTCTTCTCTACAAGGAATCTACTGTTCCCAGCACACCCAAACTGATTACAGTTAACAAGCTCTGACTAGCCGATGAAGAACATCAGATCTGCAATGTAGACTTTATTGCCATTACTTATAGAAAGGCCCCTATATTACTTTTCACTAGACCCGCTCTCCCTTCGGAGGATAGCGTGTAAGCTGGCCAGGTTCCATCGTCTATAGTGTGGCAGTAAATGCAGTTAACTGAAACATCCACTAGGGGGTAACATTACATCTAAAGAAAGTGTACATATATGTATACAGTATTGTCATTGTTAACATATTGTTTTGTGCCTTTCGGAGGAACTCTTTTGCTGAGTTGGTGCTGTTGCCTAGAACTCAGCAGATTTATTGCCTCCTCTTCTGACAACTTCCCCTTTTATTGGTTCAAGTAAAAGTTTCATATAACCTAAATACATTGAGTTGTTTGATTATTGCCGCACAGTGATACAAGGATGTCAGAACCCAGAGTGTCAGGTGGGTTGGAAAGTTCACCAGGTCATGGTCGTGCAGATGAGCAGGTAATTCTAAGCAGTCCTTTAGGGGGCCGTGCTACATCAACATACACCGCAAGACAAAAAAAAAGTCAAACGCAACAAATTTAAACTGATAAATAAGGATTATCAGGAAGTAAGGGTATATCCTTGGCTCACAGGTTTCAGTCAACCAAGGCGAAGACTCTACACACGTCCTCCTGGAAAACTGTTTAGAAACTACCATTTTGCGACATCAGACAGTGATCGTCCTACAGAGAACCCATCAACTGATAGCGACTCCGAAACAACAGGAGGCGCTGAAGCCTTTGATTATCGGAATTCAGGGTCCCCGTTTTTCTATTCCAGGAGGAGACAACAATCCAGGAGGAGCATCAAAAGGCTGCGGAACCCAACCGTCACGCAGCACCCGCTGGGGCACGAAGCGTGCCCAGTGATTAATTTGTCATCAAGACCTATGGTGAATGGTGAGTTACGCCTTTTATCAAAGGGCCTTTCCTTTTGCCCTACTGCCAGATTTCCGAATTTTGACTTTGAGGTTGATATGTTTAAATTTGAAAGAACACTTAAGATCAAACAACATTTCCACACAGTACCCAAAATAATGCCTACCAGACCAGCGACATCATTTAAACGCAAAAGCAAATTTTTTCCATCTAGACAATTCCACTCCATTGACAGCTTTATACGAACAATCAAACCCGATGTGCGTAACAAAGTCTCCAATAAAACATACACCAACCTAAGTCCGGATGAGTTCACTTAAGGAGGACAAAAGCATCATCATTAAACCCGCCAATAAAGGCGGTGCTATAGTGGTCATGGACTATGTGGATTATAAGAAGGGCATGACTGCCATGTTGTCAGACACAAACGTTGTTACGTTGTACCTAAACAGAACCCCGTACCAAGTATTCAAAAAAAGAATTGAACGCTTTGATTAAAATTGGGAGATCGAACGCTGGTTATCTGACAGCATCACTGTCCTGTCATTTACAGCTTACCTAAACTCCACAAAGGTATGAACCCTTTGAAATTCAGACCCATTGAGTCTGGCATAGGGTCGATCACCCAACCTTTGGCCCAGTTTCTTGACCATCTCCTACAACCTTTGGTAAAATAGTTATCAGCCTACATCAGGAACACAAACAATTTTTTTGGAGAAACTTAATGCAGTTACAGACTTTGCTGAAGGGTAGAAGCTTGCAACCATGGATATAGGATCCTTGTACATATGCATACCCAAGGAAGCTTGATTGCAGGACTTCAAACACATGTTGACCAATACAGAATCGATACAAATACCAAGTGTTTCTTATCGAGTGTCTTGACTTTGTACTTACAAATAACTATTTTTCATTTGAGGGTACCAAGTACACACAGATTTGAGGCACAGCCATGGGGAGTTCTGCGGCCCCATCTTTTACAAATCTCTTTATAGGTTTACTTGAGGAACGTTATATTTATCCCTCCTGTTGCCTTCGCTAACCATATCAAATGTTGGTTTAGGTACATCGATGATATTTTTCTTATCTGGATGGGTGAGGACGCCCGATTCTTCGACTTTGTTGACCTTCTGAACAGTATCTTCACAGAGGTTGTGTTTATGCCAGAAATCGCACCATATAACATTTCCTTTCTGGATGTAATGATTACTAACTCTCATGGCTCCCTGGTTACATCTCTCTTTACAAAACCCACTGACAAAAACACAATCTTGCACTACCAAAGTGCACACCCCAAACATCTTCTCAATAGCCTGCCTATATCTCAGTTCATGAGAGTGCCACATATTTGTTCCAATGAAGATGACAAATTAAAACAACTTAACAAGAAGTATGATAAGTTTCTGGAAAGGGGATACCCTACACCAGTAGTCGACATTATCCAAGTCTTTGACCACTTACTTACTAAACCAAGCCAGCTGAAACTTTTGGATCGACCATTGTTCATCTATACATTCAACCGTGAGTCTGATCATATCAGACAGGCCTGTGACGCAAAATCTACACATTTTACAAGATGACAAGGCATTGACATATGGCCTTTAAAACTGTGATTTTCTTGTACAAGCTGACCCCAGACACAAATACGCTAGGGCTACACCCAGAATTTCCCAGAAGACTGGCTGTTACAAGTGCCATAATTGCAATGTGTGTAATTCCCTTATATGCGGTGAACACTTCACGCACCGACATAAGGTTAACCACTATCGTATTAAGGAGTACCTGAACTGGATCACTGACTACTGTGTCTACATTCTCAAATACCCATGGGCAAAACAACTGGTCCTTTCAAAGGGAGGTTTATAAAGCACAGGAATGACATTAGACTCGCCCTGTCTAAAACAGGAGGACACAAACAGATCCAGATCCTAACAAACCAGTGGCAGTGCATTTTGTCAAGTACAAACATGAACATGTCCAACAGCCCATTAGAGGTGGTGACCATGACCGTCTGCTGCTTCAACGTGACTAGAATCTACTAGATTCATATCCTTGAGGGCTCAACATAACCTATCATTCACATGCTTCCTAGATGAGAGATAACTGATCTGTATTTTTGGCTTGAATTATGATCAAACTAATGCAGCAAGATCTCCGGCCTCCTTCAGTCTGATGAGAACCTCCAGGGCCAGAGATAGCTGACATCCTTCTGTATGGGGTGGGTTGTGAGGCAAAGTGGGTGCAAGATGGAAAAAGTTATTGGACGCCAGACACTTCTTGAATGCAAAAGAGACGTTTATTTCTCTTACAAATTTTTATGGGTTAAAGAGGGTTAGGGACAGAACACCCTTGAGTAGTTGCAAGTTCAATTAGCAGACTCTGAGACTTCAATAAGAGGACAGCCATGCATGGAAAGGCCTCGAGCAAGAAGCCACATCTGCACGTGCAAGAAAGCTGTCTCCTATGGCAACAGTCTTTAACAGTTCCTAACACAAAGCATAACAGTTCTTTCATCTTCACTACAACTACTCCTTGTAGTTCTTCAGCCCACTGAGCTCCCGGGCTCTCACTAGACCCTCTGATTCACTGCCACTGAGTCCCTTGAGCTCCTCCAATCTTCACAGTGGTATCTTCCTCAAGCGTCACCCCCGCTTCTCTACTGGGTCCCTAGCTTGGCATTCTAGATATCTCTTAAGCTTCCCGATTCTCCACCGTGCCCGTTCGGTGAGAATACTGCTCCGGTACTTGCTTCAGTTACCCACTGTGGTCCCTGGTCCCTTCTCATATCTAATGCCACCAAGTACCCGGCCACCTTGTGGTAGAAGAGAAAAGTGCAACAAGGCCAAACTTAGGGAGAAATCAATGGATCTCTAGCAATCAATCAAGATAACTACTCCTGGCAAGTAAATTTGTGAGGAGAAACCCTGCCTAAACTCCAGGGTGCTACACTAGTTTACTATGACCATGGAGTTTTGTTTTGTTTTTTTATTTATCCTCTTTTCTTTTATCGATTTTTTTTTTTTCCCATTTGGGCTTGGGGGATGGCTTTATGGCAAACCTATTGCAAACAATGATCGGGTTATTTCTGAATTGCTGTGAATATTTCACTTGTACCCTCCCCTGCTAATACTGAACTTTAAACATTACACTGAATACAGTCAATTAGTTCCTTTTGTACCTGGGCTTCGCCCCCCTTACTTCCTCCTTCTTCCCCTTCACCCTCCCCCTTTCTCCTCCCTTCCCCTCTTCCCCCCTCCTGCTTCTCCCCCCCTTTCTCCCCCCCCCCCCATTTATTGGTTCTTTCTTTCCCCTTTTTCTTCTCTCCTCCCCCTAACCCCCCCTTTTTTTTCTTCCTTTTTTCTTTCCTTCTTCATGTTTGTCTTTATCCTCCCTTTTCCCACCCCTGGTAATCTCTGTCTGAAATTTCCATACCCCTTTTGCCCTCTGGCACATCACCTTCCCCCCTCCCCCCTCTTCCTTTTTGTTCTTTATTCATTCTTTCATTTTTCTCATTTTCTGTTTCTACTACTTTTGGTTTTCGCATCTACTTCCCTCTAGTTTCCTAGTTTATTTTTTCAATTCTCTTGTTGTTTTTTATCTTTTAATTCAATTAAATGTTACCTTTTTTATTTCTATTACTTTCATTTTTATTTTTGCATTTATTTGTATTTTTACTTTTTTGTTTTAATTTTTGCTTTTATCTTTATTCCTATTACTTCTTCTCTTAATTAATGTATTTTTTTCTCCCTCTTATTGCTTCTCATTTTTTCATCTCTATCCTTCCTATTTTTGATTTGTTGCACTTTTACCTTTTTCTTTCCTTTTCTTTTGCCCTTTATATATCTTCCCCCCCCCCCCCCTTTTTTTTTTTTTTTCATTTTTCTTCTATTTGATGGGCGGAGTGTCCTGACGTTATATTTTTCCATGACATCGGCGGCCGCGCAGCCCAGCAGCGTCCTCCGTTGCTTAGTTATCCCCGGCCGCAGCGAGCATGCGTGGCTGGCGATCGCTGTTTTAATTGGATTCGACCTGCTTCTGGGCAACAACGAATCCCTGCACTGACGTGGATCTGTATACAGATCGAGCGCTGGATACTGACATGCCTGATCATCAGGTCTGTTCTGACTGTCACTAGTGAGGCTATTTAAATACTTCACACTGTTACCCCACATTTATCACATGCCTGTCGAAGGGGTCCTGCGTGACTCTGAAACGTTGTACTGTTCTTGTGATGTGATCATGCAATAAACAATCCGTTTGGATGCTACTACGTTGATCCATGGTGTGCTGACAAATATCTCCCTTGTGACTTTCTGAACCAGTTTCCAGCTGGTTGTTGCTGCAGCAACCAAACTTTTGAGAGCATATCTAGGAACGTGTGTGATGGGAATAGTGAGTATTACTGGACATCTAGGCGCGCACAGCTAAAAGCCACAGAATTTTGCTATGATAAAATAAAGTGTAGCGGGTGCCCTGCGGGCCCGCATCTCTCTCCAGCCATTACACACACACACACACACACCTGCTTCCTCTTTGGCAGGAAGGAGGGAGAAAATAAACAGCCACCTGCACTGCAGCAAAGCATTGTGGAACATGTAGTCCTAACACAATCAGCCCAGTGGTTTCCTTTGGGGACATGACTGCTTACCCCAGCATTCTCTGGCCAGGAGAGAAGCAAGGACACCATCTTGTCTGCCTGGGGGAATTGGACACAACAAGGCAGAGGAGAAGACCAGACCTGGGGAGAGGTATTGCCTCCCGGGTTGGTGTACTGTTCCTGCCAGGCATCCGGGCTAGTTGGGGGACATCCTGCCTGAAAGGGGGATCCCAGAGGCATATCCAGGCACACCTGCACTGACAGCATGAAGCGTCCAGTTGTGAAGTAGCCAGTCTGGCTCCCTGAAGAGACTGCCTGTACCAGGACAATTAGTTTGGGAAGTGATCGCAGGATTGGTGAGAGGGCACTTGCCCATTTGCAGGAAACAAAGACATTGCATGCAGACAGCGTTGTTAATACTTTGCCCACACTTAACAGAACCTGGGTCACATGGATGAGCCCCAACATACTGATCAGTAGGGAGGGGTTTGACAAAGACTGTTGGACTATTGTTATAGCATTGCCTCCTAGACAGGACTTTCCCCAGTATAGGGACTAGGGTTCATTCACTGGTCCATTTGTTTAATACCAATTATATATGTTAATTTACAACTGTTTTACATACTTGAAGTGTTTATTGCCATTTTCCATTCATTGGTTTTTGAATTGTGTATTGCTACAATAAATATCAGTGTCAGAGGCAGTGCTGCCAACCTCCGGCAGAATTTTTTACTGACAAAACATGGGAAATTTACTGATAAAGCACATTTTTTTACTAACAACCTGAAAAATGACAGAACTCCTTTTAACAACTAAGACAATCAATATTTAAACAGTGTAAACACAATACTGAACACTGACAATACATATTACAAGTAATTTGCCTGCTTTACACTTAAAATGTCAACACAGCATGACAAATGCCCCTGATATTTACAGACAGTTGTAAAAAATCACAGATTTTTACAAGCTGTCTGTAAATTTACCGATGTTGGCAATCCTGGTCAGATGGTGTAGCATTGCCGGGAATGTCATTGAGAATCCAAGCCCAGGGAGGCCAACCATCAGCGGCTCCTTCAGGGGTAAGCCCTACACTAGGATTTTCTTTCACTTTCACTCTTGGTGATCTTGGTAATTACCTGACAGGTGATCTAATTCCTCACCACTTTTCAAAAACTAAAAAAAATATTTCAATAGTTCTTCATTAAACATAGTACAGCAATATAATACAACACTCTGTTTTTTTTATTTTTTTTATTTGAGTACTTTGAATACTTTGGTGTTTTTGATACGTGGGAATGGAATCGAGATGTTTTTCTCTACAGTATACTCACTAGGGAGGAGACCAGAAATCCCACACAGGAAAGGAACAGATATTGCAACATATGCTGGCTTTGCCAGTTGATGTAACCACAGGACTGAAAGTCCTGTACAGATGTATTTCAACATGCACAAATCAGAAGAGATAAAGAGAACCAAATATCCCCTTACGTCAGAACTTGGCATACTTGTTATCTGGGTCAGCATTGTTATGCCCAATATATGGCAGTCTTTGCTCCCCAGAGGACCCCCTAAATTATTTTTCAGGTCTTGGGGAACCATTTATAAAATCAATGCATCAGAGGTCATTGGGGAAAATGCCCCTTAAATTGATGGCCAGTAGAAAGAGTGCCCCCTTTACAGTGGGGATTAGAATGCTGCCCTTACAGACAGCTAAAAAAAGGTAATTGGTGTCATGCTGCTGGCCCCGAATATATGCAGGCACCTTTAGATGGGAGGTCAATCAGTCACAGCTCAAAGAACCTCTGGACACATGTGGAGAACTCTAGGGTTCCGCAGAGCCCTGGTTGAGAATGCCTGCTCTATAGAGACAATGTATGTAAAAATGGTGTTGACTGGGGTTTAAAGCAGGATCCCAAATGTGTGTATGTTATCAAACTGAACAATAGATCAGTCCACCTAAAGAGCCAAGAGTTTGAGAGTGCACAACTTCAATACTACAAATGTTCTCCTCATATACTGGAATCAGGTACTGGCATCACTCCTCCACCAATAGCTCATTGTAGCACCTTGATGTTTAGGCAGGGTTGCTAGTACATTTACCTGCCAGGCATAGTTGCCTTGGCCAATTGTTAGGGGATCAATTGATTCCAACCTAATTCTGGAATTGCTGCACTTCTCTCTTCTGTCACTGGATGGCCGGGTATCTGGTGACAGATGAGACAAGGGCTTTGCAAGGACAGATTAGGAATAGATTGGGTATATCAGCCGGCAGGGATCTTCTTGGGTCCCTTGGCCTGCTGGGAGAGCCTATTTATTTGGGTGAGGTCAGGTGATCTGGGTACTGTGCCACCTGGACGGCTGTCTGGGTGTACGTGTGTTGTGCTGCCCCGGGCTGCTAGGCCAGAGCCTGAGGCCTATCCTGGGGACATCTGACTGCTAGGCTGTCCAGGGCCTATCCAGAAGCAAGAGAGCAGCGTAGGATTGGGGCTGCGGCTTGCAGTCCAACCATAAGTGACGGTTCTGCCAGCCGGAGAACCTGTCGTGGTCAGGGTAGAGGGGAAGCTGTTGCCACTAAGGGACCATCCACATTAATACCCGGAACCACAGTGAGTAGCTGAAGCAAGTACCGGAGCAGTATTCTCACAAGCCGGCGACGGTGAAGAATTGGGAAACTTTAGCAGGTTTCAAGCCAGGGACCCAACCAACGGAGGTGACCTTTGCAGAGCACCCTTGTGTGCTAAGCTAGGGACCGAGCAGGCCAGTGGGGTGACGCTTGAGGAAGATACTCAGTGAGAAGGTTGGAAGAGCTCAGGAGATCCAGTGGAAGTGGATCAGCAAGTCTAGTGAGAGAGACTGGGAGCTCAGTGGAGTAAAGATCTACAAGAAGTGATTGTAGAGGAAGTACAGAAGTTACAACAGTACAGTACAGAAGTTACAACTTGCGTTAGAAACTGTTATAAGACTGTGCCATAGGAGACAGCGATCCTGCACATGCAGATGTGGTGTCTTGCTGGATGCCTTTCCCTGCATTGTTGTCTACCTATAGAAGTCTCGAAATCTGCTAATTCACATTGCAACTACTAAAGGGTGTCCTGGCCCTCTCTCCCACAGTTCTGTTCAAGAGAAAATAAATCTCTTGGCATTCAAGAAGTGTCTGGTGCCCATGAATCGACCTTTCATTACACCCACTAAGCTTTGTAACCCACTCTACACAGAAGGATGTCAACTGTCCCTAACTCTGGAGGTCCTCATTAGACCAAAAGAGACCCGGGAGCTTGCTACATCAGTGTAATCCAAAAAAAAAAAAAAAAAAAAAAAAGCTGCACACCGATTTATGATTAAGCCGATTGAGTAAAACTTATGGGGGGGGGGGAGTCCTGGGGGCGAGACCATTTTCTAAAGCTTGTTGAGTGATTAAAGTTTTGCCTGTGAAGTCATCATCCATGTGTGGCTTCAAGTTTAGATTATACTCACCTAAACCTAATAGTTTCCTTACATCAGGTGTCCCCAGCGAAGTCCCTCCTTACACCAGGTGTCTCCAGTGAAGTTCCTCCTTACATCAGGTGTCCCTAGCGGAGTCCCTCCTTACATCAGGTGTCCCCAGCAGAGTCCCACCTTACAGCAGGTGTCCCCAGTGGAGTCCCTCCTTACACCAGGTGTCCCCAGCGGAGTTCCTCCTTACACCAGGTGTCCCCAGCAGAGTCCCTCTTTAAATCAGATGTCCCCAGCATAGTCTCTCCTTACACCAGGTGTCCCCAGCGGAGTCTCTCCACACACCAGGTGTTCCCAGGGGAGTCCCTCCTTACATCAGGTGTCCCCAGCGGAGTCCCTCCTTACATAAGGTGTCCCCAGCGGAGTCCTTTCTTACATCAGGTGTCCCCAGCGGAGTCCCTCCTTACACCAGGTGTGCCCAGCGGAGTCCCTCCTTAGATCAGGTGCCCCCAGTAGAGTCCTTCCTTACATCAGGTGTCCCCAGCAGAGTCTCTTTACATCAGGTGTCCCCAGCGGAATACCCCCTTACATCAGGTGTCCCCAGCAAAGTCCCTCCTTACATCAGGTGTCCCCAGCAGAGTCCCTCCTTACATCAGGTGTCCCCACCAGAGTCCCTCCTTACATCAGGTGTCCTCAGGTAAGTCCCTCCTTACATCTGGTGTCCCCAGCAGAGTCCCTCCTTACATCAGGTGTCCCCAGCGGAGTCCCACCTTACATCAGGTGTCCCCATCAGAGTCCCTCATTACATCAGGTGTCCTCAGTGGAGTCCCTACTTACAGCAGGTGTCCCCAGCGGAGTCCCTCCTTAACATCAGGTGCCCCCAGCAGAGTCCCTCCTTACATCAGGTGTCCCCACCAGAGTCCCTCCTTACATCAGGTGTCCTCAGGGAAGTCCCTCCTTAACATCAGGTGCCCCCAGCGGAGTCCCTCTTTACACCAGGTGTCCCCAGCAGAGTCACCCCTTACATCAGGTGTCCCCAGCGGAGTCCCTCCTTACACCAGGTGTCCCCAGCGGAGTCCCTCCTTACATCAGGTGTCCCCAGCAGAGTCCCTCCTTACACCAGGTGTGTCCAGCGGAGTCCCTCCTTAGATCAGGTGCCCCCAGTAGAGTCCCTCCTTACATCAGGTGTCCCCAGCAGAGTCTCTCTTTACATCAGGTGTCCCCAGCAGAATACCCCCTTACACCAGGTGTCCCCAGCAGAGTCCCTCCTTACATCAGGTGTCCCCAACAGAGTCCCTCCTTACATCAGGTGTCCTTAGCGGAGTCCCTTCTTAACATCAGGTGCCCCCAGCGGAGTCCCTCTTTACACAAGGTGTCCCCAGCAGAGTCCCCCTTTACATCAGGTGTCCCCAGTGGAGTCCCTCCTTACACCAGGTGTCCCCAGCGGAGTCCCTCCTTACATCAGGTGTCCCCAGCGGAGTCCCTCCTTACAACAGGTGTCCCCAGTGGAGTCCCTCCTTATATCTGGTGTCCCCAGCCGGGTTCCTCCTTACACCAGGTGTCCTAAGAGGAGTTCCTACTTACACCAGGTGTCCCCAACAGAGCCCCTCCTTACATCTGGTGTCCCCAGCAGAGTCCCTCCTTACATCAGGTGTCCCCAGTGGAGTCCCACCTTACATCAGGTGTCCCCATCAGAGTCCCTCATTACATCAGGTGTCCTCAGTGAAGTCCCTACTTACAGCAGGTGTCCCCAGCGGAGTCCCTCCTTAACATCAGGTGCCCCCAGCGAAGTCCCTCTTTACACCAGGTGTCCCCAGCAGAGTCCCTCCTTACATCAGGTGTCCCCAGCGGAGTCCCTCCTTACATCAGGTGTCCCCAGCAGAGTCCCTCCTTACATCAGGTGTCCCCAGCAGAGTCCCTCCTTACATCAGGTGTCCCCAGCGGAGTCCCTCCTTACATCAGGTGTCCCCAGTAGAGTCCCTCCTTACATCTGGTGTCCCCAGAGGAGCCCCTCCTTACATCAGGTGTCCCCAGCGCAGTCCCCCCAACACTACCGCTGCCACCCCCCCTCAACACTACTGCTACCACCCCCCCTCAACACCACCGCAGGGGGCCTTCATGATTTCTTGCACCGGGGCCCTGAAGTTTCTAGTTATGCCTCTGCGATACGGCACTGCGTTACTTTAAATGACACTGTACCTAAATAACATTTATGTCCTTTTTTTCCCCCCAAATAGAGATTACTTTTGGTGGTATTTGATCACCTCTGCGGTTTTTATTTTTTGCGCTATAAACAAAAAAAGACCAACAATTTTGAAAAAAAAAGAAAACAACATATTTTACCTTCTGCTATAAAACTTTTCCAATAAAAAATGTAAAAAAAATCGAATGTCTTCCTTAATTTAGGACAATATGTATTCTGCTACATATCTTTAGTAAAAAAACTCCCAATAAGCGTACATTAATTGGTTTGTGCAAAATTTATAGCATCTACAAACTATGGGATAGATTTAGGGACTTTTATTTTTTACTAGTAATGATGGTGATCAGCGATTTTTAGCAGGACTGCGACATTGTGCTGAAAATCTGACACTAAGTGGCACTTGTTGGGGACAAGAGACACCAATACAGTGATCAGTGCTAAAAATATACACTGTCACTGTATAAATGATTCTGGTAAGGAAAGGGGTTAACATCAGGGGCGATCAAAGGGTTAAATGCGTTCCCTATGTGTGCTTTCTAACTGTAGGGGGAGTGCTTTGAGTAAAGGAAAACAAAGATCCATTTTTCTGCTTAGCAGAAACATGAGCTCTCCATTTTCCTTTCTGGCAGAACAGCGATCTGCCTTGTTTACATAGGCAGACCGCAGTTCTGCCTCTCTACGAATGATCAACAGGTTCCCGGTGGCCATCACGGTGGCCGGACCCGCTGATTGGCTCAACCACAGCGGGGCTCTGGTGGCACACGCGTGAGAGAGCCGAGGATGAGAATCACGTACAGGTAAAGGGCCGCCCTGCCACAGTAAATGTACGTGGGGCGATCCTTAGGCGGTTAAGCCTCGTACACACAACGAGAATATCAGACGAATAGTCGTCCGTTTTTTTGTTGCATGCTAGTCTCATATTGAAAATGAAGAGGTTACTCAACTTATGAAAATTCTCATCAGCAGAATACAACTTCAGTAGTGATGTAATGAGTTATATTGTATTGTAACGTATTCTTTCATTTCCGAGCATGCGTAGTCTTCCTTCTTTTTTTCGGATGAAAACTGTACTGAATAAACAAAAATCGGACATTGTGTTCATGTACGATAAAAAATTTTCTAGCCCACACCTTCTGTTTTTGTTGTCCGAACTGTCGGAATTGGCTGTCCAAAGCACTTTACTAACCATCAGATCATATCAGATAATCGGCCGATCGTTCGTCATATGGATATTTTTGTGCAATTTTCCTATCGTGTGTGCGGCCTTTCCTCTATCCAAACTGTACAAAAGTTTTGCCTTCACTTTTACTTTAGGCCCGGTTCACACGGATGCGCTGTGATTTTGTTCCGTTTTTTTGTCCTTTGTGAGGTGCGAATTTACCGCGATTTTACCGCAAATTTCAGGAGTTGGATATAGCTACGATTGATATTCTAGCCAATGGAATCATAGTGTAAAAAAAAAAAAAAGGTGTTAACTTCCTGTGTACTTCCTGGTTTTTGTGGAGAGTAGTGTGGGTGAATTTGCACATATGTGAACCATCAATGCGATTCAAGAACGATTTACATTGATGTCTAGGGAGACTAAATTCGCAACGCAGTAAACTCGCACAAGACCCTTTTTTTAACCGCATTGCATTCGTAGAGGAATCGCAAAGCATGTATGTGAACGACCTTCATTGAAAACAATGACTTTAGGGATGACATGTGAATTTAAAGTGTTTTTGACGCATCACATTCGTCATGAACTCACATCAGTGTGAACCGGGCCTCAAACTGTTAAACCAGATATATATAAAAATAAATTCTTTGAACTTTTTCGTTTTTTAGACTCATTTCGTTTTTGCAACTTTGTTTATGTTTCTTCCTTTTTGGGGGGGGAGGAATTTGTTGGAGTCTCGGGATGCAACATATGAACAGATGGCGACAGGCCCTGTTTTTCATCAGATTTAGCGACCCGTCAGAATGTGTAACGGAAGTGACGTTACATCGCCGCCATCTTGCTACACCCCGCACTTGCCCACAGTAAGGATAGAGAGGGAAGGGGGTAAGCGGGCATCTTGTTACACCCACCGTAGTTTTGCATTTTACACTTATAATACAGTACTTAGAACTCCCTTTGACTGTTTAGATGTTGAATTTTAAAAGCAGCGGCGCTGCGGCAAGCCCGCTGATCTTACAGGTTTGCTAATCTGGCATAAGTTCGCTGCTTTTAAAATTCGACATCAAAACTGTCAGACAGAGTTCTAAGTACTGTATTGCACTATATAGCCTCAGTTTACAGTTAAAAATAAATGCAAAACTCCGGTGTATGTAACAAGATGTCCGCTTTCCCCCTTCTCAGTGTATCCTTACTGTGGGCGAATGCGGGGTGTAGCAAGATGGCGGCGACGAAACGTCACTTCCGTTACACATTCTGACGGGTCGTCTAATCTGACAAAATAGCTCTGCAGCGGGTTGCAGTCTAAACAGAGAGGCGGGGGAAAGGGTGGGGCTTAGGCCACCTCCCTCTGCCCATCCTCCGCAGTCACAGCGAATGAGGCCGCTCTGTCCGCAGTGGCTCCTCCCTCCTGTCAGCATCGTTGACGTGCGCAGGCCGGAAGAGCGCTTTGCGTTAGTAGATCTTGTTGTGTCCGCTCCTTTCCGGTGACCCCCCCGGGAGGAGGTGTGACTCTCCCGCCGCTCCGGTCATGGTCTGGTGCCGGGCGCTGCTGTGCACGTGGTGCTCCGCACGTGCTGGGAGTCTGGGGCCCCGGGCCCCCGCCGTCCGTTTCCTCGCCCCGAGGCACGTGTCCACCCGACCTTCCCATGGAACCGACAACCCCGGGGGGTTCCGCCCGGAGAGGGTGGCCGTGGTGACCAAAAACACCCGCTATGAGTTTGAGCAGCAGCGGTTCCGGAACGCCGGCTTGTCTGAGCAGGAGCTGAAAGAGCTGGTGAGTCCGGGGCCACAGGGGCCACAGTCCGGGGATACTGGCTGCATAATCCTCACCCCGTCCATAGGGGACCACTACCTAAAGTCCTGGGGCCCGTCCCGGGGTCCCCACTCCGCGCAGGAAGACGGCCGCCGCCTCCAGTCCCGGGGTCCCCCCCTCCGCGCAGGGAGACGGCCGCCGCCTCCAGTCCCGGGGTCCCCCCCTCCGCGCAGGGAGACGGCCGCCGCCTCCAGTCCCGGGGTCCCCCCCTCCGCGCAGGGAGACGGCCGCCGCCTCCAGTCCCGGGGTCCCCCCCTCCGCGCAGGGAGAAGGCCGCCGCCTCCCGTCCTGGGGTCCCCCCTCCGTGCAGGGAGACGACCGCCGCCTCCATTCCCAGGGTCCCCCCCTCCGCGCAGGGAGAAGGCCGCCGCCTCCCGTCCTGGGGTCCCCCCTCCGTGCAGGGAGACGACCGCCGCCTCCATTCCCGGGGTCCCCCCCTCCGCGCAGGGAGAAGGCCGCCGCCTCCCATCCTGGGGTCCCCCCTCCGTGCAGGGAGACGACCGCCGCCTCCAGTCCCGGGGTCCCCCCCTCCGCGCAGGGAGAAGGCCGCCTCCCGTCCTGGGGTCCCCCCTCCGTGCAGGGAGACGACCGCCGCCTCCATTCCCGGGGTCCCCCCCTCCGCGCAGGGAGACGGCCGCCGCCTCCCGTCCCTGGGTCCCCCCTCCGCGCAGGGAGACGGCCGCCTCCAGTCCCGGGGTCCCCCCCTCCGCGCAGGGAGACGGCCGCCGCCTCCAGTCCCGGGGTCCCCCCCTCCACGCAGGGAGACGGCCGCCGCCTCCAGTCCCGGGGTCCCCCCCTCCGCGCAGGGAGACGGCCGCCGCCTCCAGTCCCGGGGTCCCCCCCCTCCGCGCAGGGAGACGGCCGCCGCCTCCAGTCCCGGGGTCCCCCCCCTCCGCGCAGGGAGACGGCCGCCGCCTCCCGTCCCGGGGTCCCCCCCTCCGCGCAGGGAGACGGCCGCCGCCTCCCGTCCCGGGGTCCCCCCCTCCGCGCAGGGAGACGGCCGCCGCCTCCCGTCCCGGGGTCCCCCCCTCCGCGCAGGGAGACGGCCGCCGCCTCCCGTCCCGGGGTCCCCCCCTCCGCGCAGGGAGACGTCCGCCGCCTCCCGTCCCGGGGTCCCCCCCTTAGCTTGGAGCTGGCATACAGGATGTCAGTAGACGGCTCCCATCCCTCTCTGCCTGTGCAGTGATTACACTACACGAGCAGAGCTTGATGCTCTCCTCCTCATCCCTCCCACTCTGATCTGTGCAGAGGACGGGCAAAGCGATTGGTCCGGCTCTCCTGTTCTCTCTGCTGTATCTATAACAGAACAGAGAACTGATCACTCCTCATAAACAAAGGGGCCCCTCCACATGTTAGGTGCAACATCTGCTCCATTTTTTTATGTTTAGAAGAGTGATCCTGACATGTGCTTGCATCATGCTTTAATTCCACCCATAATGTATAGAGAAACTGTCAGCTGTCATCCATGGTCCCTCTACATTAGTGGTTCTCAACCTTCCTAGTGCCCTGACCCCCTGATAAAATTTCTTAAGTGTGGGGACCCCTAACAGTTAAAGTATTTTCGTAGCGTGGGTTGTCAGCACCCAAGGCAAGACAAGTAATTTGCGCTCCTTCAGTCCCTTCCACTCGTACAGTAATCCCCTTATGGTACATTTTAGGATCTACCACTCTTTCTCTTGGTTCTCCTTTCTTTCCCTTTTATCTCTCTCTATTCTAATTTCTTGGGGGTTTTTGCCCCCATCCCTCGCTCTTGCCATCTTTTTTGTTCTTTCTCTCCCTTTTTCTTTTTTCCTTCCCCTCTTTTTCTCTCCCTTACATGTATTCTCTATTTTTAATTCCTTCTCTTAGGCCCCTTTCACACTGGGGCGGTAGGGGGCGTCGGCGGTAAAACAGGGTTAAAACCCCTCGTATAGCCGCGGTATTTCCGCGGTATAGCCGCGCTGTCCCATTGATTTCAATTGGCAGGAGCGGTGAATACACCGCTCCTTCACCGCTCCTAAGATGCTGCTCGCAGGACTTTTTTTACCGTCCTGCCAGCGCACCGCTTCAGTGTGAAAACCCTCGGGCTTTCACACTGAACAAACAGCGGAGGCTGTTTAGGGGTGGTTTGCAGGCGGTATTTTTAGCGCAATAGCGCCTGCAAACCGCCCCAGTGTGAAAGGGGCCTTACTCCTTGGTCGGGGGAGTTCTGATCAGCCAACTTAGGTGCTCTTGATCAAGGTCGTCTACTGATCTGAGAACTATAGTGGGGACTTTTAATGGCAACTATATTAACAGGTAGTGTTACTCACTGTGTCTCCGGCTTCACTGTGTCTCTGACTTTGTGGTGTCTCACAGCAGTGACACCTATGCAAAAATCGGGAGATGGGGGGGTCTCCTCCAGCCCCTCCCACTTCACATTCCTCACCTGTCAGCTGAACTCTAGTCTCTGCCCCCCAGCCATGCCGTGAACTGAGTGGGCGGCCATGGGCTCCAGGGACAGCCATGCTGGGTGGCTGCGAAAAGGCTGGGAGAGCGGTGCGGGCTTCAGGAACAGCTCAGGATTCGGTGACCCCTGGCAAATCATCATTCAACCCCCGGGGTTGAGAACCACTGCACTATATATAATCTGTACAGAGAGACTGCCACTTCCAGTCTAGCCCCCCCCCCCCCCCCTGTACACACTGTACTCTTTCCACCTCGGTCTCATCGGTTATATTGGGACCAAAAAAAAGTTCCTTGAGCATCCATTCTGGCTATTTTCTTTATCTGCAAAACAAATGATCTTTAGTTGTGTTTTGGATGCTGTTCTACTTTTCTCCTATTTATATGTAAATCTGCCCACATACAGAGAGAATAGTACATCTACTAGAGGAGCCTTCCAGGATGAACTGTCTGGAGAAGTAGTTCCTGAAGTCCTACGAGCCCGTGATATGGAATCTATACTATCATGTAGAATCCATTGGCTATAATCTCTGGGGGGGGTCTCTTTTATGCAGGGGGCTTATGTTAGGTGATCTGTCTGGTGGCCCACTGGATGGAATTTTTGGGGATTGCTGGCTCCAGTTGTGAGGTTACTGAGTATCAATACTAGAATAAGGTCATCTAGATCCCAGGGCGAACGTGACAAACTAGGCGCCCCCCCCCAAAAATGTATAAGCAATGTGTGTCAGGAAATACCACCCCCCCCAAAAAAAATAAAATATTGAACACCTTTTATGCTTACCCCCTAAGCATGCATGCCCCCCCCCCAAAAAAAAAAATTATCACCACCTAGCATAAATCCTCTACCCCTAAAAATTTCCCCTCCAAGTGCACATCCCCCCCCCCCCCCCCAAAAACATCCCTACTAGCACAAATCTTCCCCACCTCACATGATACCACAGTGCCCAGGGCGGCTTCCCCTCTTGCCCACCCCTTGTCCCGGCCCTGCTGAGTGTAATCTAGTGGGAAATCTATGACATATAAACTGGGGTCCACATTTGTAGACCATGTAATGCTGTCTTTGGGCCACTGTTTATTCCAGAGGTTTCCTGCTGCTTACAGTCTGTGGAGCCCTGACTCATCCGAGAACTGTTTGCTTCATTGACGAAGAGATTAGAGAAGACCATTGGTATAGTCCCTAACACAGGGGATCCTCCAGTCTCCCAATAGCATAGGCCTCATGTCTAACTCTGCCTGAAAGAATAGTCATTGTGGCTCTTCACCATCAGACTCTTCCATCCATTTCCAAGCTGCACAGTTCATACAATGTGGTTGCTCTGGGTGGTACAATGTCTGTTGTGTGATTTGTAGTAATATTTTACTATGTTCATTGACAGCCTGACAACCTCTTGTATTGGTTTTACCTCTGTTTACTTCAGAGGCATTTAGAAGATTGCAACTGCTTTTTTTTTTTTTTTTAAGCTGAAAGTGGAACTTTAGTCAGTCTTGCTAGATGACTTCAGGCTGGCCCATTTATTTGCAGGTATAGCTATGTAAAACAATAACAAGAAGTTCCTATACTGTTTTTAATCCGGTAATACCGTATATACTCGAGTATAAGTCGTTCCGAGTATAAGTCGAGGCCCTAATTTACCACAAAAAAATGGGAAAAACTTATTGACCCGAGTATAAGACGAGGGTGAGAAATGCACAGCTACTGTAAGTGGAAAAGAGGGTCAACAATGCCCATTTGCAGCCTCACTGTGCCCATTTGCATGCCTCACTGTGCCCATTTCCAGCCATAGGTTCCCCGAACTTCATACTTGGTAGTTAAGGGTTCCTAGATGCCCCCTAGCTGCATCCAAAATTTGGGGTCTCTGAACCCAAAGTGTCCCGAAATGACATTGCTACAGATAGACACAGTTGACCGCCTTTGGGGCCCCGTATCTCGGGGACACTTAGTGCTAGGAACCCCGAATTTGGTGTGCAAACCCAGTGGAATTAGTACAATAAAATATCCAAAGCTGGGATTTCTAGAGCCAAGTGGCCCCGAGATACAGGACCCCAAAAATCGGTTCAGAAAATGTCAAGCACTTTTCTGCAGCAGAGAATGACATTTTCCGAACCGATTTTGTAGCCCCATATCTCGGGGCCACTTGGTCCTAGGAACTCCAGCTTTGGATATGTTATGGGACCAGGTCTACTGGGTTTGCATACCAAATTTGGAGTTCCTAGCACTAAGTGACCCTGAGATACAGGGCTCCAAAGTCGGTTCAGAAAATGTCAAGCACTTTTCTGCAGCAGAGAATGACATTTTCCGAACCGACTTTGGGGCTAGGAACTCCAGCTTTGGATATGTTATGGTACCAGGTCCACTGGGTTTGCACACCAAATTTGGGGTTTCTAACATCAAGTGGCCCTGAGATACGGGGCCCCAAAGTCGGTTCGGAAAATGACATTTTTTGCTGCAGAAAAGTGCTTGACTCGAGTATAAGTCGAGGGGGGCACTTTCAGCACAAAAAAAGGTGCTGAAAAATTCGACTTATACTCGAGTATATACGGTACTCTCTCACCCTGCTTTGCACATGCTCAGTTGCCCTCTATTTTTAGGCACTGCTGAGTTTGTAGAGGCCGATCTGGCAGCCTTAAAACCAAATTAAACCCTCCTATCCTTTACAGCCAAGGAAGCTGCTTCTGTTTGATCTGCAACTGCCATGGTGCTACACATGTGCTTAGTTGACACCCAGCCATTTGATGGTTTGACAGTTTGGTTGAGGAAACAAGCAAATGTGAGTTGGCAATCCTGGCACTCCAGGAATGTAACTTTTTTGAAACAGTTAAATCAATGGGTTTAGTTCCACTTTATGATTTACTTCTGCTCAGGGTCTCTGGGCTTCAGAAAAATGGCAGCCTCCAGCAAGAAGAAACTAGAGCCATGCTGGAGGAAATTTACAGCACACACTAATGTTGGTAGCATCATTATCCACTTGCCGACGTTGTACGGCAGCAGGTGGCCACATTCCCGAAAAATCACCGTAGGTGTAAGACGGCTCCTTTTTAAGGAGCCATAGCTGGAGCGTGCCCGCTGTATGGCAGGAGACCTGATGCGTGTGGCTGGCAGCCGCGATGTCTGCCAGCCACCCGCGATCGTGGGAACGAGAGCCATGTAAATGGACAGATCCCCGTTCTGGCAGTAGAGTGAGAGAGAGAGATCTGATGATCCTAATGATCAGGATCAGCGATCTCTCTCCTCCTCTAGTCACCCCAGCCCCCATACAGTTAGAAACACTCCCAGGGAACACACTTAACCCCTTGATCACCCCCTAGTGTTAACCCCTTCCCTGCCATTTATACAGTAATCAGTGGCTATTTTTAACGCTGATCGCTGTATAAATGTCAATGGTCCCAAAAAAGTGTCCAATCTGTCCACCGCAATGTCGCAGTCCTGCTAAAAATCACTGATCACCGCCATTACTAGTAAAAAATAAATAAATGAATAAAAATACCATAAATATATCCCCCATTTTGTGGACGCTATAACTTTTGCGCAAACCAATCAATATACACTTATTTTGATTTTATTTTTTTACCAAAAATATGTACAATACATATTGGTCTAAACTGATGAAGATTTTTTTTTTTTTTACTATTTGTTTTTGGAATATTTATTATAGCAAAAAGTAAAAAAAAAGTTTATTTTTTTTTCAAAATTGTCACCTGCAGAAGTGATCAAATACCACCAAAAGAAAACTTTATTTGTGGGAAAAAAAGGACGTTTGGGCACAGCGTCGCACGCCTGCGCAATTGTCAGTTAAAGCAACGCAGTGCTGTATTGCAAAAAATCACTTGGTCATCAAGGGGGAAAATCCGGTCCTTAGGTGGTTAATGTGGAAAGTATGTTCCTTGCTAAAGAACTTTATTTTTTAGCACATTGTTATGGGTAAAGTTCCGCTTTTACGTTTTTAGGAATAGCAAGTTTCACATATTTTACATTGGTTCAGCTAAAACTGATGTAAGTATCTATGCGCCATACTTGTGGGATCCCTGTGGAAGCTGGAAATCGCTAACAGGCACCAAAGAAAAGAAGGCTGGACGGCCGCACTCCTGTGCAATTTCTTTACGCAAGTGCCAGATACAAAGGTGAACTACAGGTATCAGCTTACATGTTTCACACCATGGTCGGGTGCTTACTCATATTCCGAGCTATGAGTAAGCACCCGACCTTGGTGTGAAACATGTAAGCTGATATCTGTAGTTCATCTTTGTATCCCGCATTTGAATTGCACAGGAGTGCGGCCATCCAGCCTTCTTTTCTTCTAAGTATCTGTTTGCATACAGGGCTGGTACCCTCCATGTGGGATGGAAGCTGTTTGGAGCAGCAGGGTGAGCGATGTACATGTACAGCTGCATTGTGAACCGAGAAAGACTGCTTGTTCAGCACCAGCGACATTCAGGGAACACTTTACATACCTTCAATGACTGCAAAGTGTTTTTTGACTTGAGAGGCATAATCCAATTGCTGAACACTTTGTATTCATTGAGAAAATGCTAATTTTTCTCTAAAGAGCATCTATGCCAAGCGGGTGACATTCTATGATCAGTAGGCAGAAGTGCAGCTGCTCGTCAGAGGACTCGGAAGCTAGTGGGGATCGCTGTAGCAGCGGTGCCTACTACGCTGATTTCCAGCTTTCACAGCTGACACGTACATACTTGCATAGGTTCAGCTTGGATGCAAATTGCCATAACTATATTTCAGCTTCAAGGAAAGCTGCAATTCTCTTGTTGCAGCCTTAAATAAAGCTCTTATTCTTTAACCTCTAGGTGCAAACCGCGCACAAATATGCGGCCGCCGAGAGGCTGCATGTTTGCGTGCATTAGCACTGATAGAGCTGTGCTGAGAGTAGAGCTGGGCGATATTCTCAAAAAAAAAAAAAAAAATCTGCAATTTTAATTTTTTTTTCTTTTAAACTCGATTCACGATTTGAATTGAGTTTTTTTTTTTTTTTGGACACCGCGCCGGTCCTAAGGAGCTGCGGGCAGGACTTTTTAGGCGAGGCCGGGGCTTCAGCCTAGTCCGCAGCGTCCGGCCTCGCGGACTAGGCCGAAGCCTAGAGACAGCAGACGGAAATCACACTTGGTGCTCTGGATTGAGACAAGTACACACTATAGAAGGATAGACTTTGTTCATATTTCATGTCTGAGGTTGTGCATTAATACAGAGCAAAAGGTGTAAATCCGGCCTTCTTCCTTTCATTTGACAGATGCCAGGTAGGCGGTGTACTTCGAACATTCAAGGTGTTGGTGAGACTTGTTAGATGTCACTCTTTTTATCGGAACGTGTGTATGAACACAATGGTTTTGTTTTTTTTTTCTTTTTGTTTTAAAACCTTATCAGGATTTTCTTTTCCTGCCTTTTTGGTGAGATTCCTCCTGTTGCCACAACAAAACAAAAAAAATAGGAAATCCTACTTTTGTCTTGGGTACAAATGTCACGTGGGCAGATAGAGGGATAAATCTCCCCTGGGGGACGCAGGGAGCAATACATACCTGAAGGATCTGACACTTCCCTACTCTGTACAAAGGTTTTCCCTTTGCGTGCTTTTTAATGGAGACGTGTGCAAAATATGGCTTGGCTCCTCGAGTGCCTGCTGGTTCCTAAACTGCATTAATGAGCTCCTGTCCAGCCAATATTTAAGGAATGCATCTAATTCTTCATAGCAGATATACATCTATTACCCTCTGGTGAGTAATACCTCCCAGCAGCGGACTATGAATGTAAGCAAGGCTAGAGAAATATGCTGATTATTTGAGTTGGGTTGCTTGGGCATTATTTCTCAGAAAACACAATAGATCAGAACAGGGAATTTGAAGATACATTCATTGTGGCTGTATGCATTTTTATTATTTTTTTTTATATTAAACTTAGTTGTAGGCTGTATAAAAGTACTGTAGATGTTAAAGGACAGCTGTTCTGTCATTCTCTAAGCTGTCAATATTCTTGACTATGTATGTAGTTGGATATATAGTTAGATATATTTATGCTCATAGACATGTGATTATAATACTCTGCATTCTGATTCATACGTTTTTATATAAATCTGAACACAACAGTAATGTATTCTATGGGCCTATACCCTCTGCTTCAGATTGGTCCACAGTGGAATGATCCTTAAACTAAACATGGGGAAACTTTGCATTCAAGAACCTGCAAATGGAGCGTATTTCATGACAATGATTGTGCTAAAAATGCCAATGTCTCCTGCGGCTATCAATCTGCCCAATGAGAGGGGAGACAGTGGCAAGAACCGCTGCTGTTGTGGGCATCGCTGGATCCGATCGTGCTCCGGTAATTTTTTCCTTAATGCATAGAATGCATTAAAGCGGAGTTGCACTCAAAAGTGGAACTTCCATTTTAAGCACTCCTCGCCCCCTGAAATGCCACATTTGGCGTGTAACTTTTTTTTTTGGGGGGGGGGGGTGGGACTTAGGCGGCGACTCCTCTTGCCCTAGGCAGCCCCTCCCTGCCAGCAAACCTCACAGGTCCCAGAAGATTGCCTGGCCAATAGCAGAGCACAGCGTGACTCATGTATGTGCAATGCACGCCCGGCCGTGAAGCCGGGTGCCCACTGTTGCTATGACGGTGCGGAGTGGAGGAGCGGGAGAGGATCGAGGCTTCGGGTGGCTGCATCGCTAGACCGTGGGACAGGTAAGTGTCTGTTTACAGTATTAAAAGCCAGCAGCTACACTTTTTGTTGCTGCTGACTTTTAATAAACTAAAAGAAGGGTGGAACTCCACTTTAGGGTAAAGAAACCTTAAAGTGATTGTAGAGAAAACAAGGAAAGGGGGCACCTCCTGAGTGTATAAGTAAAACGCTTTTATAATAAAACACAATATTCAAGTCACATGGGAGCAGGTATAGTCGAGTACATCTCTGGGCTGAGTGGTGTCCGGGAGCAGGATGGGGTGACAGGTCACAGCAGTTCCACTTCTCCCTGGCGATGTGGAGCATGTCCGATCCCAGGAAGGATGGGGTGGTGAGCTGTCAAAGCCTGTAGCCTGTAGAAGCTGCGGCTCCTAGAGTCCTCTCTTGTCACCGCTGAAGATGGAAGACGGCCGTGCGGTGTGTATTTTCAAAGCGAGGCTTGGAGAGCATGGAACAGCGTGACACAGGGCAGTGACGTCACAATAATGCAATGTGTTTCTGAGCGTGCGTGCTACGAATGTTATGGTAGCTGCACTCCTTTGTCAAGCATCTTGATGCTTGACAATGGAGGGCGGCAACCATAACATTCGATGGGCACAGTGGCTGTGTTTGGGGACAGTAAGACTGCAATTGATTTTTTTGTTTTCAGTTTCCCCCACCCCCCAAAAAACAAATTTGGAGCACCAGCCGCCCCTGCTGCTTACACTTGTGGACTTTGGGAAGAATTGCCACCCTAAAAAGATCAATAATGTCAGTGGGGACTTATCTGAGAGGTGGAAACTGCTCATTGCTCAAGGAGCCCCCTAGAAACCTCTGGAGGAACCCTGGTTGAAAAACCCTAATAGACAGTCTGCAGACAGAATATTTATTTATAAAGTCCAAAGAACACAGGGATGTTGCCAAATATTCTTTCACAAAAATTTGTAGTGATTTGAGTTCAGGGTATTGCAGAATAGTTATAACCAGAGTAATAGCATGAGCGATGTTCATCCTACATATTGCAGCAAGCAGGGATACACTTAAAGTGGTTGTAAAGGCACAATGTTTTTTACCATCATGCATTCTATGCATGAAGGTAAAAAAACCTTGTGTGTGCAACAGAGCCCCTAATACTTACATGAGCCCCCCTCTCAATCCAGCGGTGTCCAGGAGAGCCTTTGCCTCACTGGGGACTCGCACTCCTGATTGGCTTTTGGCAGCAGCAGGAGCCATTGGCTCCAATCGCAGCCAGTGAGCCAATCAGGAGACTCAGGGGGTGAGGTTGAGCTGCAGCTCCATGTGTGAATGGACACACACAGCAGCGTCTCAGCTCGGATTCCCCTTATAGTAAGCTGCTTGCTGTGGGGGCACCGGGCAAGAGGAAGGAGCCAGGAGTGCCGGTGAGGGACCCGAGAAGAGGATTGGGGCTGCTCTGTGCAAAACCACTGCATAAGGCAGGTAAGGATAACATGTTGGTGTGTTGTGGTGGTGTTTTGTTTTTTAGTGAAAAAAAAAAAGACTTTGATATCGCATACTTCATATTGTTTTGAAGGCATGAGAAGAAACATATGTGGGACTTTTCTACTACCTTGCAAGTCTTCAGTGTATTGGGGTGGAGGTGAAGGTGTGGGTTGGGAGAGTGCAGTGTAGTTGTATGTGTAATGGTGTTTTTGGGGTACAGAAACTGGTAGATGTTTGTGATGAGGGGATTGGGGAAGATACAAAGGGGACAGGTGGATGTTGTAGACTTTGGGAGAAAAATGTGAATGTGGGAGATTAGCCTAGATTCTCCAGGCTAATTCGAAGAGTCAAGCCAGCTTTACACTAGTAGAATTGTTTTGGAAACTTTCATTTTTAAGAACGTTCGCTTGATTTTCCAATCATTAGTGAGGTCAAATCGATGTTTGTATTTGACAGCAGTGATGAGAAATTTCAAAGGAGCAGGATGGACTTTTTTTTTTTTCTTCCAAGGATTTATAACAGTGAGTGTGGTTTTCCTTAGGTAAGGTGTAATCATTACAAAATCCAGTGTAAAAACCAAAGGACATTTTAACTGGTTTTGGCTGTTTTGTGCATATTTTCATTTGAAAATCTACTAGTGTATAGCCCTTAAGCTGACCACACAAGAGAAATCTATCATTTCCTGCTAAACAGTCAAAAAGAAGGAAGATATCTATATTGCTGGCTACTGTAGTGAGAGCCAGCACCTGTCGTTGTCAGAATACCCCAACAGTCTGATTAAATGCAGCTTCCTCTCAGCCAACAATTTTCCACCTAACTACTTTGGTTTTTTGGTTCTTTGATCGAAGGATGACCGGTGGGAGAATAACATCACAGCCATCCACTGCTTGATTTCTGGCTTGTTCATCAGGAATCGGATGAACTTTCCTCTGTGTGTGGCCATTTTAGGAACGAGAGTTGGGAGAAAGAAGGAAGGGGAAGAGAGAAGTAGGAGCATATCCCGCTCTCCTCCCCGCACGGAAGGCCTTGTTTTGACTGTGGCCTTGTAAGACAGCAAGCAAAATCAGAAGGCCCCCCCTAGGCATGTGTAGTCTATCCATAACGATCAATTCTAGAAAATTTATTTTGAGAGTCCAGAAGAATGGCAGAAATCCTCATTAATCATAGTGCCTGATATGCCTAAAATTCTCAAAGTGAGCGTGTAGCAAACAGGTTATATTCAGTGCAAATCGTGCTGCTACTTTGGACTACCAGGGTATGAGAAATAATATATTTGTGGATAAACTGGCCCATGGGCACAAGAGGAAGAGAGTGGAAATATCCCCAAAATACCCAAAACTAAAAACTTTATTTTTCCTTTTTTTTTTTTTGTGACAAACCCAATGGGGACAGGGGCTTTTGGAGGGGACTGCAGGGTGGGCTCTTGCCTACTGACTATGGGCTCTGGCTTTTAAGGGAGCACTACTCTTTGGAAGGTGTGTGCCTTGGTTCTTGGAGTGGTTTTGATTTGGGTCCTTGTCTCCCCAAAACACACAGACTCTGAAATATCCAGATACAGATTTGGGGCCTCTATGCCCAAACCAGCATTGACTGCCTCAACCCCCCCAGACTCAGAGCAGGTGTTAATATAATTGGCTAAAGGCAACCTGCTGCTAGCACCTCCTGCTATAGTCTGTTTTTTAAGGTGTGTGTTTAAAGAGGAGTTCCACCCAGGGGGCCCATGAAAAAAAAAAAATTAAGTCAACAGCTACAAATACTGCAGCTGCTGACATTTAATTGGACACTTACCTGTCCCTGCGTCCAGCGATGCGGGGGATCGAAGCCCCGCTCGTCCCCCCCCCCCCCCCGTTCAGCGGCGCCGGCATTGCAACTGTGGGCGTCGGGCTGTGGCTTCACAGCCTGGCACCCACTGCGCATGCGCGAGCGGCGCGCCGCGCCGTCATTGGCCGCTCAGTCACCTGGGACCTGTAATGGGTCCCAGATGATTGACAGGAGGGAGGGAGGGAGCAGAGCGGAGCCCTTCCTGTGCCAAGGGGGAAGTGATGTCACCAGCCCAGGCACTGGAAGGGGCAGACTACGAGGGACCCCCTAGCAACAGGCATTTGGAGGTAAGTTAAAAAAAAATATATCCAAATTTTTTTTGTTGTGTTTTTTTTAGGATTTTTCATGTATTTTTGTTTTTTTGGGTGGAACCCCACTTTAAGTATGGCATTCCCATTGTTAATTGAGTCACCTATTGTTTGTCAGCTAACTCTTGGAGGTTCCTAATTATGGGAATAATCTTGTGTCAACTCTACCTTGTTATCTAACCATTGCTGATGTTTTGGGTAATATTTGGTTTTATTGTTTGGTGACTATCCCACTTTTGAAGTTTATAAGAGCCTGTATTTCTGTTCAATAAAGAGTCATTCCTTTTGGTTTTACCGCAACATCTGGTCTGTGTAAAAGGGATGGTATTGGCTCTTTGTCTGCTAGAAGAGCTTGGAGAGCACACGGCACTGTTTGGCAGAAGCACCCAAGCAGGTGCCAAGGGTCTGTCACACCTTTCTTCCTTCTTTTTTTTTTTTTAATTTTTTTTTTCCTTTATCTACAAGTGATCCACACCTTACACCGCCACAATCCCACCAGTTTTAAAATTGCCATTGTATGCTCTGCTATGTTGTAATTTTTTTTTTTGTTACTTATGCTGGCCTTCAATTTCCTTTACATTTTACCCTAAAGCAGAGTTCCACCCAAAAGTGGAAATTCCACTTTAAGTACTCCTCGCCCCCTGACAATGCCACCTTCTGGCTGCCTAGGTGGCGACTCCCCCTCCCCCCCTAGGCAGCCGTTTTATTAAAAGTCGTCAGCTATACTTTTTGTAGCTGCTGACTTTTATTAAACTGAAAAAAGCTTGGTACTCCGCTTTAAACTATGTAGTGTTTTGGTTTGATCTCCTATCGTAATGGTTTTGGTAAATCTAAAGGAAAATTGTATAACTTATGGCCAGCCTTAATGGAGAATGCAGCATTAGGAGGGAGTCTCAATGGCAGAGGTGTAAGAGCCAGCGATTATGGCAGAGAGTTCCAGAGTGGACGTGATAAAAAGCTGTATTTTCTATTTCTAGATTTTAGAAGTATGGCCCCGTGACTGTTTTTGGCATGATGTGGATTATGGTCCTTGGCTTCTGTACTCTGTTGGGTCATGTGTGCTGATGGTTTGACATTGCACTCTCTCTCAGCTTTTGGCTGGACATAACAAAGGCGTTTCATTGCACAACTTGCAGCATTATGTTTTTCTATTCTGCCAGCCATTCATGCAACCTTTCTAGTTGCTCTTTGAAGGCCACTGGTTGCAGGCAGCTATTATGTTGGGATACAGGCATTCTTAGGCTATTGTGTAATGATGTTAGACCATGGGGGCAGGAGCCCACATGCAGAGAACAGTGGATACGAATGATGAATTAAAACATTCTTTTTCACAGGTCTGATTTAAGTGTGTTTTAACCTTTAAACCCCTTCTTGGCAGTTTAGAATCTGTCAGGATTTCTTCTTACATCCCGTCCCAATGAAAACATTGTCATTAGGACAGCGAGAGAGAAAATCGGTCCTGTGCGAATATATAACAGCAATAGTTTTGTTTAATTTATTTTAAAGTAGAACTTTCATGAGCGTTAAATACAGGTCCTTTCAATAAAACATTATTGAAATTCCCCTTCATTTCTTGTTTTTTTTTTTTTTTGTTTTTTTTTAGCTTTTCTGCTCCTCCCCTGATAGAAACCCAATTTGTGGGCTTTACGAACATTGAGCTTAGTCGCCATCACCCCCTTTTCAGGGAGAGTACCCAGGAGAGTATGTGTGTCAGAGAGCTTCCACTCAGTTCCCCTGTTTCATCCCCTCTATCTTTTAATCGGTCACTAGGATGCAGGTGCATTGCCGCCTGCATCCTAGCAACTGCTGTGTGACCCAGCCTTGCCTGCGTATTACCAACCATTGACTCTGTGGGGCCTAGCCACCTGTGTCCTAGCAAAAAGACAACCCCCGGCTATTTTTCTATTCTGTAAGGGGTCTTATTTTTAACTCTTTACACTCAAGATTTACACTTTTCTAATTGGATTAATTTGCAAAATTGTGTGAAATTATTCATAGTCCCCTAATAATGTTGCTTTTTGTGAGACATTGACCCTCTCTGTTAACTTTGCACTGTTCATCATGTTCATTAGAAACAAATGCATAATTTACCTGCTAATCCTATAGAAGCTCATTGGTGACCCGGCCTTATCACTGTGAGGGCTTATGTCCTTGTCATCTGTGTGTAACCTGCAGTTCATGCGGATTTGCTGGTCCCCAGGCTGTATTGTGCTCAGTGCTTTATACAAAGTAAGCACAGGATTTGTGTGTGTGTGTGTGCGTGTTGTTGTGTTTTATTTTTTTTATGTGATTTAAAATGAGATAGTAGGGTTACACACACCTGCCAGCACACAGGTCTCTCCCTGAATAACACATTTGGGTAACCGGCTACTACTAGTCCAGTGATCATCCAGGCCTTGAACGTCTTTCTCCAGTACTGGCCCAGTTGTTCAAGCGTTAAATGCTTTTGAACTGGTGGCGTAGTGCCTTGCACTGTGGCCTTGTAGTGCTGCCAGGGTTCGCTGGCTCTTTAGTACACAGGGATAGACCTTTGTTTTTTCACTTGCAAACATTTTTTGTTATAAGAAGTTTGGATGCTAAACATCCGATGTGAGGACCGATATGCACCCGCAGCATGTCAGTACTGCTGTTATCGCCAGTTTAAAACGTCCACTTTTGTACCTAAATAACATCCGTCTTAATTGACCACTCTCAAGGTGACTTTTTGAACTCTTTGCAACCAAAAGATGAGCTCTGTTCCCTTTTTTAAATGACAAATGTACCTAAAAAGATTGACAATACCCCATAATGACAATGTGAAAAAAGTTTGTTTTGAAGTCTTTGCAAATTTATTAAAAATAAAATACGAAAAAAATCCTATGTACATTAGTATTCACAGCCTTTGCTCAATACTTTGTTGAATAACCTTTTGCACCAATTACAGCTTCAAGTCTTTTTTTTTTTTTTTTTTTTTTGAGTATGATGCTACAAGCTTGGTAGTTTCTCCCATTCTTCTTTGTAGGACCTCTCAAGCTCCATAAGGTTATATGGGGAGCATTGGTGCACAGCCATTTTCAGATCTCTCCAGAGAGGTTCAAATCTGGGCTCTGGCCAGGCCTCTTAAGGACTTTCACGGAGTTGTCCCATAGCCACTCCTTTGTTATCTTGGTTGTGTGCTTAGGGTCGTTGTCCTGTTGGAAGATTAACCTTTGCCCAAGTCTGAGGTCCAAAGCGCTCTGGAGCAGGTTTTCATCAAGAATGTCTCTGTACAGTGCTGCAACAATCTTTCCCTCAATCCTGACTAGTCTCCCAGTTCCTGCCATTGAAAAACATCCCCACAGCATGATGCTGCTACCACCATGCTTCACTGTAGCGATGGTATTGGCCAGGTGATGAGCGATGCCTGGTTTCCTCCCGACATGACGCTTGCCATTCAGGCCAAAGAGTTCAATCTTTGTTTTATCATACCAGAGAAGTTTGTTTCTCGTGGTCAGAGTCCTTCAGGTTCATTTTGGCAAACTCCATGTGCCTTTTACTGAGGAGTGGCTTCTGTCTGGCCACTCTACCATTTCAGGCATGATTGGGGGAGTGCTGCAGAGATGGTTTTTCTTCTGGAAGGTTCTCCTCTCTCTCCAGAGAAACGCTGGAGCTCTCAGTGTTACCATCTGGGTCTTGGTCACCTCCCTGACTAAGCCTATTCTGCCCAATCGCTCCATTTGGCCGAGCGGCCCGCTCTAGGTAGAGTCCTGGTGGTTCCGAACTTCTTCCATTTACGGATGATAGAGGCCATTGTGCTCATTGGGACCTTCAATGCTGCTGACACTTTTCTGTACCCTTCCCCAGATCTGTGCCTCGATACAATCCTGTCTCGGGGGTCTACAGACAATTCCTTGGACTTCATGGCTCTGGGTGCCCCTCCAAATTATCAACTGAATTTACTACAGGTGGACTCTAATTAAGTTGTAGAAACATCTCAAGGATGATCAGTGGAAACAGGATGCACCTGAGCTCAATTTTGAGTGTCATTGCAAAGGCTGTGAATACTTGCGTACATGTGGTGATTTTTTTTTTTTCCACAATTATTTTAGTCGAGGGACAGGGGGTGACAAAATAAGACAGCTCCAACATTTGCTTGGGGTGAGCTGGATTGTAATTGGCAGCTGAAAATCCTACGTAATCTAATTTCCCTAAGACTGTCTGACCAGGTTGGCAGAATGGTGTTGGGTTTGAGGATGGTTTCATTACCTGATTTGTCACGTTCTATCTTCATGTACCTTTTTAATACTGTACTACGAAGGATGGGCAAATTAAAACCCCTCCAGCTGTTCAAGATCTAGAACCCCAGGATTGCAATACAGGCCTAAGTTTACCTGCGATTTATTTATTTTTTTCCATGACAAAATGAGTTTGTAAAGCAGGCCCTGCATCGTTGTCTGCTTCATAATAGGTCAGAAAATTTTCTTCATATTTTCTTCATACCAGTGAAGTGAGGAGGGATCCTGTAAGACTTGAAGGGTAGGATTTCAATAATCTGTCATGGTGGTGAAAGCTGTGCTTTTTAAGAAGGAAGAACATTTTTATTCCCACCAATAAAACCCTGGTGTTGTCTTTTTTGTTTGTTTTTACAGCTTGCTTTGAAAGGATCTAGTTACAATGGTCTGTTACAGCGACATAACATCCATTCAGAAAATGTTGAACATATTGTGGAAAGTTTACGGTAAGTTGTCCTTCTTTTCCTGGTTTTTGTGAAGTAAAACACCATCACAAACATGTTTCTGTGTACAATAAAAAGAGCCTCTGTCAGGTTTTTATTGATATTGATCTCTTTATTTAGAAACTTTAACTAGATGTCAACTGGCCCACTTACTTTTACTGTGGCAGACCGGCCGCTCTGGGCAGAATCGCGTACCTGTACGTGTTTATAAGCTTCTGTTTCTGGGGCGTGCACGCATACCATCGGCGACCCTCTCCCTCTGTGTCCTACGGGTTCGGCAGATGCGATGTCCGTGGGACCCGCCAATCGTTCGGGAGACAGGCAGAACAGCGATGTAAACATGGCAAATCGCTGTTCTGTGACAAGGGGAGGTACAGTGGATATAAAAAGTCTAAGCACCTCTGTTAAAATGTCAGGTTTCTGTGATGTAAAAAAAAAAGAGACAAAGCCACATAATTTCATAACTTTAATGTGACCTATAAACTGTACAATTCAGTTCAAAAATAAGCTGAGATCTTTTTAAGGGGGTAAACAAAAAATGAAAAACCTAAAATAATGTGGCTGGATAAGTGTGCACTCTCTTATAACTAGGGCTGTAGCTGTGTTCAGAATTAAGCAATCAAATTCAAACTCGTGCTAAATAGGAGTCAGTACACACCTGCCATAATTTAAAGTGCCTCTGATTAACCTCAAATAAAGTTCAGCTGTTCTAGTAGGTCTTTCCTGACATTTTCTTAGTCGCATCCTTCAGCAAAAGCCATGGTCCACAGAGAGCTTCCAAAGCACCAGAGGGATCTCATTGTTAAAATGTATCAGTCAGGAGAAGGGTACAAAAGAATTTTTAAGTCATTAGACATACCATGGAACATGGTGGAAAAAATATGGCACAACAGTGACATTAAAGACAAAAACAGAACATTCCATAGCTCAACTCACCAACCAGTCTGCAAACTGACCAAATTAACCCGTCCAACAGTCTGCGTTAAAAACAGGGGTTTAGTTAGCACACATTTGCAAATGCATGCATAAGCTGCAAGGCCTCTTCACGGCACCCTGTGTATGCTTGCAGTCCTAACGCTACTGAATTTATAAGTGTCTCCACAATTGAAGCACATGCATTAAATGGATAGATGAGGGGCAGGTGGGCCGGGGACACACTGTACACAGTGCTCTTGCTGGGTGTCCAGTGTGCTCCTGTTCCTTTAAGGGGGATAGGGCTGCCTCCAGGCCCACCTGCCCCTCATTTATCCATTTAATGCATGTACTTCCATTGTGGAAACGCTTATAAATTCAGTAGCGTTAGAACTGCAAGCAATACACAGGGTGCAGTGAAGAGGCCTTGCAGCTTATGGATGCGTTTGCAAACGCGTGCTAACTAAACTCCTGTTTTTAATGCAGACTGTTGGACAGGTTAATTTGGTCAGTTGGCAGACTGGTTGGTGAGTTCAGCTATGGAATGTTCTGATTTTGTCTTTCATGTGTTTGCCCTTCCATGTGCTCCTTGCTGTGAAGGCCAGTTATAGGTGGGGGCAGGGGCCATTTGTTTGGTACAACAGTGACATTACCAAGAACTAGACGTCCCTCCAAAATTGATGAAAAGACGAGAAGAAAACTGGTCAGGGAGGCTGCCAAGAGGCCTACAGCAACATTAAAGGAGCTGCAGGAATATCTGCCAAGTACTGGCTGTGTGGTACAACATATGACAACGATCTCCCGTATTCTTCATATATCTGGACTATGGTGTAGAGTGGCAAGACAAAAGCATTTTCTTATAAAGAAAAACATCCAAGCCCAGCTAAATTTTGCAAAATCACATCTGAAGTCGCCCAAAAGCATGTGGGAAAATGTTATGGTCTGATAAAACCAAGGTTGAACTTTTTGGCCATAATACCAAAAATGTGTTTAGCGCGAAAACACTGCATATCACCAAAAGAACACCATATCCACAGTAAAGCATGGTAGTGGCAGCATCGTGCTTTGGGGCTGTTTTTCTTCAGCTTATTCAAGATAAAGGGAACTATGAACAGTTCCAGATACCAGTGAATATTGGCCCAAAACCTTCAGGCTTCTGCTAAAAAGCTGAACATGAAGAGGAACTTCATCTTTCAGCATGACAACGACCCAAAGCATACATCCAAATCAACAAAGGAATGGCTCCACCAGAAGAAGATTAAAGTTTTGGAATGGCCCAGCCAGAGCCCAGACCTGAATCCAATTGAAAATCTGTGGGGTGATCTGAAGAGGGTTGTGCACAGGAGATGCCCTCACAATCTGACAGATTTGGAGTGTTTTTGCAAAGAAGAGCGGGCAAATATTGCCAAGTCAAGAAGTGCCATGCTGATAGACTCATAACCAAAAAGACTGAGTGCTGTAATAAAATCAAAAGGTGCTTCAACAAAGTATTAGTTTAGGATGTGCACAGTTATGCAACCATGTTTTTTTTTTTTTTACTTCCCTCCACCTAAATTTAAGTTTGTTGTTCAACTGAATTGTACATTTTATAGGTCACATTAAAAGGTGGAAAAAGTTCTGAAATTATGTATCTTTGTCATTTTTTTACATCACAGAAACCTGACATTTTAACAGTTTTTTTTTTTTTTTTTTTAACCACTTCCCGCCCACGGGCGTCATATGACGTCCTGGGCTTTGAGCGGGTATATCTGAATGATGCCTGTAGTTACAGACATCATTCTGATATTGCCGGGTTCAGCCGGCGAATCTCTACACCATAGGAACGATCATAGCGGCCGTTCCGCCGCTTGATCGTTCCTATGGGAGGCGAGAGGGGACGCCCCCCCCCCCCTCCCGCCGCCCTCCGGTGCTTGTTCCGACTCACCGTTACGATCGGTGAGGCGGAGAGCGGATCCGCCGGCGCCGGATGTAGATCATAGAGATTTCCGGCGGACCAGATGGTCGCCGGAGTCTCTATGATCATCGGAGGCCGGGCGCGATGTTATGACGTCACGCCCGGCTTCTCCATTCAAAAAAACCGGCGCCGCTTCGGCTAGGAAGCGGCGATCGTTTTATTATTTTTTTTTATTTCAGGTTTCCCAGCCTAGTGGTGAGATATGGGGTCTTATTGACCCCATATCTCACTATTAAGAGGACCTGTCATGTTATATTCCTATTACAAGGGATGTTTACATTCCTTGTAATAGGAATAAAAGTGATCAAAAAAATTTTTTTTTCAAAAAAGTGTAAAAAATATATATATCTATCTATATCTATATCTCTCTCTCTCTCTATATATATATATATATATATATATATATATATATATATATATATATATATATATATATATATATATATATATATATATATATATATATATATATATATATATATATATATCAATAAAAAAAATATATATATTTTTAAAGCGCCGCTGTCCCCGTGTGCTCGCACGCAGAAGCGTACGCATACGTAAGTCCCGCCCACATATGAAAACGGTGTTCAAACCATACATGTGAGGTATCGCCGCGAACGTTGGAGCGAGAGCAATAATTTTGTCACTAGACCTCCTCTGTAACTCAAAACATGTAACCAGTAAAAAAATTTCAAGCGTCGCCTATGGGGATTTTTAAGTACCGAACATTGGCGCCATTCTACGAGCGTGTGCAATTTTGAAGCGGGACATGTTAGGTATCTATTTACTCTGCGTAACTTCATCTTTCACAATATGCAAAAACATTGGGCTAACTTTACTGTTTTTTTTTTTTTTTTAACACAAAACTGTTTTTTTCCCCAAAAAAACGCGTTCGAAAAATTCCTGCGCAAATACCGTGTGAGATAAAAAGTTGTAACAACCGCCATTGTATTCTCTAGGCTTTTTGCTAAAAAAACATATATAATGTTTGGGGGTTCTATGTAATTTTCTAGCAAAAAAATTATGATTTTTACAGGAAGAGAGAAATGTCAAAATTGGCCCGGTAAGGAAGTGGTTAATATATCCTGTGTTTCTGGTAAGCAGGATCTCTGCCTTCTCACAGTACAAGCATATGTAGCAGAATACATATTGGCTTAAATGAATAAATTAGATTTTTTTTTCCTTTTACACTTTTTATTTGGATATGTTTTATAGCCAAAAATTTTAAAAATATTGTGTTTTTTTTTTTTTTTTTTTTTTTCAGAATTGTTGCTTTTTTTGTTTATAGCGCAAAAATAAAAAACGCAGAGGTGATCACATACAACCAAAAGAAAGCGCTATTTGCGGAAAAAAAAACATACTTTTTTTTTTTTTTTTTTTCCAAGACCTAAAAGAAATACAAAATATAGTGGCAGTAAGTTGCAGATGTAACCTGCACAGCAGTATTGGTACACATAAGGCAACAAGGAACAAGGTTGGACTGCTCGTTATTTTGATTAAGAGTCCAGGTGGTTATTGTGGGCCGACTCACATCAGTTCCATGATGTGGAGGACCCCGATTGGAAGGGAAACTGTGCCTTTCCAAGTAGGAAACAAAAAAGCCCTTAAAAAACCTAGGGCATCATGAACACTGAACATCAGTGAAAACTCTATATAACAACAATACTTCCATCATTATAACCAGTAAACTCCTAGGGCCAGGTCCAAACATCTGTTCGACCAGGTATCTGGGTCCAGGGACCCCTCTACCAATACCAGGAGTGCCATATACATATAAAAAGACACCAGATACCACCTGGCCTGAACTTTGTGTCCTGCTTCAATCAGCAGTGTTCAGTACAGTTCTCTCCCATGCCACCTGGTAAGAAAGTTTATCAGAAGGCGTGATGAAGAGCTTGTATAGGTTAGATACACTTCCCCACAATGGGGTCTCTTACAGACATTTGTTTTTAAACATAGTGTGTACTGTTAAGTCAAGGCTGAGCTTCTGCAATGCGTTCAAAAAATGATAAATTTGCTGCAAACAAAAGTTTTCCAAGGGGAGTATCTCCAAGCTTTGTATAAAGTACGATGAAGGACATATCCCTTTGTGATCTAAGTCCCCTATGCAGTTAAAACCCTTGTTCATCCACCAGTCAAATCTAACAGACTGCATGCCTGGTAGGAAGAGGGGATTGTGAAATGGAGGGAGTGCAGGGGCCATCTCCTACAGGTTGTATCCCATAAGTTTATAGAATGGGAGAGCGTAGGGCACAAGATAGCTTTGCTTTGGGCTATCCAAAGCATTGAATCTATTGCAATTGGAGAGCAAGCTAGGGCTACAAAGGATACCTAGTCTGGCCGGTAATATTTACTATGGATATGGCTCAACTGAGCTATCTGTGCCGCAGATACAGAAATCTGGGACTCCCAAACCCCCCCCCGGGTCTCTAGGTGCATACATTGTGGTTCGAGCGCATTTATTATTTTTTGTTAAAAGGTGAATTTTATCCTTTTAATCCCCTCCCCTAACCAAAGGCGGACATATTACACACAATATGTGAGTATGTAATGCTGAGAAGAAAAGTTTGTTAATGAACTAAAAAAAACAAAAACAAAAAACGATAGATAGGTGGACCCCCGCTTTAAGTTAGTGATTTGTATCTGTATAGCAGGCTATATATCCGTTCAGTGTGTAATTCTATATATGTTGCTAACTTTAGCAGGAAGCAAGTTTCATTGCATGAATATATGTTGTACATAACTTTACAGTGTACAAACAGGAGCGAGGCCTCTGACTCTGCACTCTAATACACAGCGGAGAGTCAGTCTGTGTCCTAAATTTTGAGAAACCCTCCCAGTCTGTGTTCTGTCCTTAAATACACTCTGGAGGGGGATTTTCAATAATACTCTGCTGGCAGCAGGCTTACATCACTTTCTTGTACTGCTGCCATGCTGGTAATGGGGGCACGCCAAGTGTACCTGCAAATCCGTAGAACCAGAGCCAGTGATGTACACTTTAGCTATGTAAATAACGGGGGGGGGGGGGGTGTGGGGGGGGGTGGTTCTGTCTGGGCACAACACTTAAATATCTACTGATAGCCATCATAACACCACTAGAAATTTCCACCTTCCTGTCCTAGGCTTTTTTGGCAGTAATAAAAATCGAATATCCACTGTGTGTATGTAAAATATATATATATATATATATATATATATATATATATATATATATATATATAATATATATATATATATATATATATATATATATATATATATATATATATATATATATATATATATATATATATATATATATATATATATATATTGGCATAATCTCAATGCAAATTTCTGCAGCCATAGCTGGCGCTTATCAGAGTTTTCTGAAACTTTGCCATGGCCTTCCGGTAGGACCATGCATGTGCCCCTGATTACCATGTGAGGTCTGTGGCCACTTGTACTTTACATAATATGTAGTATTTGCTGATTTTTGTGTGTGCCACCTTTCTCCTTCAGGAAAGAAGGAATTGAAGTGCAAGTAGTGAAAAGAAGAGACTATGATGAAGCTACGGTGCGATGGGCTGACGCCATCATTTCAGCTGGAGGTAATTACGACTAAATGCTTTGGGCAATTTCTTGATACACATTCAGCAAGACTGGAAGTGTTAACACATGGGAAATTACTTGGGTTTCCTTGTAATGGACAGGTGCTGCTGAAAATTGCAGCATTGCCAAAATCTTCATGGTTGTCATGGGGCTTGAGATTAGTTTTCTGTTAAATATACTAGCAACATCCTGGCCGGGTCCTGTGTCTAGCCCACTCATGCAGAGGCCCCATTCATTTCTATGGATGGTCCATAATCCCCTAGATCAGTGGTCATCAACCCTATCATTTGCTGCTTAGTGGTTGTAGTATTCTAGTCTGCATCTCCCCCAAGGTAATACATAAAACCTGGCCTGTTAGTGGGCCCTGAGGACAGGGTTGATGACCACTGCCCTAGATGGCTGGGAGCCACCAAGAATACATACAGTGCCTTGAAAAGGTATTCATAGCCCTTGAAATTTTCCACATTTTGTCACGTTAAAACCAAAAACCTTAATTTTATTTTTTGGGGTTTGATGGACCAACACAAAGTAGCACATATTTGTGAAGTGGAAGGAAAATGATAAATGGTTTTCAACATTTTTAACAAATATCTAGAAAGTGTGGTGTGCATTTGTGTCCAGCCCCCTTTACTCTGATACCCCTTACTAAACTCTAGTGGAAACAATTGCCTTCAGAAGTCACCTAATTAGTAAATAGAGTCCACCTGTGTGTAATTTATTCTCCGTACAGCTTTTCTGTGAGGCCCTCAAGGTTTGTTGGAGAACCTTTAGTGAACAAACCACATCATGAATGCCAAGGAACACACCAGACAGGTCAGGGTTATAGTTGTGGAGAAGTTTAAAGCCGGGTTAGGTTAAAAAAATAAATAAATCCCAAGCTTTGAACATCTCACGGAGCACTGTTCAATCCATAATCCTAAAACGGAAAGAGTATGGTACAACTGAAAACCCACCAAGACTTGTTGCTCCACCTAAACTGACAGGCCAGGCAAGGAGAGCATTAAAGTGGTTGTATAGTGTTTTTTTTTAACTTTTACCTACAGGTAAGTCTATAATAAGGCTTACCTGTAGGTAAAAAAAAAATATCTCCTAAACCTATACGGTTTAGGAGATATTCCCCTTGCTATGCGCCGCTGACTGCAGCGGCGCATGCGCACAGAGGATTCTCGGCTGAAGGCCCGGCAACTGAGGACAGCAGGGATAATCCAACACTGGCGAGGCTGCAGATGGGCACTGAACAGGCTGCATTGTTGGTCAATTTAATGGCTGCAGATGGGCACTGATCAGGGTGCATTGATGAGCGGTGACCCTAATTTTGCTTCAAAGTTCTTAATTTAAAATGTAAGTTTTTTTTTTTTTTTTTTTCCTTAAACTTCCCTCCTAAAATTGGGGTGCGTGTTATACACCGATAAATACGTTGTATATGTGTGTTATTATTTTTTAGGATTTTTATTATTGCTGTAATATAATTCTGCCCAGCAGCACTTGTGTTGTGTATGACAAGGATACTTTAAAGTATTATTGGATTGTTTTAACCACTTCAGCTCTGGAAGATTTTACCCCTTTCCTGACCAGAGCACTTTTTGCGATTCGGCACTGCGTTGCTTTAACTGACAATTGCACGGTCGTGCAACATGGCTCTCAAAAAAAATTGACGTCCTTTTTTTCCCACAAATAGAGCTTTCTTTTGGTGGTATTTGATCACCTCTGCGATTTTTATTTTTTGCGCTATAAACAAAATAAGAGCGACAATTTTGAAAAAAACGCATTATTTATTACAT
>JBBGZY010000796.1:0-267886 GCA_037952925.1 Lithobates clamitans | reverse complement strand
AAAACTTTAGAAAAAGTCATTTTAGTTATGAATGAATCTCACATTGAACGACGTTTCAAGTTTATAAAACGTATAAATTTCTTGTGTTTCATTTCAGGATGCCAACCTGACACTTTATACAGACTCCCCGGATCTGACGCCATGCTTCCAGAACACCATCATCGCCTGGATCCCCTGCATCTACCTCTGGGCTGTGCTCCCTTTTTATATTATTTATTTAAGATATAATAGAAGAGGATATATTGTGCTGTCTGTGCTCTGCAAAGTCAAAACGGTGAGATATCTCCCCCTCCATGTACCCCAATTCTCACCCCTCATCCCCATCTTCCTCCATCACTCTCCTTCTGCCCCCCCCTCTCTTCTCCCTTTTCTCTCTCTCTAGCTCTCTCTCTCTCTCTCTCCTCTCTCTCTCTCTCTCTCTCTCTCTCTCTCTCTCTCCGCCTCCCCTTTTCCTTTCACCCCCCTCTTTTCTCTTCTCCTTCTCCCCCTTCACCTTTTCCCCCTTCTCTCTCCTCCCCCCATTCTCTCCCCCCCCCCATTCTCTCCTCCCCCTTTCTCTTCCTCTCTTGCATTCTCCTTTTCTCCCCCAACCCCCCATCCCACACCTTCTCTCTCTCTCTCTCTCTCTCTCTCTCTCTCTCTCTCTCTCTCTCTCTCTCTCTCTCTCTCTCTCTCTCTCTCTCTCTCTCTCTCTCTCTCTCCTCCCTCTCTCTCTCTCTCTCTCTCTCTCTCTCTCTCTCTCTCTCTCTCTCTCCCTCTCTCTCTCCCTCTCTCTCCCCTCTCTCCCTCTCTCCTCTCTCCCTCTCTCCCTCTCTCCCTCTCTCCCTCTCTCCCTCTCTCTCCCTCTCTCCCCCTCGCTCTCCCCCTCTCTCTCTCTCCCTCTCTCCCTCTCTCTCTCCCTCTCTCCCTCTCTCCCTCTCTCCCTCTCTCCCCCTCGCTCTCCCCCTCTCTCTCTTCTCTCTCTCTCTCTCTCTCTCTCTCGCTCTCGCTCTCGCTCTCTCTCGCTCTCCCTCGCCCTCTCTCCCTCTCTCTCCCCTCTCTCCCTCGCTCTCTCTCCCCTCTCTCCCTCGCTCTCTCTCGCTCTCTCTCCCCCCCCCCCCAACCTTCTCCCCCTCTTCTCTGTCTCTACCACCCTCTCCCTTTCTTTCTCTCTTTCTCTCGCTCTCTCTCCTCCCCACCCATCCTGTCTTTCTCTCTCTGTCAAATGAAATGTATTGTATATGAGAGCTGTTTTATCTGCTAAAGGATTTGTTTTGTTTTACATAGTAGGTGATGTTGAAAAAATGACACACCAGTTCCAACCTGTGTGTGTTCTCTTATGTCATTATTACATTGTATATCCCTGTAGCAAAGTTCCGGGCCCCTTGAGGCCTAATGGTAACCTCCAGAGTCAGGGACAGCCGACATCCTTCTGTGTAGAGTGAGTTACAAGGCATTATGGGTGTAAGGCAAGATGAACAGGTGGGCGCCAGACACTTTTTGAATGCAAAGAGATTTATTGTCTCTTGAAAAGAACTGTGGGAGAGAGGGTTAGGGCCAGGACACCCTTAGATAGATGCAAAGATTAATTGGCACCAAGACTTCTATAGGCAGACAGCTATACAGGTGAAGGCCTCCAGCCGGACACCACTTCTGTATAGGTAGAACCGCTGTCTCCTATGGCATCAACCTTGTAGTGGTTACCAACGGCAATTGAAGTCAACTGTTTGTAACACGAACAGTCCTTCGCTTATCCCACCATCACTCACTGTGGATCTTCACTCAACGAGCTCCCAGTCTCTCTCGCTAGACTTCAGATCCAATGGTCACTGGATCTCCTGAGCTCTTCCACAGTTAGCACTCAATATCTTCCTCAAGCTTCACCCCCGCTTTCCTGCTGGGTCCCAGGCTTGGCACTCACGGATACTCTTCAAGCGTCACCCTCACTAACACACTAGGTCCCTGGCTTGCCACTCACTAGTGCTCCGCAAGCGTCATCTCTGCTGTCCCGGTGAAGAAGTTTTCCCTCTTCTTCACCGTCCCCGGCTGGCAAGAAGTCTGCTCTGGTACTTGCCTTGGCTTACTCACAGTGGTCTCCGGTAGCAAAGTGGATGGTCCCTTAGTGGCAACAGGTTCCCCTCCACCTCCGACCACAACTGGTTCCCTGGTCGGTGGAACCGCTACTTCTGTTTGGACAACAAGCCCGCAGTCTCAACCCTACGCTACCTATCCGCCAGATGTCCCCGGGATAGGCCTTAGGTTTCTGGCCTAGCAGCCCGGGGCAATACAACACACGTCCACCCAGACAGCCGTCCAGGTGGCACAGAACCCCAATCACCTGACTCCACTCAAATAAATAGGCTCTCCCAGCAGGCCAAGGGACCCAATAAAATTCCTGCCCATTGGCTGAGACACCCCATTAATTCCCAATCTGTCCTTGCTATGCCCTTGTCTTATCTAATGTCACCAGCTACAATGCCACCTAGTGACAGAAGAGAGCAGCAACTCCAGAATTAGGGTGAAATCAATTGATCTCCTAACAACTGGCCAAGGCAACTATCACCTGGCAACTAAATTTGATAGCAACCCTGCCTAAACATCAGGGTGCTACATCCCTGTATGTTGTGGTCGTTCATGTGCCTATCAAATCTTTTTTTTCAAATCTGAAGACGATGTTTTTTTGTCCATCAAGTCTTGAGATTTGTACAGCTCAACCACACAACTCAATTAAGAAGATGACATCATTTTCTCTATTACAGTTAAAAGAACAGCCCCACCCCCAGCCTTTGATTGGACAGTGGAGGAGCAGCAACAGGGCAAAGAGGACATCTCTCTGCTCTCTCCTACTGTCTTCTTGTTTCTCATCAGTACAATTTCCAGTCTGTGGCCCATTGAGGTTATTTCTCTTCACTTCCTGTCTTCTAGATGAAACAGTAAGGTCGGCCATAGACTTTTTCAATCTAGGCCGCAGGAACCGGCAGAGATTCGAACCATGTATGGGCAGGCTGAATGTACCAAGTTGATTGATCGATCAATTTAGGTGCAATCACCTGCCGGATTTACCGCGCTAGCGATTATCGGTAGTGGCTGCTATAGCCACTAGCAATGATCACTGTCTTCTCCCAGGGGGCAGAGGGAGCTGTTCCCAATGGAGAAGACGGTAATACAATGTCTCGGCAGGAGGGATTCCCCTGTCATCACTGTCTGTGTTGATGGGCCAATTGTGCAAATTTATTTTCTTGCAACCTGTGTTTGCAGGAAGAAATTCGCACTCTGTGGCCTGCCTAAGTGAAAGCAAATTTCTAAAAAAGTGATAGGAATTCCCCTCTTAGAGAAAGGTGTCACCAAAGCGGGTGTCCCCATTAAAAGTTTTCCCCTGTCCCTTGTTTTGGTGACAACGATATGGATTAGCCATAATTTTTTGTCTCAATGATGATGATCTGTCTGTAGCCCAACTTTAATTGTCATCCTCTCCTGCACACCAGTTGAAATTTAAAATAGGCTGCCAGTGGGAGGTATTCCTACAAGGGGAGTTCCTGCAGCATCAATCATTTGTTCTTGGAGATCACAACGGCCTTTATACAAAAGTTCTAACAGTCTCATATTTCAGGCAGTGAAGAGGTGGTTGGAATATTTTGGAAACATGAAATAAAAGATTTATTGGTTTGTGTATTTCAGCTGATTGGCGTTTTGCTTTGGTGCGTGTGCTGGGCGGACCTGTTCTACTCCTTCCATAAACTTGTACAGGAGGAGGCTCCGCCTCCCGTCTTCTTTGTTACACCTCTAATCGTCGGAATCACAATGGTTTGTATAGATCACTATAAGAGATCCAATATGCAGCTTATATCTGGGGAGCCGTGATGTCACTCCTATATACTATAACTTATATCTGGAGAGCGGTGATGTCACTCCTATATACTATAACTTATATCTGGAGAGATGTGACGTCACTCCTGTATAATATAACTTGTATCTGGAGAACAGTGATGTCACTCCTATATACTATAACTTATATCTGGAGAATGGTGATGTCACTCCTATATACTATAACTTATATCTGGAGAATGGTGATGTCACTCCTATATACTATAACTTATATCTGGAGAATGGTGATGTCACTCCTGTATAATATAACTTATATATACTATATCACTGTGTTCAGTACCTATAACTTTATGCAATATTTAAAGTGATTGTAAACGATCACCTTGTAAAACAACTCATTCAGTTTAACCACTTCAGCCCCGGAAGGATTTACCCCCCTTCCTGACCAGAGCACTTTTTACAATTTGGCACTGCGCTTTAACTGACAATTGCGCATTCGTGCGACGCTGTACCCAAACAAAATTGACATCCTTTTTTTCCCCACAAATAGAGCTTTCTTTTGGTGGTATTTGATCACCTCTGCGTTTTTTATTTTTTGTGCTATAAGCAAAAAAAGAGAGTCAATTTTAAAAAAAAAAACGCAATATTTTTTACTTTTTGCTATAATAAATATCCCCCAAAAATATATAAAATATTTTTTTTTCCTCAGTTTAGGCCGATATGTATTCTTCTACATATTTTTGGTAAAAAAAAAAAAATCGCAATAAGCGTATATTAATTGGTTTGCGCAAAAGTTATAGCATCTACAAAATAGGGGATAGATTTATAGCCTTTTTATTATTATTTTATTTTTTTATACTAGTAATGGTGGCAATCTGCGATTTTTTTTTTTTTTGTTTTTTTTATCGTGACTGCGACATTATGGCGGACAATTTTGACACATTTTTGGGACCATTGGCATTAATACAGCGATCAATGCTAAAAAAAATGGCACTAATTACTGTAAAGATGTCACTGGCAGTGAAGGGGTTAACTCTAGGGGGCGATCAAGGGGTTAACTGTGTTCCCTGGGAGGTGTTTCTAACTAAAGGGGGAGGGGACTGACTGGAGGAAGTGACAGATCGTGGTTCCTAGCTAGGAACACACGATCTGTCACTCCTGTCAGAACAGAACAGGGAAGTGTGTGTTTACACACACTCGTACCTGTTCTGTCTCTCCTGCTCACGATTGCTTGTGGCTGACGGTCATTGCGACCGTCGGTCACGAGCAGCGAGCTTGCGCCTCCGGATGTGCGCACGCGCCTGCTATCCCAACCCCGCGAGCCGACGTAAAGCTACAATGTATAACTGCAGTGGTTGGTTGGGAAGCAGGTAAAATAGAAATGAAAGGCAAAACTTTAGATTTAAAAAAAACATTATAAATACATTTTTTCCCTTTTTTATAAGTGATCACCAATTAAGTGATAAGTGAGCTGGGGGGAGGAAAAACAGCAGTACACTAAGCTGAAGTGAGCTTACCAGTGAATGGCTGTGCTTGGGGGGCGGGAGCGTGTCAGGACAAGTCTTATCATTGGAGGAGAGTACACGGAGTTCCCAGCATAGCTAGAGAACTGACCACGGTGCTTAGTGTGGTCAGTTTGTAATAGGAAAGCAGGAGGGACTGGCAGGAACACCAGGGATTTCACACAAAGGAATTAATACAAAGAGAACAGGATACTTTCTCATACAAGTACATGGTACAGCAGGCACATATCAGGAATATGAAGTGTTGGGGTAACAAACGCTTTAACTCTTGGTCCTCATTTATTTATTTATTCCCTCAGATTGCAGCGACGATTCTTATCCATTATGAGAGGCTGAAAGGCGTCCAATCTTCCGGCATTCTCATCATTTTCTGGTTTTTGGCCACACTTTGCGCCATTGTTCCCTTCCGGTCGAAGGTCATGTCCTCCGTAAATCAGGTAATTGGATCTCAAGGCATTGGATGGGGTTTTATCCAATCAGGACTGTCTTTCAGTACTCAGTGCGGCAGTGACTGTTTTTTTTTTTTTTTTTCTGGTACCCTTGACAAAAATCAGCATTTAACCCCCCAGGGAGACCCACTGGAACGATATTGTTTTTTTCCATTCAACCGGAGTTCCGCTTTAAATAACATTTTCTCCCCCCGTTTTGTTTCGTCTTCAGGTCGTGTCGGACCGATTCCGCTTCACCACCTTCTTTATTTATTTCACCCTTCTGGTGTTGGCGCTCATCCTGTCTTGTTTTAAGGAGGCTCGCCCCTTCTTCTCCCCCGTCTCCTCCGACTGTGTGAGTACCCCGTCTTTAATAGAAACATTTAAATATTACATTAACAACTAAACTGAACAGTTCTTGTCCACCATACTTCCGCAGAATCCTTGTCCAGAGTCTGATGCCAGCTTCCTCTCAAGATTGACGTTTTGGTGGTTCACAAAGTAAGTGAAACGTGAATGTAACAAAATATCTAAAGAAGAACTCTGTATAATGTGTTTCTTTGCTCTTCTTCCAGTGTATATGATACACTGTAATAGCAAAAGTATTGGGACGCCTGCCTTTACACTCACATGAACTTTAATGGCATCCCAGTCTTAGTCCGTAGGGTTCAATATTTAGTTGGCCCACCCTTTGCAGCTTTAACAGCTTCATCCCTTCTGGGAAAGCTGTCCACAAGGTTTAGAAGTGTGTCTATGGGAATGTTTGACAATTCTTCCAGAAGAGCATTTGTGAGATTAGGAACTGATGTTGGACGAGAAGGCCTGGCTCACAGTCTCCGCTCTAATTCATCCCAAAGGTGTTCTGTCAGGTTGAGGTCAGTAATCTGTACAGGCCAGTCAAGTTTCTCCACCCCAAGCTCGCTCATCCATGTCTTTATTGACCTGTTTGCGCACTGGTGTGCAGTCATGTTGGAACAGGAAGGGGACATCCCCAAACTGTTCCCACAAAGTTGGGAGCATGAAATTGTCCAAAATGTCTTGGTATGCTGACGCCTTAAGAGTTCACTTCACTGGAAGTAAGGGGCCAAGCCAAACCCCTGAAACCCAACCCGACACCATAATAATAATAATAAATGGATGAGCGCGTTTGGGGTGGAGGAACTTGACTGGCCTGCACAGAGTCCTGACCTCAACCCGATAGAACACTTTTGGGATGAATTAGAGCGTTCATGTGCGCGTAAAGGTAATATAGTGTATATTTGATAATTAAAAAAAAAAAATGCAGGAAGTAAAAATGAGCACAAACAGAAAATTAGGTAAAAATGAAATACTGTTATACAATGGTGGTTGGCCGATGCTTCATTTGGACTTACATAAGCCTTAAAGTGGTTGTAAACCCTTACAGACCACTTTTACCTACAGGTAAGCCTAGATTAAGCCTTACCTGTAGGTGCAAGAAATATCTCCTAAACCTACACGGTTTAGGAGATATGTGCAAAAGACAGGCAACGATGTTTACGGCGCATGCACCGTAGACAACGGCGCGATTACGCCGTTAGTGACGTCATCGCGGCTCCAGCCAGTCACAGTGCCGGAACAGCGTTACCCGTAAGTCACTCCGGGAGATATGGTGGCGACGGAAGAGGTGAACGAGGACCGCCTCGGGGGCTTCGATCTCAGGTAAGTCATTTATAATGACCTAGTATGCTATGCAAACTAGCTCTCATTATGCCTTTGCCTTGCAGGGTGTTTATTTATTTATTTTTTTCCAGAGGGTTTACTTCCTCTTTAAAACAGCCCTAAAAACGAGTTTTAGAGAGGGTGCTGGTTGCATTACATCGTAATGTCTACACATTGAAGGGCAATGCAGTTCTTCTCTGGAATTGTTGGGGCTGAGACATCTCTTTTGCCAGTGATCCACCCAAGACAGAGCACCCACAGACAGGTACAGTCCTCACCCATTGGTGGCATTGTCCTATCAGACTGAACATTCTCTAGAGCAGGGTTTCTCAACCAGGGCCCCATGGAATCCTAGGGTTCCTTTAGAGGTTGCTAGGGGTTCCTTGAGCAATTTCTGCACCTCAGATAAGTTTCCACTGACACCATCGATCTTTTTAGCTATCTATAAGGGAGTAATGACCACAAGTGTGAGGAGCATTATTCCTACTGACCATCACACTAATGTATCATGAATTGTTGATATAGTAACTTTTAGCAGGGGTTCCCTGAGACCAGAAAGTTATTTCAAGGGTCCCTCTGTGTTGAAAATGTTGAGAAAGGCTGCTCAAGAGGTACCTCTCCAGGTTTCCTGTTTGCTACTGATATAAACTCAAATACAATGCTAAAAATGTATGTTTCTATTAAAAACATCAGAAGTTGCGTGGAATAGGTCCTCCTATAGGTAGGGGCAGGGGTCTTTTTTCCAACAATTTTTTTTTTCCTCCCATGTGTTACCCTTCCCAAGGTAGTTGGGAGGACAGCTCTCATTTAACTTTGGCCCCTAGACCAAGATTGGGTGACACAAGCTTCTGTCTTACACAAAGAGCTACTTACCTCCTCCGTCCAGTAATGGGCCAGTTAAAAAGTCCTGGAGAAAACTTAAGTGTGTGAGGTCTACCTCGGGCTACAGAATTAAATTATTTTGTTTTCTATAAATGAATGTTCATCCTATTATGCAGTTTGTGTTGTGGCTCTTCATGCTGAAACTGAGAACGTTCTTCTTTGTGTTCCCAGGATGGCGATATTGGGCTATAAGAGGCCTCTGGAAGACAAAGACCTTTGGTCATTGAATGAAGATGACAAATCCATAGTAGTTGTGTCTAAACTGATCAAAGAGTGGGACATAGAAAAGACCAAGTTAAGGTAATTTATGGAGGCTCTCGGCCTGCTGAAGAGTACAATCAGTGTGGATTGTACCTGAGACCAAACAATCCATAAGTTTAACAAACCCTTACGCCAATTATTGAAGAATTTAGGCCCCACACCATACTCATCGGGTGCTGTGTAGTACAATGGGAGAGAGAAGAAATAGAAAGGAAACAACGGGGCCGGGAGATCACAGCGGGGCAGCAGGACCTGGATAGGAGGGGGAGGCATATAGAGAAACCAATCCCCTCCATTTCCCTCATGCAGCCGCTGAATACCTGTGGGTGAGAGAGGAGGAGAAGCTGCCATTCAGCAGCTGCAGGGGATCTGTACATGCTGCTGTCTTGTTAGGACATGCTGTGGCTGCGCCCTGGGTGGCTGCCTAGTTCGCCTAGCGTTAGCGCCGTCCCTGGGTCTTGCGGTGCTAGGTTTGTAGGCGGCAAATGCTGGCAAGGACACCATCTCCATGGAACTTGTATGTTCTTTCTTTGGTTTTGGTGGTTTCCTCTAGAATCTAGATGGTCAGAGAATACCCCAAATAGAATGTGGATGGGATTTTTGACGCTGCTTTAAAAGTCCCACCCCACATTTTATGTTAGGTATTTTCTATGCATAAAAAGGGACAATGGCCCACCGTAGTCATGAATGATCCTTCATTCTCTGCTCTTCCAGATGGTCCAGTTTTGTTGTACAACCCAAAATATGCTGCCAGGGTTTGTGGTTCCACCTCAGACCCACCCTATGTAAACTATGACCCTGGTGTCTGAGTCTACAGACCTGCAAATACCAGTGTGGATGGATCTGTGTACTCAGTGAAGACCCATGTACTATGATGACATAATTATATCTACACACAGGAGATGAATGTAGAGAGTTGTCCATTCATTGTCCAGTGCAGGGATTCTCAACTAGGGTTCCTCCAGAGGTTGCCAGGGGTTCCTTGAGCAATTAACATTTTTTTTCTCAGATACATTCCCACTGACACCATTTTCTTTATTTTAGCTATCTGTAAGGGGGTAATTCTTCCGAATGTCCACAAGTGTAAGGTTCATTTTCCCCACTGACCATCACACTAATGTACTGTACATGAGTTGTAAATATAGTATTTTTTTAGCAGGGGTTCCCTGAGGCCAAAAAGTTATTTCAAGGGTACCTCTGTGTTGGAAAGGTTAAGAAAGGCTGATGCAGTGCCATAAAGCCAGTCTAATTCCATGGCATTCACTAGTTTACCTGCTGGGACTCTTATGGTGCACCTGGGATATCCTCACCCTACCTTCAGCATTTAGATCCGTCAGTCAATGCTTTGTAGAACCTTTTGTGTCCATATAGTGCTCACAGTGACTGTCATGGTTGACCCGTCTACACCTTCTTTGACCTTCCAGGAGTAGTGAAGTGCAATTCACCAAAGCCCAAGAAGCGGAAATGAACCACGTGAGCGAAAAACCAACAGAGTCTGACGTTCTGATCGTCAACAACAAGAAGAAGAGAGATCCGTCCTTCCTGAAAGTTCTGATCAGGGCGTTTGGGCCGTTCTTTTTAATCGGGTCCGTGTTCAAGCTTTTCCAGGATCTCCTGTCATTCGTCAATCCCCAGTTATTAAGGTAAGGTTCCTCTGGAATTGAGGTGCTCCTTTCCATTGGTCGGGGCAGAATTTATGGATTGGCATAATTACTGAACAGACTGCATCATGAAGCAAAACAGCACAGATTTTTAACCTAGATTTAAGAAGTACCTAAATCTGTCTTTATACTGGCTCCCTACAATCCTCTGCACAGTAGACTGAGAAATTGTAGGGAAGCTCATTGAGCCACTCAGAGAGCTCTATTGTAATATGCAGGGCTTTCGGTCTAACAAAGGGAGCAGGGGCGTAACTAGAAATAGCAGGGCCCCATAGCAAAATGTTGTATGGGGCCCCCCTGCAAACAGCTGCCCTAGTAAATGCAGCGTGACCTGTGCCTAATGCAGCCTGACCTGTGCCTAATGCAGCCTGACCTGTGCCCCATACAGCGTGACCTGTGCCCCATACAGCGTGACCTGTGCCCCATACAGCGTGACCTGTGCCCAATACAGCGTGACCTGTGCCCAATACAGCCTGGTCTGCCTGTGCCCCATACAGCGTGACCTGTGCCCCATACAGCGTGACCTGTGCCCAATACAGCGTGACCTGTGCCCAATACAGCCTGGTCTGCCTGTGCCCCATACAGCCCCACCTATGCAGAGGAAGAGGCAAGCCTCCCGGATCAGCAGAGAGTGGGATTGCCCGCTGTAATAGCTTTCAGTTGAATTTCCCGTCTTCCTGGGGCTCATCGTCACATAGCCCCACCTCTTGGCCCGACGCCTTTGATGATGTCACATGTCCCGCATAGGATCGGCGTTCTGTCTATCAAAGGCACCGGGCCAAAAGGTGGAGCTATGTGACGTGAGCCCCGGGAACACTGGAAGTTCTAATGAAAGGTCTTACATCGGGCAATTCAGCTCTCTGCTGATACGGACAGCTCGCCTCTTCCTTTCCTCTCTCTTCCCCTGGCTGGGAGACTGTGCCGGCGGTGCTCTTATCCTCACCGGGCCCCACTCGGCTGCGGGCCCCATAGCGCCCGCATGGGTCGCTATGGTGGTAGTTACGCCCCTGAATGGGAGCTTGCTGACAGGATGAAAATGCAGAATAAGCAGAGTGAGGGCAATGATGCAGCTGGATTTCCCAACTTCATTGAATAAGTATGGGTCACCAACCAGTCTGTTCTGTCTGGCAAGGGTACTTAAATCACAAGACTAGTCGAATGGCAAAGCTTTTTTTTTAAATAGAAGAGAGGAAATAGAACATCTGTCAGGTTTTTTATTGCTGTCTGTGTCCTTTTTAGAGAGATTCTCCCTCCCTATTTGTCCTGTTATCACCGATAGTGAAAGAAAATCCCAAAGTTTGGGTTGTCACCAGAACAGGAAAAGAGGGTAAATCTTCCGATGGGGACACTAGTTCTGGTGACAATCTGAGATTCCCTCACTCACTTTAGAAATATTTCCTCTCACTTCCTTTTGTGGCTATGGGACAGGAAGTGAAGGGATATCTCCCCAATGGGATACAGATGAACAAAAAAACTGACAGGGGTCATAACCTTCTATTACCAAAAACAAAGTGTTTTCGGAGACCGTGGACACAGGGGGGTTTAGCCTGTCCTGACCTTCAGAAATATTTTATTGCTGCTCTTCTCTCACATGCCCTAATTGGGTAACCTCCGATGACACTAATGCTTTGGTGGTAGTGGTACTAGAGGTGGCCTTACTTGGGTTCTATGAGTTGTTGAGGAACGCATTATACAGAGGAAATAAGGCCCAGCACCCTCTTACACTTTCAATGAAAGCAGTTATTAGGGAATTAAAATTCTAGAGCATATACTGTATGTGTAGATGGTGTTCCTATACCTTTTGATGCACTTAAACAAAAATATGGGCTACCGAATCAATATTTCTTTAGGTATTTAACAACTCCGTTTAATCGGCTCCCAACCTATCACACTTTATCGATCCAATTTAGAATCCCAATTGTGTGATGATCAGTTAGATAAGCCTCTATCTGCCATTTACAGGGCACTTTTACCTTCGGTCCATTTTGGACTGGAGGCACTATATGCTAAATGGCAGATGGATTTCCCTGCTCTGGAGGCAGAGGACTGGGAAGATATGTGGGAATATCCATTTTTACAGTTGGTAGCAGTCAAAGACCCCCTCATACAGTTCAAACTAGTTCACCGGCCTACCTAACGCCACAAAGACTAAATAGAATCTACCCAGGGACATATCCTCATTGTTGGAAGTGTGGTGGGGCTGGAGCGGACTTTCAACACATGATGTGGTCCTGCCCTTAGTCTTTCTGGGGTGAGGTTGTCCACTTTAGAACTACTCTACCAACAATCCCCATTCCACAGACCATCTCGGTATGCTTGCTGGGCCTGCTGAGTACTTTAGTGCACCGCCGAGTAACTAAAACCCTTATGGGTTTATTACTTTTTTACGCCAGAAAAGCAATACTTCTAAAATGGAAACAATCGGAGGGTCCCTCCTTTAACTTCTGGAAGGCCTTGGTAAATTCAGCCATTCCCCTATATAAAGCAATGTACTTTTCCAGGGGTTGTATAGGCAAGTTTGACGACGTATGTGTGTGTGTATATATATATATATATATATATATATATGTGTGTGTGTGTAAAAATAAATATATATGATTTTATTTATAATAAATATACATATATATATAGTGTGTATGTGTGTGTGTGTGTGTGTGTGTGTGTGTGTATATATATATATATATGTATGTATGTATGTGTGTGTGTGTGTGTGTGTGTGTGTATATATATATATATATATATATATATATATATATATATATATATATATATATAATTTGTATGTATCTTGTATTTTAAAAATGTATATATATTTTCTCACACACACACACATATAAATATATATATATATTATATATATGTGTGAGAAAATATATATTTTTAAAATACAAAATACATAGAACTTTTTTTATATATAAAATATATACACATATATATATATATATATATATATATATATATTAAATAAAATAAAATAAAATTATTTAAATTTAAATAAAATATATTTAAATAAAAACATAATATTTATTTACTTTTTTTATATATAAATATATTATATCTATAGTATTTTTCCGCACATGTATGTAAGTTTAGCACTAGCGGGAATCATTATCCCATTATGACCCTTTATATTGTAATACTTGTATTATGTTATTTCCTTTTTATAGATGTAAGAAATATTGGGGTTTATTTTCTAAGGCTCACTTCTGCATAGAAACCAATCAGCTACCAGGTTTTATTATTAAAGCTTAATAATAAATGAAGTTAGAAGCTGATTGGCTACCATGCACAGCTGCACTTGATTCTGAGTGCTCCAGTTTTAGTAAATCCCCCCCTATTGTGATCTCTGTGCGGATCTTTTTCTCTTTAGCATTCTGATACATTTCGTCAAAGACCGCAGTGCACCGGCCTGGTGGGGATTCAGCATCGCTGCGCTGATGTTTCTTTCCTCCGTTACCCAAACGCTCATCCTTCACCAGCACTTCCAGTATTGCTTCGTCACCGGAATGCGGCTGAGAAGCTCCATCACCGGGATCATATATCGAAAGGTGAGCAGCGAGCACCTTCATGTTAATAAGCACTGTTCAAAACTACAGCTTGGTTCCTATAGTTCAGTGATGGCGAACCTTGGCACCCCAGGTGTTTTGGAACTACATTTCCCATGATGCTCAACTACACTGCAGAGTGTATGAGCATCATGGGAAATGTAGTTCCAAAAGATCCGGGGGTGCCAAGGTTCACCATCACTGCTAAAGATAGCCACTGAAAATTGCTGACACTCCTTTTTCGCTGCGCTGTGCGTTATTCTATTTCAATGTTATCATCACTACACATCAGCTGAAATTTCCAAGCAGGCTGACAGAGGCAGTACCTACACCGCCCTCCAGGAATAGGAACGCTGGATGTATATACAGAGCAGGCTCCTGTTTGAATCCATGTGCAGGACATACTGAGATATTACTTCAGGCTTAGTAAATGGAGTCTCACTCTGTATGGAGGAGCTGTATAACAGGAGAGACACTGACAGAAGACAAGACGGGGCCTGAAGATACACAGGGAAGGCTCTCTATTGAGTCATTGGCCCATTATAATGTACTGTTTGTAATCAAGAAGCTCAAGGCTCTAAGGTACACACTGCAGTCGGATTGTACAATCCTCTCTAAGCTGGCCATACACTATACAATCTCTGTACAATCTCATTTAGATTTGCCAAGACTATGCAATGTAAACCTAAACAGTCCTTGTAATTATTATGAAATTAAGGGGGTACTACATAGTTGATGGTAGATCTAGAGGAATTGTATAAATTGCATAGTGTGTGGTCACCTATAGATCTCCTTGACTGGATACAGATTGGATGGTTCAGGTAGGTCCTCATGCATGGATCAAGTAAATCTAAAGATTGTACTGAGGTTGTGTAGTCAGATTGTAACATGTATGATGACCCTTAGATGTCGGTGACTTTGTGCCACCCAGATAAAGAGGACCTGTCTCATCTTTTTTCTTTCAACGGTCGTATTGGTTTCAGCAGATAACCATTAAGCCGGCCATACGTAGATTGAAATTTGGCCGGTCCGGCGATCCATCGACGGGCAGGCTGATCCCGTAGTGGATTCATCCATCGACTTGGGCACAACCAGCCTGTTGGATTTTTCTACATGCGATTACTGCCAGCGGCTATAGCCACCAGCAGTACTCATTGTATTCTGCCAGCCAGGAAAGCTCCCCGCGCCCCCCAGTGGTGGAAGGAAGGAAAATCGATCAGTCTATGGCCTGCTTTAGCATCACTCTCACTGCTCATTGCTTTTATTGTAGAACCTCTAAGGTCAGACATGTTCCCCGCTGACACTCAGCCATTAAATGTGTCATTTATCATTCCTTTCTTATGGTTTTGTATTTTGTGGCCAAAATCTTCAATTCCTGAATAAACAGAAATGGCGCTAATAACAGTACAGAACGTCTGCTGAACCTCTCTGTATTTCTGTCCGCAGTCTCTGGTCATCACGAACGCCGCAAAGCGTTCGTCTACGGTCGGCGAAGTGGTCAATCTGATGTCGGTGGACGCTCAGCGATTCCAGGACCTGACCACCTTCCTGAACATGCTGTGGTCGGCTCCTCTGCAGATCATTCTGGCTCTTTATTTCCTTTGGCAGGTAATGATTGGGGTACAATGATTGGGGTACAATGATTGGGGTGGGGGGGGGGGGTTACTATTTTGTCTGCACCAAATGCCTTGGCAAACTCAAATATTACCTTGTAAAAGTCGCAGTGACATCATGACTGTGCTGCAGATAGCCTACGCAGAGAGCAGAGCTGTGGGAGGGGCCCAGCAGGCTCCGCCCACTACAGGCTGCCTGCAGAAAACTACGGGAGGGGAAAAGACCAGTCATCCTGTACAAGGAGAGAGAACAGCAGTGAGCGGTCTTTATTACAGGAAGTCTCACACTGGATGACTGCACAGATCTGGAAGAATTACACAAAGCTCACCGAGATTCAAGAATACACGTCAAATATACACTATATTACCAAAAGTATTGGGACGCCTATCTTTACACGCACATGAACTTTAATGGAATCCCAGTCTTAGTCCGTAGAGTTCAGTATTGAGTTGGCCCACCCTTTGCAGCTATAACAGCTTCAACTCTTCTGGGAAGGCCGTCCACAAGGTTTAGGAGTGTGTCTATAGGAATGATTGACCATTCTTCCAGAAGCGCATTTGTGAGGTCAGGCACTGATGTTGGACGAGAAGGCCTGGCTCGCAGTCTCCGCTCTAATTCATCCCAAAGGTGTTTTATTGGGTTGAGGTCAGGACTCTGTACAGGCCAGTCAAGTTCCTCCACCCCAAATTGGCTCATCCATGTCTTTATGGACCTTGCTTTGTACACTGGTCCAAATCATTTGGTGGAGGGGGGATTATGGTGTGGGGTTGATTTTCGAGGGGTTGGGCTTGACCCCTTAGTTCCAGTGAAGGGAACTCTTAAGGCGTCAGTATACCAAAACATTTTGGACAATTTCATGCTCCCAACTTTGTGAGAACAGTTTGGGGATGGCCCCTTCGTATTCCAACATGGCTGCGCACCAGTGTACATAGCAAGGTCCATAAAGACATGGATGAGCGAATTTGGGATGGAGGACTTTGACTGGCCTGCACAGAGTCCTGACCTAATCGCAAGTTTCTGCTACGCAAAGTATAAATAGGTCCTAATGGTTATCCTTCTTCACAGTATCCAAAGCTAGGAAAAAAAAAGGTCTTGGCTTGACATTTACTTTAAAGTATGTCAAGCCCATCTTACACCAGCCATGTGCCCGCTGGTGATGGGGCAGTAGAGTGCATTTAGTTAAATGGCTCCTCCACACCTGAACTCAGCTTTTTGTTTTTCCTTTATGTTGGGTTGTCCCATATGATGCCTGCAACATCTTACCTCCCTGGTGCCCAACCGGAAGACCTTTGGGATTTTCTGTGGGACCTTCATGGCCCCTTGCAGACAGTAGTTGGTGTTTCCTTATTGCCCTGTAATAGCAGTGATCTTAAGCAGTCTCATGTGTTTCCAGTCTGTCTCCTGAAGATGTCTCCAACAACTCGTGCAGCATATTTTTAGTCTCTAACAGTCTCCTGTTGCAAGCCCATAGTCTTTAATCATCTTCTGTGGCAAGCCCGTAGTCTTTGGCCATCTCTTGTGGCAAGCCCGTAGTCTTTGGCCATCTCTTGTGGCAAGCCCGTAGTCTTTGACCATCTCCTGTGGCAAGCCCATACTTTTTGACCATCTCCTGTGGCAAGTCCATAGTCTTTGGCAAGCCCATAGTCTTTGACCATCTCCTGTGGCAAGCCTGTAGTCTTTGACCATCTCCAGTGGCAAGATCATAGTCTTTGACCATCTCCAGTGGCAAGTACATAGTCTTTGACCATCTCCTGTGGCAAGCCCATAGTCTGTGACCATCTCCTGTGGCAAGCCCATAGTCTGTGACCATCTCCTGTGATAAGCCCATAGTCTGTGACCATCTCCTGTGATAAGCCCATAGTCTGTGATCATCTCCTGTGGCAAGCCAATAGTCTGTGACCATCTCCTGTGGCAAGTACGTAGCCTTTGACCATCTCCTGTGGCAAACATGTAGTCTTTGACCATCTCCTTTGGCAACTCCATAGTCTTTGACCATCTTCTGTGGCAAGCCTGTAGTCTGTGACCATCTCTTGTGGTAAGCCCATAGTCTGTGACTGTCTGCTGTGGCTTTCCTGCAGTCCAACAGCTTTTTGTAGCATTACATTCTCTGAATTTCATGTGTGGTCCTTTGGTGAACTAAGTTGGCCACCACTGTCCTGCATCAGCCACCACTGTCCTGCATCAGCCACCACATGCTCGAAGGCTACACTGCTCCCCCTTGTGGACAATTAGCAATTATATTTATAGTAATAAGATTGATACTATGAGATACGAATTTCATCTACACAGATGCTGCAAGCAATTTGTTTTCAAGGAATGTGCACTGCTCTCTACTATAAAGGAATATTTTAATGCCCTATTTTCTTTCTTGCAGACATTGGGGCCTTCTGTCCTAGCGGGAGTGGCTGTCATGGTCCTGCTCATCCCCATTAATGCTTTTATCGCCATGAAGACCCGTGCCTTCCAGGTGAGCTTTGGAGTACATGGACCTATCCCAATGCCAGCAAGCTACAAGTATAACCCAGCAAAAAATGATTTAAAGGGGTTCTCCACCTTCTGTTGACCTGTGCACACGCTCCTGAAATTTCTTCGGGAATTTTATGTCGGCTGTGTTCATCAGTCTATGGCAGAGGTGTCGGACACAAATTTCATTGTGGGTCGCATCAACATTATTGTTGACCTCAAAGGGCCGGTTGTATCTGTAAGACTGAATAAATTTATGCAGGGCTTTTTTTTTCTCAACGAATAGGTGCAAAAACTCAGTCACACCCCCTACGAACGGCTTCAAAAGATGGGTGTAGCCAAATTGCTGTGGGAGGATGTTAAAGGGGCAAAAAAAGTACCAGGAGTGTGTTATGTGCAGAGTTCAGAGTTCAGATGTGCGCTACCTACAGTGTACAGTATGCAAAGTTCAGGGGAGCGCTACCTACAGAGTGGAGAGTTCAGGGGTACGCTACATACAGAGTGGAGAGTTCAGGGGTGCGCTATGCGCAGGGTTCAGAAGTGCGCTGTGTACAGAGTGCAGTTCTGACGAGTGCGCTGTGTACAGAGTGGTAAGTTCAGGTGTGCGCTACGCACAGAGTTTAGAAGTGCGCTACATGCAGAGTTCAGAAGTGCGCTGTGTACAGAGTGCAGTTCTGAGGAGTGCGCTGTGTATAGAGTGGAGAGTTCAGGGGTGCGCTATGTACAGAGTGGAGAGTTCAGGGGTGTGCTACGTACAGAGTTCAGGGGTGCGCTGTATATAGAGTGCAGTTCTGAGGAGTGCGCTGTGTATAGAGTGGAGAGTTCAGGGGTGCGCTACGCACAGAGTTCAGGGGTGCGCTGTGTATAGAGTGCAGTTCTGAGGAGTGCGCTACGTACAGAGTGGAGAGTTCAGGGGTGTGCTACGCGCAGAGTTCAGGGGTGTGCTACGCGCAGAGTTCAGAAGTGCACTATGTACAGAAGGCAGAATTCAGGAGTGCATTGTGTTCAGAGTGCAGTGCTACGTTCAGAGTCCATAGTTCAAGGGTGCGCTACGTGCTGAGTTCAAGGGTGTGCTATGTACAGAGTGCATAGTTCAGGGGTGCACTGTGTATTGAGTGCAGTGCTGAGCAGTGCGCTACTTACAGAGTGCAGGGTTTAGGGGTGTGCTATGCACAGTGTGCAGGAATCAGCTTTTACAGGCTGTTCACATCTCACTTCCACTCTTTCCCTGGGTGCGAGGGCGACATGAAAAGATCCGGAGGGCCAGATTTTGACTCCTTGGGCCTTGTGTTTGACACGTGGTCTATGGGGTGCAGCTATTTATTTTCAGTGACTGGAATAGGACCCCATCCTGTCCTCTAGATCTGTCATTTCCAGAATCAGATTTGTTTCACACGCCAGGAAAGTGGAAATAATTGTCTCTGCTGGAGAATAGAAAGGCATGGCTGAGAGGGACAGGGCAATGCAGGAAAAAGTGTGTATGGCTTAAATAAGTTTTAGGAGGGTTTGTACTTATTCTATTTATTTCTGGATGGAGCCAAGAAGGGTTTCACCCTCTCTCAAGGCTCTTGTTGTTGTCTGTGTCTATTTCCTGTCCGGGTGAGAGGTGTCAGACAGAATAGGAAGTGAGGAGAAATCTCCCCGATGGGCCCACACATACCAACCTTCCCTGGTCTCTGCAGAAATAAAATATGTCTTTGCTGGAGTTGAGCTTTATATTAAAAACAGAAAAATACAATTTTTGCAGTGTCCTTCTTTTTTTTTTTTTTTTAAGAGAAAAGGGGAAGTGGTAAAGTGACATGTAACAGGAAGCTGCAGCTGCAAATGTTTCTGGATAGAACTGTCAGTTCACTGATGTTTTTGGATGTGTAATGAGTGATAACCCATAACAGCCAATCGCACTCCACCTTTCAGTTTAGCAAAGTCAGGACAGAGAAAGATGCCTTTTTATTGGCTGCTCTGGGTCACTCCTTTGCCTGCCTCCTGTTGGTTAATGATTTGTGGTGTTCCTTGCCATGTGAACAGGTGGAGCAGATGCAGTACAAGGACTCCAGGATTAAACTGATGAACGAGATCCTCAACGGCATTAAAGTCCTCAAACTCTACGCCTGGGAGCCGTCGTTTGCCCAGAAGGTCCTGGAGATCCGCAGCAAAGAGCTGAACGTCCTGCGGAAGTCGGCCTATCTCAACGCTCTGTCCACCTTCGCCTGGACCAGCGCCCCCTTCTTGGTGAGAAGCGTCCCTGGTCTCTATGCTTGTCTTTGCAATGCTGGCAGATCATGGCTGGTGACAGGGGCCAGCAGGGTGCTGTACATAGCTTTCTGAATGTACACTGGGTGAATGTCATTCCTCTGTGGGTGAATGTTCTCTGGGCAAATGTTTCCCTCTACGAGTGAATGTTCTCTGGGCAAATTTATTCCTCACTGGGTGAATGTTCTCTCTAGGTTAATGTCGGCACCCTGTGGGTGAATGTTCTCTGGGTGAATGTTTGCTCTTTCTGGGTGAATGTTAACTCTATAAATCAATTTTTTTGCAGTATTAAAATTTATGAATACCAAAATATTAACTACATGTACAGTACATGGTGCATGCATATACTTCTTATAAAATGTTAATACACCTCCTAGCCTCTAGCCATATCCCCATTCATTATTAAATGACTATTTGAAATCAATTACACATATGTACGTATGTTTATTTCTAATTTTTTATACCCAAAACTTACAGAGGAGGCTATTTATCAACTCTACGCATTTCCTGGATCAAAGTCCACATCCCCAGGAGATAGTAGGAGCTATATCTCTAATTACATAAATATATCCATTAGCATAGTGAGTCATTATAAATATACAACTCTCCAACTTCATAGTCTATACCAGGGGTCTCCAAACTTTCTAAACAAAGGGCCAGTTTACTGTCCTTCAGATGTGGCATCAGTTGGAGTAAACAATGCCCCATTGTTCGTGTCATTGGGAGGGATTGTGCCCCATCATTGGTGTCAATGGGCCCCATTGTTGGTGTCATTGGGAGGAATAGTGCCCCCATAGTTGGTGTCATTGGGAGGAATGGTACCCCATCATTTGGTAGGAATTGTGCCCCATCACTGGTGTCATTGGGAGGAATTGTGCCCCATCTTTGGTGTCAATGGGCCCCATTGTTGGTGTCATTGGGAGGAATTGTGCCCCATCATTGGTATCATTGGGAGGAATTGTGCCTCATTGTTGGTGTCATTGGGAGGAATAGTACCCCCATAGTTGGTATCATTGGTAGGAATTGTGCCCCTTCATTGGTATCATTGGGAGGAATTGTGCCCCATCTTTGGGGTCATTGGTAGGAATTGTGCCCCTTCATTGGTATCATTTGGAGGAATTGTGCTCCTTCTTTGGTGTCCATGAATTAAATGCACCTTTGCTTAAAGTGTTACTAAACCTAGTAATATGAAAATGGTTAATGCCCTCTCCTCCACACACACACAGCTTATAAATCTTTTTTTTACATTAAAATACTGTCACTATATACCTTTTTGGATAATCTGTATGCTAAATTTACATGATAAACTGCACAGTCTCTCCAGTACTGAGATTTCAGGAAGGAGGAGATTTCCACTACAGCCTGTATACACGCCCACATGTGTGATGTCAATATTATGTGACCTGGCTAGCTCTGAGAACAAGTAAATGTTCTCTCCAGCATAAAAGACACAACTGAGCATGTGCAGGTTGGCTACCCTGCCTGTGTTAGCTGGCTTTCCCCCAGATTGACAGTGCAGGGAGGGGAGGATCTCTGCATACAGGATCAAACAGCCTTTTTACACAATGCAGAGGATTAACCCCTTAAGTTCCACAGTGAGTATAACAAGCACGCTATGCTGCATATACAGACTGATTTTTACTGTTGTGGGTTTAGTAACACTTTAAGTAGACATAAATCCTTGCACCGGCCCAGTTAGAATGAATGCTTCTAGTACCTTGAAAAGTCCCAGTTTGTCTCATCCATTGTATGTTGCATTTAGAATGGTATGTGGATGTTGGTACAGAGCTTGAGCTCAAAAGATGTGGTCTCCATATGATTTTTTTTAATTTCTTGTTATAATGAACTGAGCACACAAAGGTTCTGGGTGTGCTAAATTTCTTCGAGGCTCCGCGGGGGTGGAGTTATATGTTCACAGGTGGGGGGAATCTCTGTTTGCAGTAATATTGTTTAAAGAAGTCATGTCTTATCTTTTCTGCCGCTTTGTAGGTGGCGCTGACCACGTTTGCGGTGTACGTCAGCGTTGATGACAAGAATATTCTGGATGCAGAGAAAGCGTTTGTGTCCCTCTCACTGTTCAATATATTAAGATTCCCTCTGAATATGCTGCCCCAAGTCATCAGCAACCTGGCACAGGTGAGCAAATCCTATATATCCTATGTGTGCCCCTTCCTTCATATCTAGATGGAAAATACACAACAATGGTGATCTTTGGACTTCTGCCAATGAAAAATAGATGGCATTCTGTAACATTTAATGTAATGACAGTAACAAAAAATATTCAGATTTGTGGAAAAAACATTGTTATCTAAATGTCACTCCTGATAAAAAAGAAATAAATGGATTGTAACCCTTTAGGTCTGTGCATTCCAATAACTCGCAATAAAACATGCTACTTACAGTGGGGACGGAAAGTATTCAGACCCCTTAAATTTTTTAATTTTTGTTATATTGCAGCCATTTGCTAAAATAATTTAAGTTTATTTTTTTCCTCAATAATGTACACACAGCACCCCATATTGTACACACATCACCCCATATTGTACACACAGCACCCCATATTGACAGAAAAACACAGAATTGTTGACATTTTTGCAGATTTATTAAAAAAGAAAAACTGAAATATCACATGGTCCTAAGTATTCAGACCCTTTGCTGTGACACTCATATATATAACTCAGGTGCTGTCCATTTCTTATGATTATCCTTGAGATGGTTCTACACCTTCATTTGAATCCAGCTGTGTTTGATTCTACTGATTGGACTTGATTAGGAAAGCCACACACCTGTCTATATAAGACCTTACAGATCACAGTGCATGTCAGAGCAAATGAGAATCTTATGGTCAAAGGAACTGCCTGAAGAGCTCAGAGACAGAATTGTGGCAAGGCACAGATTTGGCCAAGGTTACAAAAAAGTTTCTGCTGCACTTAAGGTTCCTAAGAGCACAGTGGTCTCCCTAATCCTTAAATGGAAGACGTTTGGGACGACCAGAACCCTTTCTGGAGCTGGCCGTCTGTCCAAACTGAGCTATTAGGGGGGGTGAGAGAGGTAAAGAAGAACCCAAAGATCACTGTGGCTGAGCTCCAGAGATGCAGTCGGGAGATGAGAGAAAGTTGTAAAAAGTCAACCATCACTGCAGCCCTCCACCAGTCGGGGCTTTATGGCAGAGTGGCCCGATGGAAGCCTCTCCTCAGTGCAAGACACAAGGAAGCCCGCATGGAGTTTGCTAAAAAACACCTGAAGGACTCCAAGATGATGAGAAATAAGATTCTCTGGTCTGATGAGACCAAGATAGAACTTTTTGGCCTCAATTCTAAGCAGTATGTGTGGAGAAAACCAAGCACTGCTCATCACCTGTCCAATACAGTCCCAACAGTGAAGCATGGTGGTGGCAGCATCATGCTGTGGGGGTGTTTTTCAGCTGCAGGGACAGGACGACTGGTTGCAATCAAGGGAAAGATGAATGTGGCCAAGTACAGGGATATCCTGGACGAAAACCGTCTCCAGAGTGCTCAGGACCTCAGACTGGGCCGAAGGTTTACCTTCCAACAAGACAATGACCCTAAGCACACAGCTAAAATAACGAAAGAGTGGCTTCACAACAACTCCGTGACTGTTCTTGAATGGCCCAGCCAGAGCCCTGACTTAAACCCAATTGAGCATCTCTGGAGAGACCTAAAAATGGCCGTCCACCAACGTTTACCATCCAACCTGACAGAACTGGAGAGGATCTGCAAGGAGGAATGGCAGAGGATCCCCAAATCCAGGTGTGAAAAACTTGTTGCATCTTTCCCAAAAAGACTCATGGCTGTATTAGATCAAAAAGGTGCTTCTACTAAATACTGAGCAAACGGTCTGAATACTTAGGACCATGTGATATTTCAGTTTTTCTTTTTTAATAAATCTGCAAATTGTCAAGAATTCCGTGTTTTTCTGTCAATATGGGGTGCTGTGTGTACATTAATGAGGAAAAAAATGAACTTAAATGATTTTAGCAAATGGCTGCAATATAACAAAGAATGAAAAATTTAAGGAGGTCTGAATACTTTCCGTCCCCACTGTATGTTTTTAGTACAAGAGGTATAAATAGAACCACTCAAGTTTGACTCTGACTAAGCTACTGATGGAGTGAAATGCATAAGCGGATGAGCACATTTCCTGTATTGAATAGATAAACTCATCTTGGACTCTTAAAAGTTGAACAGGCTCCATTTCTACCTCTTGTACTTCAATTTTCAGCTGGTCATCTACTGCTTGGAGCTGGCATCCTGCTGTCGGCGGAGTGGGGATATATCCATATATATAAGCCTAGAGCGGAGTACCTGGGATTGTATGCATTTTACCATGTGATACAGCAATGCGCAGTAACACACAACAGTTCTTACGGTGCAATGTGGTTCCATTCATTTAGATGGAGTACAGATATAAGAGGTGCTAGGATCTCCTATTTTGAGTGTCCAATCATGTGCATGAACAAATTATTAGTTGGGCTGAATTGCTACTATCAGGTTGTTTCTATCAAAAAACAAAAACAAATGAAAGAGGAGGTGCTGAGGGAAATCCAGAAGATAACAGAAAGGGTGCAACGCCAATGAAGATCAAGTGCAGAATAATTTATTAGGAGATCAGCAAGATAAGATGACGTGTTTTGGTGGTTCACAAAATCCCCCTTTATCAGGGCTGGTATGTTAAGGCCTTCAGGAATGTTTGAAATCTAAGGTTTGAGAGTGTTTGTATAATTCACATCCAATGGTGCTTCACGTTGTATCGCCCACTGGTGCTAATTGTTACAGTCAGGGGTCAGGCTTGGAGACCAGTAGTTATAGTTGTAGAGAGGCTCCCACTGTCCAGCTGGATAAGTACACCTTGGCGGATGATGTGGGTTCACCCGAGGTGGGGGTCTAAGCAATAACCAATATTCATCAGAGATCCTGATGGTGATTTCACATCCAATATTAGTGTTAGGACCAAGATCTGAACCCACAACCTCTGCTGTGTCCAGCAGTAGCTCTCCTTGCTGAGCCAGTTGAGATGCTGGACAACATCCTGTCTGAACCCTTGAGTAATCTTGCCTTTTACCTTGTGAACCTTGAACTCTTTGCTCCTCCCATGAACGTATTTTAACCACACCTTTGCACTTCCTGTTTGCCAGATTATTGTGCTCTCACCAGCCACTATCTTGCTCCTTTGCGCACCTGCAGTTGCCCTCTTCAATTTCACTTGTTACCGACCTTTGGCTTGTTCCTCAACTATGCTTCTGCTTGATCCCAACCTACAACCACCTTGTTACCTACCATTGGCTTGTTTACTGACTATGCTTCTGCTTGATCCCTACCTGCTACTGGATCCTGGCTTGCTCACCTCCTGGGGAGGTGATCCTAAAAACCGCAACCTGCTACTAACACATAGCAAAACCCATCTCCACCATCTTAGGCTCTGGTGAATGCTGGTTGATGCTTGAACTCCGAACCCCCAGGTGAGCTCACATCATCCACCAAGGTAACTTGTTTGTGTACTTATCAAGCTGGTCAGTGGGAGCCTCTCTACTGCTATAGCTATTAGTCTTTGAGCCTGAGCCCTGACTATAACAATTATCACCAGTGGGTGATACAGCGTGAAGCACCATTGGATGTGAAATCTACTAACGCTCTCAAACCTTCTAGTCCAAACATTCTTGAAGGACATAGCATACAACCCTAATGAAGGATTTTGTGAACCCCCAAAACATACTGGCTTTCTTATCTTGTTGATCTAGTAATAAAATATTCTGGACTTTACCTCCTTTGGTGTAGCACCCATACAGGTATTCACTAAATTCATTTAGGTGGATCAGTACTGCACGATACAAAATACAGCCCTGGGCTGGGCCAAGGGGCAGGCAATAGGGGAAAGAACTGGGTACTTCAGCAGCTGGAATTGGGTGCAAAAAAGGGCAGGACTTGCAAACTAAGTAGTTCACAGTACACGGGATAGGGGTGAGCTTTGGCTTTCATCTTGGGGACCTTGACCCAGTACGAACCCTGCAGGTCCAGTTTTTAGTCAGTTGCCATTTGAAACGAATTGACCTAAGTGGGCTAATACATTGTATTAGCCCACTTAGGTCTGAAAGGGGGGTCTTAGCCTGGATTTTGGATGATGAATGGATGTGCATCCATTCATTTCCCATCATGCAATACAAGCATGAGCATACATGTCCATGTAGTGGTAAAACATTTCCAACCAACCCCAGTCACAGGTCTCTTGGATGAAATGGTGGCAAATATTAAATGCTGAAATGATTCAATCCACCAATTACCTCTGCTTCTGACAACCACTAAAGGGTCGGCTCCTCCCCATATCTATAACCAGCAGTCATGATACGTCCATGGCCTGCTCACTAACTATTATGAACATCGCTCATTTTATATTCTGCCGCAGGCTAGCGTCTCCATAAAAAGAATTCAGAATTTCCTGGCCAATGATGAGCTGGACCCCGATGCCGTGAACAAGGATAAGACTCTTCCTGGTAAGTTATCTTGTTTCCTGCACCTCAAAGGGCAAGCCGTCCTATAATAGAGTGGGAAGTACAATGTGTTATCAGCGGGGTGATATTAGTAGGACATCAACTGGAGAGCCACTTTTATGTGATATTTACAATATTTCCTTCCATATTGTCCTCCATTCCACCTAGGTGTATGTCAGTACAGGCAACATCCTTGCTGAACAACGGCTAAGACAAAATCTCTTGCATGATTAGCCGCCTAGAGAATATTTTTTGCTTAGTTTTTTTGCCATCAGAAAACTTAGAGCCCTGAGAATAGGGAACCACAGACAGTGTGCAGTGCTAATTCACAGTGAGCCACTATATGGAATGTAGAAATATGGTGTCCCCCTAGATTATGAATATTATGAATAAAAACATGGAGGATAAAACCTGAAAATGAAATAAAGGCCTAAATAAAAGGCTGTAAAATAAAGGAAATCAACTATTGACTGCTATCATTACAAGCATTAGCCACTCACAAGCATCAAAAGACAATATTTTTTAGTTTGCCCTGTCATTCTCATACTTGCCTATCCCCAGTTTAGTGATATACCGCCAACAAGGCCACAGAGCCAACTGTCAAAATCTTCAGTTCCAGGCCCGCATTCTCCACTCAATACTGTAGAGCAGTGGTCTCTAAACAACGGCCCGGGGGCCAGATGCGCCCCCCTGCTTACTTTTATCTAGCCCTCTAGTGCATTATTCCTCCCACTAATACAAGACACTATTCTTATCACTGACACTAATGGTGGGGCACTATACCTTCCACTGAGGCCAATGATGGGGCACTATTCTTTCCACTGAGGCCAATGATAAGGCACTATTCTTTCCACTGAGGCCAATGATAAGGCACTATTCTTTCCACTGAGGCCAATGATAAGGCACTATTCTTTCCACTGACACCAATGATGGGGCACTATTCCTTCCACTGACACCAATGATTGGGCACTATTCCTCCCACTGAACACCAATTACATAGTTACATAGTTACATAGTAGGTGAGGTTGAAAAAAGACACAAGTCCATCAAGTCCAACCTATGTGTGTGATTATGTGTCAGTATTACATTACATATCCCTGTATATTGCGGTCATTCAGGTGATTATCTAATAGTTTCTTGAAGCTATCAATGCTCCCCGCTGAGACCACCGCCTGTGGAAGGGAATTCCACATCCTTGCCGCTCTTACAGTAAAGAACCCTCTATGTAGTTTAAGGTTAAACCTCTTTTCTTCTAATTGTAATGAGTGGCCACGAGTCTTATTAAACTCTCTTCTGCGAAAAAGTTTTCTCCCTATTGTGGGGTCACCAGTCCGGTATTTGTATATTGAAATCATATCCCCTCTCAAGCGTCTCTTCTCCAGAGAGAATAAGTTCAGAGCTCGCAACCTTTCCTCATAACTAATATTCTCCAGATCCTTTATTAGCTTTGTTGCCCTTCTTTGTACTCGCTCCATTTCCAGTACATCCTTCCTGAGGACTGGTGCCCAGAACTGGACAGCATACTCCAGGTGCGGGCGGACCAGAGTCTTGTAGAGCGGGAGAATTATCGTTTTATCTCTGCAGTTGATCCCCCTTTTAATGCCAATATTCTGTTTGCTTTATTAGCAGCAGCTTGGCATTGCATGCCATTGCTGAGCCTATCATCCACTAGGACCCCCAAGTCCTTTTCCATCCTAGATTCATGGGGCACTATTCCTTCCACTGATGCCATTGATGGGGCACTATTCTGTCTACTGACACCAATGATGGGGCACTATTCCTTCCACTGACACCAATGATGGGGCACTATTCCTTCTACTGACACCAGTGATGGGGCACTATTTCTTCCACTGACACCAATGATGGGGCACTGTTCCTTCTATTGACACCAATGATGGGGAACTATTCCTTCCCCCTGATACCAAAGATGGGGCATTGTTTACTCCCATCGACGCCAAGGCATTTTCGACTTCACTAGCCACAGTCTGGCCCCCTAAAGTCTTAAACTATAGGCAAAATTTTTTTTCTTTTCATTTTGGACAGAGCAAGGGAGGGTTACAACCCCTGTCAGATTTTTTTTTTTTCGCCATCTGTGTCCCACTGGAGATAAATCCCTGTAAATCAAGGGAATTTCTTGGGGACCCCCAGGTCACCAGAACTAGTGTCCCCATTGGAAGATTTCCCCTCTATTACTTTTCTGGGGACAACCCAAACATTGGGTAGTTTCTTTTACTTTCCCTTTCAATGATAATGGTAAACATGACAAATAGAGAGGATGAATCTCCTTAACAGGGAACCAGACAGCAATAAATGCCAAAATCAGCTGTAGGGTGCTGCCGCCGCCATTGCCGGTACGAGGACCCGTCAGTGAAACATTGCGACTTCATGGCCGAGTCTCTACTGCGCATGTACCAAGCATGGCTGCGCTCTCTTACAGGCCCGGCGGCAGCGGGGGGGGGGGGGGGTGGAGGGTGCCGGACCTCTGAAGTACCTCGCTGCGGCGAGCTCTGGCGGAAATGAGGTCAGGGTACCTGTCAAAAACAGGCACTGGAGGGAGGGGGGGGGGGGGAGACAGATGAGCGGACGTTCCACTTTTGGGTGGAACTCCGCTTTAAGGACAGTAAACTGGCCCTTTGTTTAGAAAGTTTGGAAACCCCTGCTATAGAGTCAATCCAGTAAGAAAAATTACATTGGAATGATTTTGCACCACCTAGTGTTGGCTCTGCACATTACAAGCAAAGGAATTTATACCTTTTTATTTATAACAGTGTTAATTTTGGCAGCAAATTTCGATTTCGTTTTAGTCTTAGGACTAAAATGGCATTTTAGTTTTAGTCCCATTTTAGTCTTCTGCAATTGTTTTAGTTTTAGTCGTATTTAGTTGACTAAATCTCCAAGACATTTTAGTCGACTAAAACTAATTTTAGTCGTCTAAAATCTAATGGGTGCAATTAAATTGTAATGCATTAGTGAACATTTCTCTACAATTTCCAAACTCATTATGTACTGCTGGAGTGAAAAATCTCATATGTTATTATTTAAGCTATTGAGGTATGAACATGCACTACAGACCAGTGTTGATTTCTAAGTCAAATTTCAAGTTAGTTTTAGTCTTAGTCTTTTGACTAAAATTGCATTTTAGTTTTAGTCCCATTTTAGTCTTGCGACTGAAATGCCATTTTAGTTTTAGTTGTATTTTAGTCATCTCAATTGTTTTAGTCGTATTTTAGTCGACTAAAATATTATTCATTTAGCCGACTAAAATGTTTTAGTTGACAAAATTAACACTGATTTATAAGCCAAAATAACAAAGGAAACGCAGTCAAAGCAAACTAGCTTTTCTTTGTGTCATTGCCAGGAAATGCCATCACGGTGCACAATGGGACATTCAGCTGGGCGAGAAGCAGCGAACCAGTTCTAGATAAGTAAGAATATTAATAATCATAGAAATGACACAAATGCATCTTCTTTGTTTTCCTTGTTTATGTAATATTATAACTGTGGCCAATTTGTGTGCTTTTTGAACCTTTGTAATGATTTCTAGGTATAGAACAGAATAATGTGCTCCCCTCATCTTCTGCTTCCTTTCTTAGAATCCTTGTGACATCAGATGGAAGAAGATCATTACCAGAACACAATGACTATAGTTCAGCCCCGAGTCTATAATAGAGTATCCAGGCAGTGTGTAGGAAATAATGAGGATGGAGGAGTATATGTATAAGGCAGATATGACTTCCTGAACCCATTACCTATGACTCCTAGCCTTTCTGGGAGCCAATCGGCTTCTAACTTCAGCTTGTTCAATTAAGCTTTGACAAAAAAAAAACAAAAAAAAACGGAAGCTGATTGGCTGCCATGCACAGCTGCACCAGATATTGCACTCTCCAGTTTTAGTAAATCAACTAGACACGAAAAAAAATTGTTTTGATTCGGTATTTACATAAATTAATTTAGTTAATTTTGTTTTCAGAATTCGTTTTATTTTTTAGAATCGATTTAAATTTTTCTACGTGCATTCAAATTTGAATCAAGCTCCATTTCAATTCTATTTGAATCGAATGCCATTCGAAAACGAATGTATTCTATTCAAGATTTGAATTTTGGAAGATGGTTATATTCTTTCTATTCCACTCTATTCTGTTCTGTTCTATTCTTCTATTTTCTATTCTATTCAAATTTAAATTTATTCTATTCGAAATTTGAATTTCAGAAAACAGTTATATTGTTATATTCTTTCTATCCTATTCTATTTATTCTATTCTTTTCTATTCCAATTCATTCTATTCAAAATTTGAATTTTGACAGATTATATTCTTTCTATTCTATTGGTTTTTTTTTCTATTCTATTGTAAATTCTATTCTTTTAGTTTTGAATTTAAATCTATTCTATTTGAAATTAAAATTGCAGAAGATGCTTACATTCTTTCTATGTTATTCTGCTCTGTTTTTTATTTCTATCCTATTATTTTTCTATTCTATTTTATTCTGTTCTTTTTTTTTAATTCTATTTTGTTCTGTTTTACTCTATTCTTTTATTTTCTATTCTATCCCTTTTTTTATATTCTATTTTTTTCTACTCTATTATTTTTTTATTCTGTTCTGTTTTACTCTATTCTATTCTTTTTTTTTATTTTCTATTCTATTCTATTATTTTCTATTTTATTCCTTTATTTTCTAGTCTATTTTATTTTCTCCAGAAATTCAAATTCGATTTGAAAACTATTCAAATTCGGTTAGAAAAGTATTTAAATTCGCATTTTGTCTGAAATTTTGATCTTTTATTTTGGATTTGTTTAAATTTGTTACTATTGTAATTCAAGAAAATCGAATACATCCAAATTTCCAAATTACAAAATATTCATCCGAATTTCAGTTCGAAACAAAACGAACTGCACGTGTCTAGAATCAACCATACAAAGTTCAGAAAATACAAACCCCTGTTTTATCCTGTATTAGACCACAGTTTGCCAATTAAAGTGGTTGTAACCCTCAGACAATGAAATATGAACAAAGCATATCCCTCTATAGTGTTTACTTGTCTCAATTAGGAACAGAAAGTGTCATTTCTGTCTGCTGTCCCCTTCCTCTGCTATCAGCATGAGTCACTTCTGACACGTTTTCCTGACACCAAGAGAAAAATTGTGACATGGGAGGGACCTCCAACACACAGCCTGGGGCTGACAGTCTCAGCTCTGTTCCTGTGTGAAGGGGGGAGGGTCCCTTCCCTCCAATCAGCTCTCAGAGCTCTCCTCATGGAACTCTGCAGAGAGTGTAACTTCAGCTCAAGGATAAAAACCATGAAATGCTTACCAGACATCCATGGCCCTCCTATTTAAAGAGTGGCCATAAGCACTTGAGTGATTAGGCCCAATAATGTCAAGGAAAGGCATGTTCCGCCTTCCCGTCCTACTCGGCTCATGCAATAAAGAAGTACAAGAACAGACCAAGCCTCATAGTGCAGAAAAAGAAATAAAATGTGTTTATTAAAAATAAATCTGTGCACTCACATCAAATAAAATTAATACCGGCATGTTACAAAAGACTGCAGCATAAATCGATCCCACACTCGATCCTTCCAGCCAGCGGCTGCTATGCGTGATGAGGTCACCTTAGACACCTTCCTACACATTTCGTCCTGTGTTTGATGTTCTCAGGGGCATGTACCCTATCGTGCAATGTGCTGCGTGTTCTGATAGAGGTTGTAGCACCACACAGTTGTACTTGCCTTTATTGTACAAGCCAACCAATGTCCCAATGTTCCAGTGTTCATCCATTAAGGACCACCTTCCACGTAGATTTGTCCCAGGAAGAGCTTAACACATGGGACACATCTGTGTGGAAAACAGTTTTTGGTGGAAGAACGTTGGGACATTGGTTGTCTCAAAAGGCCCAGATGGTCTACAATTGTTTTAACTTGGGAACCTGTCCCCTGGGCACCAATGATGATACATTTTTTAGAGTCACTCTTTAAGCTCTTCCTGATAATCCCCTTGGTGTAGAATTCAGGGTGGCGAAGCAGCTTAGATGGGTATGAGACACATATGCATGGTAGGTAGTCCTTGACAGAGTAACATTGGAATATTAGTTGACATAAAGCCCAATAGGTCTACAGTTTCATTACTTTTGAAATGTGCCCTTTGGGCAGCAATGATGAAACATTGATGGAGACACTTTCTAAGCTCTTCCTGATTATCTCCCCAGCGTAGAATCCAGGGCAGCAAAGAAGCTTGTTGTATTTTTCTGATTATGTTATTACACATATGCAAGACATTGGTCATTTCTGGTGTATTACATTCACTCTGATCCTTTGACTCTTCCACAGCATCAATTTACTGGTCCCCACCGGCTCACTGGTTGCTGTAGTCGGTCACGTCGGCTGTGGAAAGTCCTCTCTGGTGTCAGCTCTCCTTGGAGAAACCGAGAAGTTGGAAGGGGATGTCTCCATCAGGGTTGGTAGGATTCTTGTCTATATTTGTTTCCAATGTTTTATTATAATCCAGATCTTGGAAGAAGACACATTTTTGTCAGGGAAATATATGTCTTCCCTAGTACTTTATATTTGGCGAAAGATCAGAAGCTCTTCCCCTCCTCCAGCCTTGACACTCATTACAACCCCAATCCTGAACGCCAGATATTTGGCGTCTCGGCATCTTTGCACAGTTACTGACTTAATAGTTCTCATTGATCATTTTTGTTGTTTGCATCCTTTTGTTTTTAGGGTTCTGTTGCATACGTCCCCCAGCAAGCCTGGATACAGAATTCCACCCTGAAGGACAACATTCTGTTTGGCCGGCCAGATAGTGACAACAACTACAAGAAGGTTCTGGAAGCATGTGCCCTGGTCACGGACTTGGAGGTGCTGCCAGGAGGAGACCAGACTGAGATTGGCGAGAAGGTAATTTTATCTCCTCTGTCATGAGCTGCTCACTTTTGCAGGAGGAATAATGTACAAAAAAATAAAATGTCTTGAAAGAAAAGAAAATACTGAGCCCAATTTTTATGGCACTTTGTATTTGTGGGTTGAGAAACCAACGCCCAGTGGTCTTCAGGTAGCACGGGTCTCTCAACACTGAAAACGAGTGTTAAAAAGGCGTACCCCCCACACCCTATGACCCCCTACTCTTACATGTGCTGCTTCCCAGTACACTAACTAAATGATGATAAAGGGTCAGAAGCACAAGCTGGAAGGTAAACTCTGCTACGGGACAACACTAGAAGCAACAGGCTAAAATAAAGTCTGCAAAGACCAAGAACCTGTTTTGCTGCAATAGCTTGAGATGCCTGGAGTCCTGCTTGCTATGTAAATTGCGGACCAGCTATAACATTATGAACAACTGTGCATAACTAAGGTATGTCTGGAGTTCAGCTTTAATTGTGTCACAATATCAACTACTCCCAACCCTAAAACTTAACCTAACCCCTTAACTAAACTCATATGATAAAAGCGTATCCCAAGAACTTAAATGTTATATATTGCAGCTCCTTAGATGTGGTGGCTGCATTCAGTTTCCTTTTTTCAGGCTTTTTTTTTCCCTTTATTTTCACCTGGTTATCCTGCCAGTAACATACTTCATATCTTAGGTGAGATTGCTCACCTACTGTACCTAGAGGAAGAGGGTTGTTCCCCTAGAATAGGAAGTGTATAGGACAACAGAACTCCACCTTCTCTTCTCCATAAAATTGAGGGGAGGTGTTCTATTGTACACACACAGATAGCCAGGAACAATATAATTGATAGGAGTCAGCACAGAATTTTTTTAGCTCAGACTATATTTCTGGCAGGTTTAATAGGTACCGTATTTTTAGTATACAGTTGTTATAAAATAGTGAATATTTAGTATAAAATGTGTAAAAATAACAAAAAAAAAGTGATGTGATGCCTCCTCACTGTCTGCTTTAACCCCATTTTTGCACACAAACGCCACAACCGCCTGAATTTGTCATGTTCAGGGGGCTTGCCTCCCACCGATTGCTACATGTTGGGTAGACTTTGCTACTCACACAAAGAGCAGCATTGTGACCGTGCCATGTAAACACCCCCATATGCTGCTTATTGCAGCTTAAGGGGCGAACGGCAAAAACACTGCTCAACCGCACATTTTTACCGCCCCCCCCCCTCCCCCAATCTAACATCTAAATGAAGTCTAAAACTGAACATCAGACAAATAGCCAAATGCAAAGTTGGAATACATAAATGTTTACTGTTCACCTACCAACAGACTATTCAGACTCCTGTTCAGCCAGTCTTGTGATAGATGCACCACTGCCAAATCACTAACATTGCTCATCTATCTCCTGGTTTGGCATTACTGCTCCCCGCTGAAAATATTTTCCTCCCTCTAACATTGCAGGGTATTAACCTGTCCGGGGGCCAGAAGCAGAGAGTCAGCTTGGCTCGGGCTGTCTACAGCAATTCCGATGTCTATCTTTTGGATGACCCCCTCTCTGCCGTGGACGCTCACGTCGCTAAGCACATCTTTGACAATGTCATTGGACCTGATGGACTGCTGCGAGGGAAGGCGAGTACAAATCAAGACATGTCTTTCTGATCTGTGATTACCGTATTGGCCAACTGGGCAGCTGCCCAAGGATGCATGGCCCAGGGGCCACACTTAGAAACTGCTTTCTCTTTTTCTATCATTAGCTATAAGACTATTTTGGAGCCAAATTCAAATGTTTAGTAATTTGACATAAATTTCCTGGTGTTTGTCGCTTGCAGACTCGGGTCCTGGTCACTCACGGTATCAGTTTCCTGCCACAAGTCGATCACATTGTGGTCATTGTGGACGGGAGGGTGTCCGAAATGGGATCCTATCAGGAACTGATGAAGCAAAATGGAGCTTTTGCCGAATTCCTGCGGAACTACGCCTTTGACGATGATGTGGAAGAGGAAGAGCCGACCAGTAAATGCCACATAATTCTCTCGTTATTTTGTTTGATTATATTTTGTTTTATTATTATATTATATAATTTTTTTTCTGTTTTTTTTTTCTTACAAACCATTTTAAAGAATACCGCTGGATGGGTATACGTAGCTGCACTTCACACACAAACACTAATGCCCCGTACACACGGTCTGACATTGAGCGGACATTCCGGCAACAAAATCCTAGGACGGATGTTGGCTCAAACTTGTCTTGCATACACACGGTCACACAAAGTTGTCGGAAAAATCCGATCATTCTAAACGCGGTGACGTAAAACACGTACGTCGGGACTATAAACGGGGCAGTAGCCAATAGCTTTCATCTCTTTATTTATTCTGAGCATGCGTGGCACTTTGTGCGTCGGATTTGTGTACACGCGATCGGAAATTCCGACAACGGATTTTGTTGTCGGAAAATTTTATAGCCTGCTCTCAAACTTTGTGTGTCGGAAAATCCGATAGAAAAAGTCCGATGGAGCCTACACACGGTCGGAATTTCCGACAACACGCTCCGATAGCACATTTTTCGTCGGAAAATCCGACCGTGTGTACGGGGAATTAGGCTCCATTCACACTATGCAGGTGCGATGGAGCACGCGCCATTTTCCCCTGCCTAGTTCAGCCCATTTATTTTATTGAGCTGCCCTAAGCACGATAAACATGTACCTGGGGCTACATTTACACTGTATGTCAGGAACGTGCGAAAAATCACACGCTTTCCTGACACACACACACAGAAACACCCTGCCCTTTAGCAGGTGGGTGGGGTGCCATTAATTCTTAATGGCACCCCCACCCATCTGCTAATGTGCGCACCACAACACATGCCACATCACTATGTGTTTCAGCGCAGCACAATTTTGCAAGAGTCAGGGACATCTTCTGCTTGTTTCTCATGTGCAGGGCAGCCCGTTGAGATCGACAGGCTGGCCTTGCACACATGTGCTCCATCGTACCTGTATGGTCTGAACGTGGCCTGACTCTTTCCCCAAAAATCGCACCTTACTGAATGACATGGTGCTGTGGTATAATGTACCTTGTGCACACATTTTAGCAGATGCATGAGGGTGAGAGCTCTAGATGGCAGCCTAAAAATTCCTAATATGTAAAAAAAATTCTGACTATTTTTGATTATTTCTTATTGACAGAATTACTAGTAAAAGACAATTTCCATAGCAAACAGGACCCCAGGCATTTAAAGCCATTGCAGGAAAACGGGTTCTTGGTCTTTGCAGTCTTTCTTTCTTTTCAATTTTTTCTTTCTATTAGCCTGTTGCTTCTTTTGTTGTCGGAAAAGCAGATGGGGCTCTCTGCTTCTAGAGGCCCCCATGCGCAAGGGGCCTTACAATTGCAGGAATACAAGGCATTCATGGTGCTACAAATTTGCATGTATACACACATGCAAACACTTACTATCCTTTTGTAGCAAATGCACTAGTCTATATGCAATAGGGATACACTAAGGGGGTGTATTTATAGAAAACTTGAATAGTTGTTCATCCATTAATACTAAATGTAAATTCATTCCATGTGAATGTGGCAAAACTTAATGTTTCTCTGCAATTCAAATGTGTGCAAGTGGAAAATTATGGATTGTTGCCACTAGATGGCGCTTGGGAAGGATAATTCCTATGATGGCGCTATCAATGCAGTTTTCCGCACAGGCCGAATGTACATGGCACTTCGATGGATGAACAGCTATTCGAAGGTTTTGATAAACTCACCCCTAAAAGTCGCTTAGCTTCTGTTATACCTGGTTCGCAATTTCTGTAGCAAGCAGGGCTACAAGTATTTCAAGAAATTGAAGGAATTTTTTTTTTTTTTTAGCCTGTAGCTTCTACTGTTTTCCTTTGGCAGAGTTCCCCTTTCAGCTTGTGCTGCTGGCCTTTTATATTGGAAAGTTTGGTAGCCATTACATTAGCCTACGTGGATGTAGCCCTTTCAAATTGGGTTCCTACATCAGTTTTTATGAGGCATGCAATCTGTCTACAAGCTTTAGATGACAGCCTAAAATGCCAAAGTTCAAAAATGTATTGTTGATCTAATTGACAGAACTACCTGTAAAAGTCGCGTAGCCTCTGTTATAGCTGGTTCACAATTTCTGTAGCAAGCAGGACTCCAGGCATTTCAAACAATTGCAGTTTTTCTTTCTTTTAGTCTGTTGCTTCTAGTAATTTGTCTATAGGCTCCAGGTGGCAGCCTAAAATGCCATAGGCCAAATACGTTAAAGGTTCCAGGTATTGTTGATTCTTATTGACAGAACTGCAGTTAAGCTTAGGGCCAGTGTTTGACAGGAGCTCTTCTAAAACAATGACCACAATCAAAAATGTCTTCCTTTCTGGCCTATAGTTTGTTGCCGGCTTATACCACAATAGTATCTATATTGAAGGACAGCAAAATGTTCTCACAAGGAAACTGATGTTTGTTAACCCCTTCACTTTAAGTGGGTAATAATGCCTGGGAGGCGGCTCTATGTGATCACTGATGACAGGTCCACTTTAAATATTGTCAATGTCTTATCATTCTGCAAATTTTATTCCTTATGTTAATGGAAGTCTGACATTTGTCCCTGTTCCCCATCCACCATATTTAACTTTTCTTCTGATTTGTTTTTTCTGCCCAGTCCTGGATGAGGAGGAGGTGTTACTGGCAGAGGAGACGCTGAGCAATCACACCGACCTGGTAGACAATGAGCCCATCGCCAACGAGGCCCGCAAAAAGTTCATCAGGTTAGTATGGTCGGTGTAAATGATCGGTGTGATATGTGTGAATGATCAGTGTGAAAGTTTGGTGCGATGTGTGAATGATCAGTGTAAATGATTGGGCAATTTGTGAATGATCAATGTGTGTGTGTGTTTGGGGTGAATGATCAGTGTAATGTGTGAAAGATCAGTGTGACAGACCATTGTGATCTATGTGAATGATCAATGTGACTGGTCAGTGTGATGTGTGAATGATTGCTGCAGCGTGTGAATGATCAGTATGTGTGTGGGTGAACGAATGGTGTGTCTGGGGTGAATGATCGGTGTGATGGGTGTAAATGAACAGTGAATGGTCAGTGTGATCTGTGTGTGATATGTGAGAATGATTGGTGTGAATGATCAGTGTGATGTGTGTGAATGATCGAATTTTGGGTCCCATGCCTTTGTGGTGTGTATGATTTACTCCATTAGGTGACTCTTTTCGTGTCCACCAGGCAAATCAGCGTCCTGTCATCGGACTCGGAGCCGACGTCGCACGCCATGTCCACGCGGAGGAGGGTCTGTGAGAGAAAGACGTCTGAGACGGCTGCAGTGAAGAAACCGCCGATGGAAAAACTCATCCAGACAGAGACCACCGAGACGGGGAGGGTGTGTGAAATGTACTAATCCTTAGTCTTAAAGCTGAACTCCGACCTTCTCTTCCGTATTGCACAGTTGTACAGGATCATCTCCTGGACTGAAATAGCTTACTCTAATTGGAAGGGTTGGGCTCTCTGTCAGGTTTTTGGGCAATTGGGGGCTTGTAAATCTGACAACTCAGCTGTCAGATGGAAGAGATTAGGTAGCTGAGCAGCCACCAGATCTTTCACATACCTCTGTTACTACCGGTATCACCCCAATAGGCACTGCCGGGTAGTGGGGAGGGAGATCAGCGAATGTCCCTCACTGATCTCCCCTTCCTGTTACTGACCCAGGAGCGATGTGTAAAACATCACTTCCGGGTCCTGGTGTCGCTTCCCCCAGCTCCATTAATTTCACTCATTAAAGAGAACCTGTCACGGTAAAATGCATCACATGTCACACAGCACACTTATTGTCCCCTTGATGAAAAAAAACAAAATAATAGTTAAAAAAAAAAAAAAATTAAAATGTAAAAAGTGTATGAAAATAAAATCTTCACCCTCTGTCCAGAACTGTACTGCCTTTCGCACTCTGCTGTGTGCACAAGTAGGATGGTATGGAACACTGCAATGGCGGTATGTAGGTCACTGCTATAGTGGAAAAGGGTGGAAGAGGACAAATCTGTGTGTGTGGGGGTCTTCTACCACCCTTCACACCATCACCCCCCCCCCCAACCCTGCATTCTGAGCATAATGCACTCCTGAACCCTGCATTTAGAGCATAAAGCAAACCTTAACCCTGCATTCTGAGCGTAACGCACTCCTGATCCCTGCATTCTGAGCGTAACGCACTCCTGATCCCTGCGTTCTGAGCGTAACGCACTCCTGATCCCTGCGTTCTGAGCGTAACGCACTCCTGATCCCTGCGTTCTGAGCGTAACGCACTCCTGATCCCTGCGTTCTGAGCGTAACGCACTCCTGATCCCTGCGTTCTGAGCGTAACGCACTCCTGATCCCTGCGTTCTGAGCGTAACGCACTCCTGATCCCTGCGTTCTGAGCGTAACGCACTCCTGATCCCTGCGTTCTGAGCGTAACGCACTCCTGATCCCTGCGTTCTGAGCGTAACGCACTCCTGATCCCTGCGTTCTGAGCGTAACGCACTCCTGATCCCTGCGTTCTGAGCGTAACGCACTCCTGATCCCTGCGTTCTGAGCGTAACGCACTCCTGATCCCTGCGTTCTGAGCGTAACGCACTCCTGATCCCTGCGTTCTGAGCGTAACGCACTCCTGATCCCTGCGTTCTGAGCGTAACGCACTCCTGATCCCTGCGTTCTGAGCGTAACGCACTCCTGATCCCTGCGTTCTGAGCCTAACGCACTCCTGATCCCTGCATTCTGAGCCTAACGCACTCCTAAACCTTGCACTCTCTTGTAAGGCTTATTTTATTTTTGTGTCCACAAGCACACTGCATTTGCAATCTACGTTTGGGGTTAACAATGTATCATCACCCGCAGTAGATCACAAAGGCAGTGCGTTTTGAACATGGTGCAGGAAACGCACATGGAACATGCCTTTCTGGCAGCACGTTCTGGTGTGAACCAGCCCTAACAACAGGACACTGTGCCCAGTGATCTTTCAATTCGTCAGTGTTGTTCAAGTAAATCTTTATCTCTCTAAAGTTGCCTACCCCTGCTCTAGGGTGTTTATTTTCAGAAAAAATATAATGTAATGGGGGCTTTACATAATCTTCAGGCCTAAAATGATTGTTAATGCATGCATTCGCGTGCCTGTTTAGACAAAAGAATAATATTAATTTCATTGCCATTTCCAAAGCTAGGCATTTCACTCTACTGCCAGATCCGTGCTGTAGAGCAAACTGAGACGATGTAGAATCAGCGTTTACATTACATTTACATTATGCTTGAACGTCATGGCTGAGTAATGTGCAATGGAAAGCGGCCTTGAAGGGTCTTTAATTTTTTATGAATTTGACTTTCAATTACTTTATTTTTTGTTTTAGGTGAAGATGACGGTATTCTGGCAATATACTAAAGCGGTTGGCATCCCAGTTGCTCTATTTATTTGCTTCCTATACTGCTGCCAGAATGCCTCCGCCATTGGGGCCAACGTGTGGCTCAGTGACTGGACTAGTGAGATCATAATCAACGGGACACAGCAAAATACGCAGATGCGAGTTGGCGTTTACGCAGCCCTTGGATTGTTACAAGGTGATGTATTGATGTGAATGCAAATTTGGAATATAATATCTATCAATGAATAGTGGTGAACGTCGGTATGTACCAAGATCCCCACTCTTCTGAACATTGACCTGTGACCGCTTTCCACTTCACTCTACAGGTCTGCTGGTGATGGTGTCCTCCTTTACGTTGGCCATGGCGGGTATTGGTGCTGCCCGAAAGCTGCATGAGGCCCTCCTGGACAATAAGATGCACACACCGCAATCCTTCTACGATACGACGCCGATCGGACGCATCATTAACCGGTTCTCCAAAGACATATATGTGATTGATGAGGTCATCCCCCCAACCATCCTCATGTTTCTGGCGACATTTTTCACGTCTTTGTCCACCATGATTGTGATTGTGTCCAGTACGCCACTCTTTGCCGTTGTCATTATACCGCTGGCATTTGTCTACGTATTTGTACAGGTGAGTGAAATATACTAAGAGGAGCTAAAGATCCTATCACTGGACCCCCAAGAATCAGTGTGTCATTGTTTTGGGATCCCCAAGTGTCAGGGTGTCATTGTTTTGTGATCCCCAAGTGTCAGGGTGTCATTGTTTTGGGACCCCCAAGTGTCAGTGTGTCATTGTTCTGGGACCCCCAAGTGATAGTGTGTTGTCATACGGGGACCCCCAAGTGTCAGTGTGTCATTGTTCTGGACCCCCAAGTGTCACTGCCATTGTTCTGGCACCCCCCAAGTGTCAGTGTGTCAATGTTCTGGGGCCCCCCCAAGTGTCAGTGTGTCAATGTTCTGGGACCCCCCAAGTGTCAGTGTGTCATTGTTCTGGAGCCCCCGTGTGTCCTTGTACTGGTATCCCCAAATGTCAGTATGTCATTGTTCTGAGACCCCATGTGTCAGTGTGTCAATGTTCTGGGGCCCCCCAAGTGTCAGTGTGTCATTGTTCTGGGGCCCCCCGTGTGTCCTTGTCCTGGGACCCCCCAAGTGTCACTATGTCATTGTCCTGGGACCCCTTAAGTGTCAGTGTGTTAATGTTCTGGGGCCCCCGAGTGTTACTGTGTCATTGTACTGGGACCCCCCCCAAGTGTCAATGTATCATTTATAGTAATGTTTTTGCATCCATATTTTATAGTATTAAATATTCCAAACAATATGAAATGTTCAGCCAATGTCCTCTCCCAATCACAGAGGTTCTATGTAGCTACTTCCCGGCAATTAAAGCGTCTGGAGTCAGTCAGCAGGTCCCCCATATATTCCCATTTCTCAGAGACCATCACCGGTGCCAGTATCATCAGGGCCTATGGGAGGCAAACCAGTTTCATCCAATTCAGTGACAACAAGGTGGATGAAAACCAAAAGAGCTACTACCCGGGCATAGTGTCCAACAGGTGAGAGATCCAGGATTTGGATTGTTAAATTGTTTCTTCTGCTAATTTTTTTGTACTTAAATTTCCCTCCTCCATATTTATATTTTATTTTATAATTTTTTTGCTATTCTTGTGACTTCTCTCTTTCTATATAAAATTTTTGCTTTGCCGCTTTAGCTTCTTCTGTCTCTTGCTCTCGGGGGTGAGGGAACTGTCATCTCTGCCTCTTCTCTTCCTGCAGTTTGCTCTGTCGGATTAAACCTCTCCGTCCCCTTTCACACTCCAATCAGGTAAAACCTCATGCCATGCTGTGCCTTAAAGGGGCCTTAACCTCACCTACATATCCGTTCCCCCTTTAGAAAACTTTTATCACAAGTGCTGATGTAGCAGGCTTGACCTTCATGTATACCGGACGGTGGATTGTTGTTTTTTTATTTTATTTATTTTTGTTTACTTTGACAGATTTCAATCTCCACCTCCCAACTGCTTAAGCCGCTCCTTTCAAATATTATTATAGATGGTTTAGGATAGGATCTCCAAACATTCTAAGCAAAGGGCCAGTTTAGTTTCCTTCAGGGGGGGGCCAGTGCGAGTAGAAAATGCCCCGGGGTCAGTCCTCCATCATTGGTTCTAATTGGAGGAATAGAGCCCCATTGTTGATATCATTGAGAAGAATAATGCCCCATTGATGGTTTTAGGAGGGGGAATGATGCCCCATCATTGTTGTCAGTTAGTGGAATAGTGCCCCAAGGGCCAGATAAAGGCAAGCAAAGGGCCACATCCGCCCCCCCAGGCCGCAGTGTAGCGACCACTGGTTTAGCATGTGGATGAATTTGATGTCTAGAATGAGATACCAAAAAAACATCTAATTCTTTCAGTAACACTGGACAATTGTTTTTCAAAATTTTTACTTCTTTTGGTGATTATGATTGACCCCTTTAAACTGAACACAAATATAATTTAAGAATGACTGCATCATGTAGGAATCCGGAGAAACAGGGACATACCTACAGGGCTCACATTATTGACCCGGCCTCATGCTCCAGGGGGCCATGCAGCCCCCCTGTACACCTGGATAGGAAGGGTTGCAGAGACGGTGGCGTGTAGAGGAACCAATGCCCTACATTCTCCTCCTGCAGCCACTGAAAGCCTGCTTCTCCTCCCTCCCGCAGGCATTCAGCGGCTGCAAGAGTAAAATGGAGGAAATTTGTTCCTTTATATGCCATCGCTCCTCCTATCCAGGTCATGCTGCCCCTGGGCCCTCCTGTGTGCTCTCCTGGCCAGGCAGGAAAGGGGCCCGCTGCAGGACCATAAAAAAGTCCCCCGGGATCATTGGGAAGGGTTCCCCCAGAAGGGGGTCAGGGGTGCCCTTCATGGTTTCTTGCGCCAGAGCCCTAAAGGTTCTAGTTAACCCTCTGTTGAGAATATGAAACTCATCTTCAGTGATATGTTGCTCTTCATGGTCTTGTATGCTGTAGGAAGTATCAACCAGCTGAATGTATTTTGGTGCTCTGTAGTTGCCAAGAAAATTCCCATTCATCCTTGAATGCTTTCCAGGCAATTTTTCTGGCTCCACTAACAGATCTTCCAGCCGCTTGTCATTGATAATGTATGTAAGTAGAACTGTAGGAAATTGTTTTTTTTTATTTTTTTATTTTGGATAGAGTAAGGGAGGGTTAGAACCTGGGTTAAAATTTTTTTCGCCATTTGTGTGCCATTAGGGAGATTTCCCTTCACTTCCTGTCCCATAGCCAAACAGAAAGTGAGAGGAAATCCTTGAAAACTAAGGGAATTCCTTGGGGCCCCCCAGGTCACCAGAACTAGCGTTCCCATTGAAAGATTTCCCTGGTATTACTTTTCTGGGGACAACCCAAAATTTGGGATTTTCTTTTACTTTCTCTTTCAATGATAATGGTAAACAGGACAAATAGAGGGTGAATCTCCCTAATGGGGACACACAGCAATACAACTGACAGGCAGGGGCGTTGCTAGGGGGTGGCTTTTGGGGCTATAGCCCCGAATCTGGGGCCAATAGCCCAGAGTCTCTGCAGGGGTCCCCAAAGGGGAGGAGAGGCTTTCTGGGGACCCTGATGTAAAGAAGAGGCTCTCTGGGGGCCCTGATGTAAGGGAGGGACTCTTTGGGGACCCTGATGTAAGGGAGAGGCTCTCTGGGGACCCTGGTGTAAGGAAGAGGCTCTCTGGGGACCCTGATGTAAGGGAGAGTCTCTCTGGGGTCCCTGATGTAAGGGAGAGGCTCTCTGGGGACCCTGATGTAAGGGAGAGTCTCTCTGGGGTCCCTGATGTAAGGGAGAGGCTCTCTGGGGACCCTGATGTAAGGGAGAGGCTCTCTGGGGACCCTGATGTAAGGGAGAGGCTCTCTGGGGACCCTGATGTAAGGGAGAGTCTCTCTGGGGTCCCTGATGTAAGGGAGAGGCTCTCTGGGGACCCTGATGTAAGGGAGAGGCTCTCTGGGGACCCTGATGTAAGGGAGAGTCTCTCTGGGGTCCCTGATGTAAGGAAGAGGCTCTCTGGGGACCCTGATGTAAGGGAGAGTCTCTCTGGGGTCCCTGATGTAAGGGAGAGGCTCTCTGGGGACCCTGATGTAAGGGAGAGTCTCTCTGGGGTCCCTGATGTAAGGGAGAGGCTCTCTGGGGACCCTGATGTAAGGGAGAGTCTCTCTGGGGACCCTGATGTAAGGGAGAGTCTCTCTGGGGTCCCTGATGTAAGGGAGAGGCTCTCTGGGGACCCTGATGTAAGGGAGAGGCTCTCTGGGGACCCTGATGTAAGGGAGAGGCTCTCTGGGGACCCTGATGTAAGGGAGAGGCTCTCTGGGGACCCTGATGTAAGGGAGAGGCTCTCTGGGGACCCTGATGTAAGGGAGAGGCTCTCTGGGGACCCTGATGTAAGGGTGGGACTCTCTGGGGACCCTGATGTAAGGGAGAGGCTCTCTGGGGACCCTAATGTAAGGGAGAGGCTCTCTGGGGACCCTGATGTAAGGGGGACTCTCTGGGGATCCTGATGTAAGGGGGGACTCTCTGGGGACCCTGATGTAAGTGGGGGACTCTCTGGGGACCCTGATGTAAGTGGGGGGCTCTTTGGGGATATATATATATATATACACACGTGTATTACTATATATACATGTGTATGCCCGCCCAAGCATATGACTTTCTTTACTACGCTGCTATGGGCTCTAGCCCCAGATCTTTTGTAGACCTAGCAACGCCCCTGCTGAAAGGTGTTCTAATTCTCCTCCACTCTGTCCAAAATGTAAAAAACAAAAAATTATGCTTTAGCCTCTTGGCGCCGGCACCTCCCAGCCCTTTAAGGGGCTTTATATACCAGGAGGTGGGGCAGGGTTTGTGATCATATGACCACCGTGATTGGCTGTCACATGATCGTAATGCTCCTGATCGCAAGTAAATATCGGGAGCTGTCCATTATCCGCCAGTAACTGTGCCGGGAGCGCACACGGCGAGCACTCTCGGCACAGGTCTGTTTACCTTTAGGTATGCATATATAGCTGGTCCAAACTCTGGAGGGACTCCAACTTTGATGTTGGAATCCACCCAGATGCCTCTCAACGTGCCATTGGAGACTAAGCCAGCCGCTGCCACCCTCTGCACAGCTCGGCGCTCCAATGACCTCTGGAGGGGCAGAACAGAGAGCCGGTGACTGTCAGTCATCAGTACTCCGGTCACTGAAGAATCAGAACCAAGCAATTAGCGGTCATATGATCGTTCAGTTCCCAGTATTAGAGCCGGTGGGGGGCAGATGCAGCATGGGGACCAATGCTGCCTCCACCTAGGTGAGTATGTTTATTTTTTGAATTCCCATACTTCTCTTTTAATGTAATGCGACTCGCTTGCACGGCTGCCCCATTTCCATATGTAACAAGTTGCATTCCAAGCAGCAGAGCCACTATTTTTACATTTCCACAGCTCTTCCAGTTGTACTTGGTGTACTGAATGTAGTTCAACAACAGTTCCATGTTTTCCTATGTTTCTTTCATGTATGCAGAGTAGCCAACACGTATTGCAAATAGCAAAAACAGAAGATTTTTATAAAATGGTATGTGATAGGTTAAAGTACGGGTTATTTTTGTGATTAGCAGCCACAACTCTATGAAATACAATAAAAAGTATTCAGGAAGCAAGTTGTTTGTTGTCCAGTCTAACTGATTAGAGCTGCCATGATAAGAGACAAACATGGCTGAGGATTGGGTGTAAGTTATCTCTAAACAATTCACCTCTAAGATATTATTAAAAGATTTTAAAGAAAGTACAGGCAATCATGGTTGGACCCGTACCACATGGTAAGCACCTAATGCTCCAAGGTTTAAGCAGTCCAGTCACCAACTGGATCTAAAAAAATGTATTTTCAGAGCCCTGAAGAAGGGGATACCCATTAGCCACTTGGATGCATTGGAGAGTGCTGTAATCTCAGTACTCGGACATTCGGATGGGACTAACGTGACAGCTTCCGGCTGTCAATGGCTGCTAAAGAAGAAGCTGGTGCTTGCACCCGCCGTGTTCTTGCCAACCACTGACGTCACCAGACCCATTAACTACATGAGCAAATGGGCAGGGATCGGAGGGGGTTACATCATTAACTGAGAGGAGAAAAGCAGAAAGGGAAGGAAGCGCCAGCTAAGTGTAGTATTCCAGTTAAGTTTTAATGGAGAGAGATTAAAAACACTTGTAAGAGTAAGATATACAACATTCTCATCTGGTGTCAGATGTATAAACGTGGATCCTCCTAAAACCGTCCTGAAGGACTGCAATAATCTGACCCCCCCCACACACACATTTTTTGAGACTCTCCTAAATTTTAGGGCAGAAAATGGTCATTTTTGATTTGATGTATTCGGCATCCTTTGATTATGAGGGGGTTCAGGTTCAGCATCCGAACTTCTTTGAAGTCTGCCGAAACCTTTTCAAACGGAACCCAGGGCAGTTCGGCTCCACCCTACTTTTTGTAGAGCTCCTCACCCACTGACATCCAGGGCCTCCTGTAATGTCCTTCACATGAACATGTTTACTTCCAAAGAAAAGTAGCAAACTGTATACCCTCCCCCACCCTGTATTTTTATCATTAGCTCATCTCTCTGCCACAGTTACAAAGTACCATAAATTGTAATAGTCCAGAACATTCAATCACAGTTTAATTAACCGTAGTCATGTGAGCAAAAGGCCAAAATCTGGTTGGTTGTTTGTAGGTTCTTCTTTCATCTTTGCAATTTGTACTTGTCTCATACAAAAAATGCCATTCATTTAGCAAAAAAAAAAAATTTCCAGGAAATGTTGTCATTGATAATTATTATATTATTGTGTTTCTAATATTAAATATGGTTGACATATCCCTATAACCCTCCCCTTCCCTATGGCATAATCACAGCGTCCATGATGGCACTGAGATCTCATTCCGTCTTCTGACCTCATGTGTTCCTCTCTAGTTATGTCTATCTAGATCGGTCACGGCGCCTCGTTGTCTTCCCATGTGTTTTCACAGGACATCGTACCTGCCCGTCATTTTAATTTCTTTTAACCCTCTTACATTTTCTCACTCATTTTCATATTCATTACATGCAACGAGAGCAAATATCACAAACCAAAAGCCGCGTGAATGATGATTTTCTGTTCTGTGTTGTTGGCAGGTGGCTTGGAATACGGGTGGAGTTTGTTGGGAATTGTGTTGTCCTCTTCGCGGCTCTATTTGCAGTTATTGGTAGAGAAAGCCTCACCGCGGGGCTTGTGGGTCTCTCTGTGTCCTATGCATTGCAGGTAAAAAAAAAATAAATAGCTTTTTGGTTTTATAATATAGTTCTATAGCTAAACTGAAGACAAATGTGCATTGAGTTCAATGACGAAATGAAAGTTCTTCTATAAACAAGGTTTTTTTCCCTTTTAGATTTATGGCTGTTGCACATTGGCTTAAGAAACGCTGCTTTTACAGACATTTGACTTTTTTTTTCTGCCTGTAAACGCATCTCTATGCTAGCCTATGTGTCAATGCACATATAGGTGTTTACAGGCTGAAAAAACCCATCACCGGTGCATTCAGGATAGAAGCGTTTGGGCAGAAAAAAACGCTTGATGCACCTAAATGCATGTAAACGCGTATAAACGCGCCTAAATGCTAGACTAGTCCAGTGCTTGGGCGTTCATTCATACCAATGGCCAGTATAAATTAATCTTATGGCCAATGGATTACATAAATGCTCAAACGCTTGACCTGAACATGTGTGATTGCACCTAAACGCATGTACAAAATGCAGCTTTAGGCACATTTTTTAAGCAGGTTTTCTCTTACCAAGAGAAAAGGCATTCAGGGGAGTTGAGCAAATGATCAGTGTGCATGAGACCTTAAGGTGCTCTTAAAGTCTTGTTTTTTTTTTTTTAAATAACAAACACGTCATACTTACCTGCTCTGTGCAGTGATTTTACAGAGCAGCCCGAATCCTCCTCTTCTCGGGTTCCTTGGCGATGCTCCTGGCCCCTTCCTCCTGCCAAGTGCCCCCACAGCAAGCAGCTGGCTATGGGTGGACTTGAGCCGAGCCTCTGCTTTGTGTGTCCATTCAGACACGGAGTCGTGGCTCAGCCCCACCCCTTCTCTCTCCTCATTGGCTCACTGAACTTGACATCAGCGGGAGCCAATGGCTTCCGCTGCTGTGTCTTAGCCGATCAGGAGGGAGAGTCCCGGACAGCCGAGGATCACGTGCAGCATCGCTGGATCGAGATGGGGTTCAGGTAAATATTAGGGAGGCTGCTGCACACTGAGAATATAGAATACACAGAATGCATTAAGATAAAAAAAAAAAAAAACTTCTGCCTTTAGAATCACTTTAAGGCTCACATATTCGGCCCATGTATAAGGCAGGCGGTCTGACAGAAGGCGGCTGAACGTCCAGCTTCTTTCAAAGGGGCATGACCGAAAAAGGTCTGCCGATCGGCACCCGATCAGGGGCAGTCCCCGCTGTGAGAACACTAAATCTCATCAGGGGAGATCGCTGTACTAACTTTGGATTGTTGGTACAGGATCTCCTCCCAAGCTCTTCAGTTTTATTTCGTTCAGCCTACTGGGGTGAACAACACCAAAAAAAAAAAAAAAAATAGGGTGTACTAGGCTTTAGGCTTCAATCACACCAAATAAGCTGTGGTGCAGCAAGTATTTTCCACAAAAACTACGGTGAGTAACCCAAGTGTGTGTGGACAGACATGGCCAGGAAGCCTGTACAAAGCTATGACCACAGCTGTCCACCGGTGTTCAGAAGTATTCACACAGGGACAGATGCTCGCCCCTGGACAGATAATGGCACCTAGACGCAAAGTGAGTGGAAACCCCCTATACAACAGGTGTCCCGCCTAGGACAGTGATAACGAACTTTGGCACCCCAGATGTTTTGGAACTACATTTCCCATGATGCTCAACTACACTGCAGAGTGCATGAGGATCACGGGAAATGTAGTTTCAAAACATCTGGGGTGCCAAGGTTCGTCATCACTGCCCTAGGAGGATTTCCTATTCCTCTAATGACAACTCAGAATGTATGATTTCCCATCACTTTCTGTCTCAGTGACATAAGACAAGTTGGTGAATGTACAAAACTTTCCCTTTTCCATCCAAAGTTTAAAAAAAAAATAAAAATGAATTGACCTTCACTTGCTTACATTCACTTTAAAGATCTTGCAACCTCAGAACCCCTAAACTTGCAGGTGATCCAGGGAAAGGAATAACAGAGAGAGAAAGTAATCTGTGAAAAGTTTTGTGTGTTAATTTGTTTCCTTCACTCATCGTTAACAGGTGACCATGTCACTTAACTGGATGGTGCGGATGACCTCTGACCTGGAAACAAACATTGTGGCTGTAGAACGTGTCAAGGAATATTCAGAGACAGAGACAGAGGTCAGTAAAATCAAAACTTTGCGGTTTGAATTGTGCATAAGCATTTGGAATGTTTACTGGAAAGGTTTCATTGGTTTCCGCCATTGTGGTAGAAGAATGCCGTGTTCCACAGGTTTTCCCGCGCTTCCCTCTAAAGTCGCCCATAATCTCACTTTTTTTTCAGGCTCCTTGGACTATAGATGATAAGAAGCCGGAAGAGGGTTGGCCAAGTAAAGGTGAAGTTGAATTATCCAACTACTCTATCCGGTATAGACCTGGCTTGGATTTGGTGCTGAAAAACTTGAGCCTGAAAGTTAAAGGAGGAGAAAAGGTAAAAATCCAATTTTCACTACCATGTGGGAGATTTATCACAGTAATATAAAGAGCCAGAAAACAAATTATTTATAAGGCAAAAATGGTAACAACTCTACTGTTTATTCATTCATAGAACCTTTATTTGGCCCATGTGCAATATGTGGATGATTTTTTACTATAATTCTGGTAAAAGATATTTGAAGAAAAAATTTTATTGTGTCTCGCACACTATATGGCAAAAGGTTTGTGATTACTAGGTCATCACACCTACCATACAATCCAAAGTATGTGAACCCCCTTCCAAGAGATAAGGTTCATGTGTTTCCAGTGAAGGTGCATACAAAGACATTTTAGATGATTGTGCACCTCCAACCTTGTTTGGGGAAGACACTTTACTGTTCAAAGTCAGCTCCATGAAGGTATGGTTTGACCAGTTGGGTGTGGAGGAACTTGAGTTTCCTGCATAGAGCCCTGACCCTCAACCCTACTGAACGCCTTTGTTACGAACTGGGACACCAATTGTGAGCCAGGTCTTCTAATCCAACATCAGTACCTGACCTCACAAATGAGCACAAATTTCCACAGACATCCTCCAAAATCTTGCGGAAAGTCTTCCCAGAAAAGTGTAAGCTGTTGTAGCCACTAAGAGGGGCAACTCCATCTTAATGGCCATGGTTCCTAAATAGGATGTCCAGAAAACTCACACAGGCGTGATGATGGTTGGGGGTCCACAAACTTGTGGCGATATGTTGTGTATTTATGACTTTTTGAAGTCTGGTGAAATGCCAAGTGCTGTAAACTCAACTTTTATTGAAACATTTCCACAATTTTTATTTAAAACAGAAAACATAATTTACTTATTATTGTAACTGATGCCAATATAAAACCGGGGTGTCGCAAAAAGAGAATTTGTAAGTTACATGACAAATTGGTGATGATGGTTGGAAAAAGTTTGGCTTCATGATAATTCTTTAATTGCTCAGGTTGGGATTGTGGGAAGGACGGGAGCGGGAAAGTCTTCCATGACGCTGTGCCTGTTCCGGATCCTGGAGGCTGCTGAGGGAATTATCACCATCGATGGTGTAAATATTGCTGAGATTGGACTTCACGACCTTCGATCTATGCTCACTATTATCCCACAGGTAAGATAGCAACCATTTGTAATGCTCAGTCATCTGAGGCATCTAATCAGCCGGTTCGCTCATGAAAGATGTAACTTAGTTACTATGAATTATTGCAGACTATTATTACTGGCCTAACTTCTGGGCTATGCCCCCACCAGTTACCTACCTCTGTTCAGTGAGAGCTTGTCAAAGACCAACAAGGTCACTCTTATTTTGCAGGGTGCAGGCAGTGGGTGGGGTTCACTTAGATGATTAAGTCATAGTATTAAAGTGAAACCAAATCAGAAAGACACACATAGGGGGGAGTTTGGGCTAACAATAGAAATAGCATATTGGGGTGTCTGTGTCCTTAGGAAAAGTAAAAATGGTTGACAGGTGCAATTTAAGGTCCAACAAAGCCTGATCTCAAGGGGTGCCTTCCTCTACTGCAAATTTTACGTGATCTTGTGGGGCACTATTACTCCCACTGATATAAACGGTGGAATGCTTTTCCTCACATTGACACCAAAGATGCGGCACTATTCCTCACACTGACGTCATTGATGGGGCACTATTCCTCCCACTGACACCATTAATAGGGCACTATTCTTTCCACTGATGCCAATGATGGGGCACTATATCTCCCACTGACTCCATTGATGGGGCACTATTCCTCCCACTGACTCCATTGATAGGGCACTATTCTTTCCACTGATGGGGCACTATTCCTCCCACTGACACCATTGATGCGGCACTATTCTTTCCACTGATGGGGCACTATTCCTTCCACTGACACCATTAATAGGGCACTATTCTTTCCACTGATGCCAATGATGGGGCACTATATCTCTCACTGACACCATTGATGGGGCACTATTCCTCCCACTGACTCCATTGATAGGGCACTATTCTTTCCACTGATGGGGCACTATTCCTCCCACTGACACCATTGATGCGGCACTATTCTTTCCACTGATGGGGCACTATTCCTCCCACTGACACCATTGATGGGGCACTATTCCTCCCACTGACTCCATTGATAGGACACTATTCTTTCCACCGATGCCAATGATGGGGCACTATTCCTCCCACTGACACCATTGATGGGGCACTATTCCTCCCACTGACTCCATTGTTAGGGCACTATTCTTTCCACTGATGCCAATGATGGGGCACTATTCCTCCCACTGACTCCATTGATAGGGCACTATTCTTTCCACTGATGCCAATGATGGGGCACAATTCCTCCCACTGACACCATTGATGGAGCACTATTCCTCCCACTGACACAAATATTGGGGCATTATTCCTCCTCCAACTGACCACAGATGCAATGTCATTTTATTACTCCGACTGACCACCAAGCCTGAGGCATTCTTTAATGCCACTGATGATGGGGCATTTTCTACTCCCACTGGACACAATCCAGCCCCCCAAAAGTCTAAAGGACAGCAAACTGGCTCTTTGCTTAGAAAGTTTGGAGACCCCTGAAGTGACAGGTTGTTTTTTTTTTTTTGTTGTTTCTGTGTCGTCCTGTAGGACCCGGTGCTATTTTCAGGGACTCTGAGGATGAACCTGGACCCCTTCGATAAATATTCTGAGGATGAAATTTGGAAAGCACTGGAGTTATCCAACCTGAAGAAGTTCGTCTCCAGCCAGACCGAAAAACTGGACTATGAGTGTGCAGAGGGTGGAGAAAATCTGAGGTAATGACATGACTGGCGCCCAGGAGATTACATCACCTAGGGATCTTTCTGTCTATTGGCAGGTTTATTTATGATGGGGGTCCCCAGGGGTTGGTGCCCAGGGTGACGGGGATAGAGAGGACAGCAATAAGACCTGAAAAATACAAATTGTACTTTTTCTTATTTTTCTTCCCACTTATGGACATTTGTGGTTAAACTCAGCAATGGATCTGTAGGGAGGGGTGCAGAGAACGGTCAGAGGTATTACAAGACTATTGTTCGGGTAACATGGAACCATCTCGTTTCCATTTATTGACCTGTACATTATCTCCTTCCCGCCGAGCGTACACATATATGCGGCGCCTCGACTTTAGGGGGTTATACCGGGATGTTGCCTGCAGCTGCAGACATCATCCCGGTACCGTTTTTTTGAGCGGGCGGTCGGCTTTTCAGGGATAGCAACTGATGTGGCTAAAAGCCACTCGGCTGTTATACCGGAGGAGCGAGAGGAGACCCTCCCCCCTTCCGCCGCTCCTCCCGTCCCACCAGGAGACACGAACCGGCATTCGAAAAGGCTTTGTTCCAGTCTTCTTTCTGTAAACACGGAAGCAACGTCACTTCTGATTTACTCGGCTGCTAACGGCGCCGGTTTAAAAAAAAAATACAGTATTCAGGATCAAATTTTTTAGCGATCTGAATACTTTGAAGTGCAAAGGAGGGATTTGGGGTCTTTTAGACCCCTAATCCTGCCATAAAGAGTACCTTTCACCACCTATTACTGTCACAAGGGATGTTTACTTTCCTTGTGACAGCAATAAAAGTGATCACATTTTTTTTTTCTAAAAGTGACAATGTAAAAAAAAAAATGAATAAGAAAAATTTTTTTTAAAAAGTTAAAGCGCCCCGTCCCCACGAGCTCACGCAGCAAAGAAAACGCGTCCGTATATGTAAACGATGTTCAAACCACACATGTGAGGTATCGCCGCAATCGTCAGAGCGAGAGCAATAATTCTAGCACTAGACCTCCTCTGTAACTCTAACCTGGTAACCGTTATTTTTTTTTTAAAGCGCCGCCTATGGAGATTTTTAGGTACCGTAGTTTGTCGCCATTCCACCAGTGTGCGCAATTTCAGAGCATGACATGTTGTCTATTTACTCGGCATAACATCATCTTTCACATTATACAAAAAAATTGGGATTAGTTTACTGTTTATTTTTTTAATTCATGAAAGTGTCTTTTTTCCTAAAAAAAAAAAATGCATTTGAAAGACCGCTGCGCAAATACAGTGTGACATAAAATATTGCAATGACCGCCATGTTATTCTCTAGATTCTCTGCTAAAAAAATTGTTTATATATATATAATGTTTGGGGGTTCTACGTAATTTTCTAGCAAAAAATACGGATTTTAACTTGCAAGCAACAAATCTCAGAAATAGGCTTAGTCATGAAAGCGTTAAATAAAACAATCTACATGCTGCACTTTTCTTTTTTTTATAATCATGACGCAAAGGGCGGAGCTTGTACAAACGGGTGTCATTATTCAGTTGTGGCTAGGATAAATTAAGTCAGCTGTGTCTATGGGAGATTAGACGCTGAGACATTAAAACTTGCTTGCTGATTGATGACGGTGCTCAGATATGTCAGTTGATGACCTTGTCAAAAGTATTGGGACGCCTGCCCTTACACCCTTACGTGAACTTTAATGGCGTTGGCCCAGCCTTTGCAGCTATAACAGCTTCAACTCTTCTGGGAACATCCCTCACTGATCTCCCCTTTCTGTTACCGACCCAGAAGCGATGTGTAAAACGTCACTTCCTCCAGCCAGTATAGCGATCTGCACGCCATTATTTTCACTCATTAAAGAGAACCTGTCACGATAAAATGCATCACATACATATTACCAAAAGTATCGGGACACCTTCCTTTACACACACATGAACTTTAATGGCATCCTAGTCTTAGTCTGTAGGGTTCAATATTGAGTTTGCCCACCCTTTGCAGCTATAACAGCTTTGACTCTTCTGGGAAGGCTGTCCACCAGGTTTATAGGAGTGTGTCTATGGGAATGTTTGACCATTCTTCCAGAAGCACGTTTGTGAGGTCAGGCACTGATGTTGGAGGAGAAGGCCTGGCTCGCAGTCTCTGCTTTAATTCATCCCAAAGGTGTTATATTGAGTAGAGGTCAGGACTCTGTGCAGGCCAGTCATGTTCCTCCACCCCAAACTCGCTCATCCATGTCTTTATGGACCTTGCTTTTTGGCGGTGTTTAGATATGTCAGTCGATGACTGTGCTCAGATATGTCAGTTGTTTTTTTAAAGTGTTTATTTTGAAATGCATTACTTTCTACATCCTCTGCTAATACTCTTACCTTGCAGTGTTGGTCAGCGTCAGCTGGTTTGTCTCGCCCGAGCTCTCCTACGTAAAACCCGCATCCTCATCCTGGATGAAGCCACGGCCGCCATTGACCTGGAGACTGACGACCTCATCCAAATGACCATCCGGACACAGTTTGAGGACTGCACAGTGCTGACAATCGCACACAGGCTCAACACCATCATGGATTACACAAGGTACACACACAGCAATTAGTTTATTTCAATTAACTTGACTTTGCAGCAAAAGTAACAATTTTGACAAACATTTTAGCTGAAATTAGCTTCCGATTTTTCCATGTAGACTGTGAAATTTGCCTAAAAAAGTGAATGGCTTTGATTTTTACTAAAGCTATGGGATCGCCATTTTAGGGACAGCTGCCACATGCATTGGGCATCTAGATGTGCTCCTTTCGTGAGGCCTTTAAAGCATCCTTCAACTCCAGTTTGAGAAGGATCAGGGCTGTCTTTAAGGCAGGGCAAAAGGGGCAGCTGCCCTGGGCCCTGTCTTTGTTGTGGGGCCCAAAGCAGCAGCCTCATACTTGCCAACTATCCCAGTTTAAATTCCCTTGTCCCTTGAAGTTTTAGTCCTGTGCTGTGTCCCGATATCTCAGTGTGAAGTGCTGGTACTAATGCTGCCCAGCTCTGCCCTATTGTTATGTACAGATGACTCACCTGCAGACCCTGTGTTTACATGTAAATAACCGACATTCATATGTAAATAGCGGTGCCATTACTAAGTAAATAGCTGCGTCCTGCAGCATTAATATCTAAATAAAGGCGTCATTCATATGTATATCATGCTCCCCTGCAGTGAGGAGATGATGTGGTGCTGTAACCTCTAGCAACTAATCGGTGAGCCGTAATGTGTGCTGTAACCTCTAGCAACCAGTCAGTAAGCAGTAGTGATATGCTGTTACTGCTGGAAACCAATCGCAATTGCTGCCTGATCTGATAAAGTAAACTGATTTTAAGTCTAGCTGTTATTTATTGTATGTCTCAGAGCAGGTGGAGAGTAAAATTGCATGGGGGGGGCCCAAGAAAATTTTTGGCCCAGGGTCCAATCAATATTAAAGACGGCCCTGAGAAGGATTAATGCAAATCATGAAAAGGAGTGCTGGTTGTCACTTTAAACAAGCTGTTAGTGGGATTTTGCAAACTTTAGCATTTTTTTGAAAGTTGCTGAAGCCCACTGGCAGCTTGTTTAAAGCAGAAGTCAATTCCGTGCTGGCAGATGAGCTCTTGTCATAATGTGCACGTGTGCTTCTTCAGGGCTGTGTCCCTTGCCGCCGTCATCTCCTCCACTAATACTTCAGGTCCTGCCATTCGTTTCAGCCATTGGGAAGCCTTTGATGAAAAGTGCAGAGTTGCATCATCCTCAACACCCAACTCCACTCCAGGAGTGTATGCTGCAGACAGTGTGCATAGGAAATTAAAAAAAAAACTGCAAGAAGCAAGTTTTGGCTAAGGAGACTTGTGCTTCTGCAAAAAAAAAAAAAGAAAAACTTTCTAGCGATATATATATATATTTTTTTTACGTTAGTTTTTTGCCTTCCGCTTTATAGCAGAACCCAACTAAGCTTAAATCTGCTTCCACCCCCATTCCAAATCTATTCTGTTTACCCTGTAAGAGGAAAGATGCCTATTTCTTGTCTACTCTCGGGGCGCTCCGGTTGGTCACATGATTGGGTCCCAGCGCTGGCTTCAGTGTGGAGCAGCCCTTCTCAACACAGAGGAACCCTTGAAACACATGAAACAGTCATGTGGATGAAGTCAAATTATAGGCACCATTCCTCTAAAAAGTACATGAAAACAAGATGGTTCTCTCCTGTCCACACCACAAGGTAGCGGAGAGTGAGACAATGGACTTTGAATGTGGCATGATCCAAAAATCCACTCTCACTCTCCAGGTCAGGAGAACCTCATTTTCACGAACCCTTAAATTACCTTTCTGGTCTCGGGGAACCCCTGCTAAAAAAATGATGATATCTACAACTAATGATACATTAGTGTGATGGTCGGTGGGAAGAATGCTCCTTACACTTGTGGTCATTGGGAAGAATTACCCCCTTACAGATAGCTAAAAAGATCAATGGTGTCAGTGGGAACTTATCTGAGAAGCAGAAATTGCTCAAGGAACCCATAGCAACCTCTGGAGGAACCCCAGGGTTCCATGGGACCCTGGTGTAGAGGAAGGACAGCTGGAAACAGATGTCCCATAGTACGTCTATGGGTAACATCATTGCACAGCCCTGGAACCGTTGTCAGCAAATCTCTCTTCACTGAAGCCGGCGCTGGAGAGATCATGTGACTGGACCAGAGCACCCTCAGAATAGGTAAACATACCCATCTTTCCTTTTACAGTGTAGATAGAATAGGCTTAGAATGGGGGTGGGACAATATCTCATAAAGGTTTTGCGAAATTGTGGTTCAAAGCTTTAAGGTTTATGGGGGTATCATGGATGGACCTGTAGGGCTATACCGAGGAGGGCCCTGTGGGTTTCCTCTGTGCAACCACCTATTTAATGTTTGGTCCTCCTATTTGTTCTATATTGGCCACCAAGGTTGAACTGCCTTATTCGCAAAGCCCCGATTTATGCTTCCCTCTCTCCCCCCCTTCCCCTCCCTCTTCCCCCCCCCTCCTCTCCCCCCCCCTCCTCTCCCCCCCCCTCCTCTCCCCCCCCCCTTCCCCTCCTCTTCCCCCCCCCCTTCCCCTCCTCTTCCCCCCCCTTCCCCTCCTCTTCCCTATGGCTCCCGCTGCTGACTTTGAACCAGTGAAGAGAGAGAGAAGCAGCAATGCTGCTCTCATGCACAGTGCGGAATTGACATCGGGCTCAGGTAAGTATAAGAGCGGAGCTGCACACAGAACGTTCTGTCTTTAGAACCACTTTAATGTTGCAGTTAGTGTGGCCATTTGTCTTTTAACATTTCCAATTTGGAGCTGAAAGGTGCTTTAAAAGTTTAGAAGCTTTCTGAAAGCTACAATACATAAACACAAATGAAGCCACTGTGTACGAGGCTTTAGGTATCAGTTCTCCCAGCTTGTAAGAGTCACCCAGTGGATCTCTGCAGGGAGCCAGTATATACAGTATATTGTCCCGGAGTTCTGCTTTAAAGCCAAGACTTTATGAATGCATTTTTCCATGCCAAAATGACAATTTTGTTTTCCTGTTCCAGGGTTCTTGTCCTCGACAAAGGGAGAATAGCTGAATTTGATACGCCTACCAACCTCATAGCATCAAAAGGAATATTTTACGGCATGGTGAAGGATGCTGGACTGGCCTAAATGTATTTTCTTTTGTTCCAAATGTTATGTTACAGATTGTCCGTCTTTTTTTTTTTTTTTTTTTTTTTACAGCTCCATTTTGTACATAATATTGACAAAACTGGTTTATTTTGAGTTCTCTCGACATATCAAAGAAAAAAATATTTTTAAAGAGACTGCCGTTTTTTATTTCCAGACAACATATATATATTTTGACCGAAAATAGAGAATTAGGACTATTTAAATATTGTACAAAATACTGTGTCCAGATTTATTTACAAGAGGAGAAATAAATTATATTCACTTTTTTTTCAAAAAAAAGTTTTTGTTTATAATAAATGATATTCACTAAAAAAAAAAAAAAAAAAAAAAAAATCAGCTTTTACTTTTTGACTGGAGATGATGCTAGAAAACTAAACTGGAGGCTAAAAATCTTTTGTGAAGAAATGTTATTATTAACATGACCAGATTTTAGTCTGATGGGACAGTTGTCGTGTTTTGTCGATGTGGACCTCTATTAGATAATACATTTTAGGGGAAGTACTGAATGGCTAAAATCCAATCTATTATTCTATCTAAACCAGTGGTCTCCAAACTGCGGGCCTTTGCTTACTTTTACCCAGCCCTCGGGGCAATATTTCATCCACTGATACCAAAAATGGGACATAATTCCACCCCCCCCCCCCCCCCCGACACCAATGAAAGGGCAGAATTCCTTTCGATGACAACAACAGTGTGGCACTATTCCTCCCAATGACACCAACGAAGGGCCACAATTCCTCCCACTGACACCAAAGATGGGGCATTGTTTATTTCCACTGCCATCGTGACCTTTTTCTACTCCTTATGGTTCCTAATCTATAGTCCACATCCAAACATAAAAAAAAATGATTTCCTGCAGTGCAAGAGTTAATAGCTTGTTTTGTCTAGGGGAAAGAAGAAACATTTTACTTACCTGATCCTCGGCTTCCCCGGCATGCGGCGTTCCTCCACGATCCAGCAGTGGACTGTTCCTCAGTTCCAGAGCAGGGCTATGAACCCTCCTCTGGTCTTGTTGACGTCAGGACCCTAGACTGCATACAGTATCTCACAAAAGTCAGTACACCCCTCACATTTTTGTAAATATTTTATTATATCTTTACATGTGACAACACTGAAGAAATGACACTTTGCTACAATGTAAAGTAGTGAGTGTACAGCTTGCTGAAGACAAGCAGACTAAGGACATGGATTACTGGAACCATGTCCTGTGGTCTGATGAGACCAAGATAAACTTATTTGGTTCAGATGGTGTCAAGCGTGTGTGGGGGCAACCAGGTGAGGAGTACAAAGACAAGTGTGTCTTGTCTACAGTCAAGCATGGTGGTGGAAGTGTCATGGTCTGGGGCTGCATGAGTGCTGCCAGCACTGGGGAGCTACAGTTCATTGAAGGAACCATGAATACCAACATGTACTGTGACATACTGAAGCAGAGCATAATCCCCTCCCTTCAGGGACTGGGCCACAGGGCAGTATTCCAACATTATAACAACCCCAAACACGTCCAAGATGACCACTGCATTGCTAAAGAAGCTGAGGGTAAAGGTGACCTAAACCCTATTGAGCATCTGTGGGGCATCCTCACACAGAATATGGAGGAGCGGAAAGTCTCTAACATCCACCAGCTCTGTGATGTCGTCATGGAGGAGGGGAAGAGGACACCAGTGGCAACCTGTGAAGCTCTGGTGAACTCCATGCCCAGGAGGGTTAAGGCAGTGCTGGAAAATAATGGTGGCCACACAAAATATTGACACTTTGGGCCCAATTTGGACATTTTCACTTAGGGGTGTACTCACTTTTGTAGCCAGCAGTTTAGACATTAATGGCTGTGTATTGAGTTATTTTGAGGGGACAGCAAATGTACACTTATATACAAGCTGTACACTCACTACTTTACATTGTAGCAAAGTGTCATTTCTTCAGTGTTGTCACATGAAAATATATAATAAAATATTTACAAAAATGTGTGGGGTGTACTTACTTTTGTGAGATACTGCAGGTGCAGTTGAGCATGATGTTGTTGCTCACATTGAATAGTGATTTTTTTTTTTTTTTTTCTTTTGACTGGAGAAAGTTGAACGCCTTACTCAAAATAGCATCTGCAGATTTCACGAGTTAACAAAAATTCTATATTATAGAGATAGCTTTTTATATTTGTGAATTACTTGTTTTTTGAAATTGGAGATCCATCATCTGTGCTATGGAGTGAAGGTGATGGTCCTGAGTTACGAAGAAGAAGAAGAAGTTACACTCAATGAATGTGTTGTTCCCATATCATGGTCTAGGGTTTTATAACTAGAGTTCCTTGAACATTGACCAGTTTTTGCCTCTCGCATAAGTTCCTACTGACACCAATTATCTTTTTAGTCATCTGAAGGGGGGGGGGGGGGGATGATTCTTCCCAATGACCACAAGTGTAAGGAGCATTCTTCCCACTGACCATCACATTTATTATGTTATTATTATTATATTATTATTAACCTTTTCAACAGAAAGGAAAATGGAGAGAAAGCCTGGTCTAGGTCTTTGTTTCAGCCATACTTGTGACAGTATCTGCAAATCATGCAAGAGCTTCAGCTTGAGCAACAAACTAGAACCTTCACCTGTCAATACCGACGACCAACACTCCCCTATATCAGGGCAGCCAGTTGGCTCAGGGGGTAGCTGCTCTGCCTCTCATGCTGGAGACCCTGAATCGAATCCCCACAGGTCACTTTATCACTGGGCTCCCGGCTGTAGAAAAGCCCCTACAGCTGGGAGTTTCTCAGACCACAAAAAAGTAAGACCCACCTTTATAGTGGCTGCCAGGTCACAGACAGCCACTTTATATTGTATAGTCCTAGTCATCCCCATTAACAGGGATTAGTGACTATTCCAAGGAGACAGCACCGAGACTAGAACCAGGAACTCCAACACCACTGCTGGATCAGCACCTGGCTGCTAACCCTCTGAGCCAACTCCTCTACAGGTCTACTCAACACAAGACATGGATCTAAATTAGAGGCAACAGTCAATTTACCATTCCACATCAGCAGTGGGATTTGAACTCAGTTCTCCAAAAACAGTAGCAGACTGTCCAGCAACTATCTGACTGAGCCACACAGGCATCTAACTCCCCAGACAAGTATTCCTCAATGTCATCAATCTCCAAACAGGAGTGCATTCGAGGGTGGGGAGCATAATAGGCATTATATGGTTAAGGTTGTAGTAGCTTGTTAAAGTGAGGTTGTGGTGTTGCTCATAGAGTTTGTCAACAGGTATTTTTCTTAAGTGTTGAATCCCTGAGTTGGAAGCCCTGGGCTGTGTGAAATTTGTTCACCTTGTGTTGCTGAAGAGGACATTAATGGACAACCTCAGCCAACTCTCAACCTGAACATCATAGCAAGGTATCTCATTGTCCTAATCAGGTCTACCCAACCCATGGGGAATAAATAACAGCACTAGGGATTCAAACCCACCTCAGAGACTATCATCAAAACAGAGATTGAATTACTGCTAGTACCAGGATTTGAACCCAAGTCTCCAAAACCACAGTCTTCCAACAGTACAGACCACATCTCACGGTTGAAATGGTGAGTGCTAATAATTTGGCATTGTGTACTCAGATTTGAATATGAGCATTTGATTAGCCGCCATAAATTAAAAGTATGTGGCTATTTGATAAAGCAACCAAAGTTTCAATGCTATTTTTTTTTTTCAAAATCACAGAGCAGTCAAAAACAAATGAGTGGGCTTGATCAACCACAAGGAGATGGGTCAAACTTGCAAAATTAACCCTGCTCTATACGGCAGAAAAAGATGAACACTTTCTGCAGGATTGCCTTTGTTTTTCCCTCTGTTTCAATGCCATTAACTTTCAATAACCAACCTATATTTTCCATTTCTTGTCCAGTTTCCAATTCGCGGCAGTCAATCCAACTCATGTGTGGTAGATGCTTAGTTTATGATGATTACTTGTGATCATATCCGCAATGGAAAGTGGTTGATATTGACTGAAAATTGACAAATGTATAGCCAGCTTAAGGAAAAAAGCAGTGGTCTCCAAACTGCAGCCCAAGGCCTGGATCCAGCCCTTTGCTTGTCAATATCTGGCCCTTAGGGCACTATTTCCCCCCACTTACACCAATAATGGGGCACTATTCCTCCCCTAATACTGAAGGGGGAACATTGTTTACTACCACTGGTAACACTCCGGCCCCTATAAAGTCTAAACAGTGAAGTGGTCCTTTGCTTAGAATGATTGGAGACCACTGGCATAAAGGAATTGGCTTCTGAAGGCAAAATCACCTATTTAAGAACTTACCCAAACCAGACATAGTTATGCCACGTACACACGATAGGATTTTCCGACAACAAAATACATATTTTTTTCCGACGGATGTTGGCTCAAACTTGTCTTGCATACACACGGTCACACAATTCTTGTCGGAAATTCCGAACGTCAAGAACGCGGTGACGTACAACACGTACAAAGAGCCGAGAAAAATGAAGTTCAATAGCCAGTGCAGCTCTTCTGCTTAATTCCAAGCACGCATAGAACTTTGTGCGTCAGAACTGTTACACACGATCAGAATTTACGAGAACGGATTTTGTTGTCGGAAAATTTGAGATCCAGATCTCAAATTTTGTGTGTCAGAAATTCCGATGGAAAATGTCCGATGGAGCCTACACACGGTTGGAATTTCCGACAACAAGCTCCTATCGAACATTTTCCATCAGAAAATCCTATCGTGTGTACTGAGCATAAGACTACATTCACACCGGCGATTTAGGATGGCGAATTGTAGTTACAGGAAACCTCTGATTCCTGCTGCAGCTGTGAGCGGCTAGGTGCAGTCACCAGCCCAATTCATCATAATTGCAAGTCGCTGGTGGCCCCAGCTATTCACCATTGTCTGCACAGCCAGTGATTACCTGCGGTGATCGCTGCTGGGCACACACATCACCGAAAATAATCACGGGTCGTGTGGAGAGCAGCGAATAGCTGTGGCCACCAGTGACCTGTCATAGTGAATCTCTTAGATTGTAAGCTCTAAGGAGCAGGACCCTCTGATTCCTACTGTATTAAAGTGCATTGTATTTTTACTGTCTACCCTCAAGTTGTAAAGCGCTACGTAAACTGTTGGCGCTATATAAATCCTGTATAATAATAGTGAATGGGGTTGGTGGCTGCAACAACCCCCTCACAGCCGCAGCAGGAATCAGAAGATTCATACAACTACAATTCAGCCTAAATTGCCAGTGCGAATGTAGCCTTGGTGATATCATGAAAAGTTGTATTCTGCCATATGTGTAATGCCGCGTTAACACGGTCGGACTTTTCGACCGGACTTGTCTGACGGACGCCGACCGTGTGTGGGCTTCACCTTCAGCGGACTTTTCCAGTCGCAAATCTGACGGACTGTAGATTTGGAACATGCTTCACATTTTACGTCGTAACTCCGCCGGACCCAGAAATCCGCTCGTCTGTATGCTAGTCCGACGGACAAAAACCGACGCTAGGGCAGCTATTGGCTACTGGCTATCAACTTCCTTATTTTAGTCCGGTGTACGTCATCACAATCCATCGGATTTTGGTGTGATCGTGTGTAGGCAAGTCCGGTCGTTAGAAAGTCCGTTGGACTTTTGTAGCTGAAAAGTCCAACCGTGTGTACGCGGCATAACACTCACTGAAAGGAAACTAAGGGCCCATTCTCACTTGTGTATTGCTTAAATGCTTGCATTGATACAAATTTTTGAAACACACCTACTCTCTGTGCAGTGTGATTCAGTGTAAAAAAATGGCACCCCGATGCATTGTACAATGAAGCACAATGCACTGGTATTGCCAAAAAAAACCTGTACACTTTTTTTGTACATTAACGTACAGCGTTGTGAAAAAGTATTTGCCCCTTCCTGATTTTTTTTTTTTTTTTGCATATTTGTCACACTTATATGATTCAGATCATCAAACAAATTTTAATACTACACATTTTTTGGAAAGCTGAGTTAAATTTTACTTGCTACACCCAGGCCTGATTACTGCCAGACCTGTCGAATCAAGAAACCACTTAAATAGAAGCTGTCTGACAAAGGGAAGCACAATAAAATAAATAATAAATAAATCTAAAAAAGCAACAAATCATGATGCGATCTAAAGAAATGCAAGAACAGATGAGAAACAAAGTCACTGACATGTATCAGTCTGGAAAGGGTTACAAAGCTATTTCTAAAGCTTTGGGACTCCAGTGAACCACAATGAGAGCCATTATCCACAGATGGAGAAAGCGTGGAGTAATTTTGGCAGGCCAGTCACTCCTGGGAAGGTTCACCGCTGTTCCAAGAGCATGACGACGACTCATCCAGAAGGTCATAAAAAAAAAAACCCAAAACAAAATTTAAAGAACTGCAGGCCTCAGGCAAGGTCAGTGTTCATAATTAAGCAATAAGAAAGACTGGGCTAAAATGGCATCCATGGGAGAGTTCCAAGGCCAAAGCCACTGCTGACCAAAAAGAACACAAAGGCTCCTCTCACATCTGCCAAAAAACATCTTGATTACCCCAAAGACTTTTGAGCAAATTTTCTGTGGACTGATGAGACCAAAGTTTAACTTTTTGGAAGGAGTGCATCCCGTTACATCTGGCATTAAACTAACACAGTATTTCATTAAAAAAAGGTCATCATCCCAACAGTCACACATGGTAGTGGTAGTGTGATGATCTGGGGCTGCTTTTCAGCTTCAGGACTTGGACGACTTGCTATAGTTGATGGAACAATGAAATCCTAAGGGAGAATGTCCAGCCATCAGCTCCTGAGCTCAAGCGCACTTGGGTTACGCAGCAGGACAATGAAAAAAAAAAAATTAAGGTTTTGGATTTGCCTAGTCAAAGTCTGGATTTAAATCCAATTGAGATGCTGTGGCATGACCTTAATAGGCTGTTCATGCTGGAAAACCCTCCAATGTGGCTGAATGAAAACAATTCTACAGAGTGGGCCAAGATTCCTCCACATTGATGTGAAAGTTGGTACCAATGACAAAGTGAGAGGAAGGTGAAGAGTCCTAAAAAATGATTTCAGGGACTTAAGGAGTAGATTGAGAAGGACCTCCAAGGTAGTTTTCTTTGAAATACTACCTGTGCCGCGAGCCACACCAGAGAGGCAGCAGGAGCATAGGGAACTGAACAAGTGGCGTAGGAAATAGGGGTTCGGGTTTCTTGAGAACTGGGCTGACTTCTCAGTTGGTTACCGGCTCTTTTGTAAGGATGGGCTGCACCTTAAATGGGGATGATGCAGCTCTATTCGGAAGAGAAGATGGCCACAAAGTTGGAGAGGCTTTTAAACTAGGGATTGGGGGGGGGGGGGCAGAGGAAGCAATAGCTGGCAGTGAGCAAAGGACAGAGGGCAATAGTTGAGTCAACAGTGATAATCCTGCCATAAAATCTAACCCTCGAGTGAATGCATGGACAGTTGGAAAACAAAGCTCAAGGAAACATAATGAGTTAATAATATGCACTTATACATCACTGAGAGGTGTATACACAAATGCTAGGAGCCTAGCTAACAAAATAGAGGAACTGGAGCTGTTATTACACAAGGAGGACTTAGACTTTGTGGGAATAACAGAAACTTGGTTTGACAGCTCACACGATTGGCTGGCAAATATCCAGGGGTATTCCTTGTATCGGAAGGACAGAGGTGTGTCTTTATGTAAAAAATGATGTAAGGGTAGAAGAGAGGAGCAACATTGTGAATGGGACGAGGGGGAGGTGGAATCAGTGTGGGTAGAACTTCAAAGAGAAAATGTGGAAAATTAATAGTAGGGGTATGTTATAAGCCCCCCAACCTGAAGAAGAAGGAAGAGCTAGACCTACTATTGGAGTTAGAAATGGCAGCGAGACAGGGAAATGTCATCATAATGGGGGACTTCAATTATCCCCATATTGACTGGGAAGTGGGCAGCTCACTCATTAAAGGCCCGTCATTTCACGAATGTCTTACAGGACAACTTCATGTCCCAATTGGTGGCTTTCCCAACTAGAAAGAATGCCCTGCTAGATCTATTAATTACAAACGATCCAAGTCTGATCTCAGTTGTGGCAATATGGGACAACTTGGGATCTAGCGATCATAGGTTGATCGCATTTAGCGTAAACCATTGGAAAAATGAGGCACAAGGGTAGCACAAGAGCACAAAATATCAAACGAGCCAATTTTTCTGAACTGTGGTCATTACTACATGACATTAATTGGGACCAAATCCTAGAAATATTGAACACGGAAGAAAAACAGGAATGCTTTAGGAGCATATTAAACAAAGATATCACACAGTGCATTCCAATGGGCAATAAATATAGAAGAGCGAAGGGTAAACCTGGGTGGCTAAACTGTAATGTAAAAAGCCTCATTAAAGAGAAGAAAATGGCCTTTAAAAAATATAAAGGGGATGGGTTACGGTCAGCATCCCAACACTAAAAGGAATGCAAGAAGAAGTGTAAGAACACAATCAGGGTGGCTAAAAATGACTATGAGAGACACACAGAGGAGGAGAGTAAAAAAAAATCCAATGAAAATTTTTAGATATATTAACAGTAAAAAGGTGAGATCAGAGCACATTGCAGCCATAAAAGATGAGAATGGGAGGATGATTACGGATGACACAGAGAAGGCAACTGTACTAAATGCCTTCCTCTCAGTTTTTACATGGGAAAAGCAGGGGTATACCGACCAGTACAGTACTGTTAGTGACACATCACAGGGCATACCCTCTTGGCTAATAGGCCGGATTGAAGGAAAGACTTAATAACCTTAATACAAATAAATCACCAGGACCAGATGGCTTACACCCGAGAGTCCTCTGAGAACTCTGTCAGGTTATAGATAGACCATTGTTCCTAATCTTTGCGGACAGCATACTGACAGGAATTGTACCAGCTGATTGAAGAAAAGCCAATGTGGTACCAATATTCAAAAAAGGACAGAGACAAATCCCTGGAAACTACAGGACAGTCAACCTAACAGCAATAGTAGGTAAATTATTGGAGGGGATGATAAGGGACTATATCCAAAAATTTACTGAAGAAAAAAATATCATTAGTAGTTATCAGCATGGGTTTTACGAAGGGCCGTTCTTGCCAGACCAATCTGCTAACATTCTACGAGGAAGTGAGCTGCCATCTAGACAGGGGAAGGCCTGTGGATTTAGTTTACCTGGATTTTGCAAAAGTATTCAATACAGTCCCCCATAAATGCTTAATTTACAAGCTGAAGTCTGCAGGCTTGGACCACAAGGTTTGTTCTTGGGTAAAAAACTGGTTACAAGGGCATGTCCAAAGGGTGGTGATAAACGACGTGTACTCAGACTGGTCTGGAGTGGTAAGTGGGGTACCCCAAAGCTCTGTCTTGGGACCAATTATATTCCATTTATTCATAAATGATATAGAGGATGGGATAAATAGCTCAATCTCAGTTTTTGAGGACGACACAAAATTAAGCAGGGCAATAACTTCACATCAGGATATAGAAATGTTACAGAAAGACCTGAATAAAATAATGGAATGGGCAAATACATGGCAAATGCGGTTTAATGTGGAGAAATGTAAAGTAATGCACTTGGGGGCAAAAAACATAAATGCAAACTACTCACTATGGAGAGAACCGCTGGAGGAATCAAGGATGGAGAAAGATCTGGGGGTCCTAGTAGATGACAGACTGAGCAATAACATGCAGTGTCAAGCTGCAGCTACCAAAGCTGGCAGAATATTAGCATGCATAAAAAAAGGGATATACTCCATAGATAAAAACGATAATCCTACCACTTTATAAAACTCTGGTTAGACCACATCTGGAGTACTCTGTCCAGTTCTGGTCTCCAGTCCTCAGAAGGGATGTGGTGGAACTGGAGAGAGTCCAAAGAAGGGCAACAAAAGGAATAAGGGGACTGGAGGCAGGGCCATCTTAATAGCATCATGGGCCCCTGGGCAAAGTAATGCACTGGGCCCCTACCACCCGGAGCCAATTTACGCACCTACTAGCAAGAATTACAGTATAAATAGGTGATAGAATTAAAAATGTATTTATTATTATTTTCAATAAAATTGATTTTAAACAATAAGAACCCATTCCATATATAAAAGACAAATCAACACAAAGGGCACAGTACAGGAGTGAAGGCAGAAGGGCACAGTACAGGGGTGTCTGGAGGGCACAATACTGGGATCAGGAGGGCACACTACAGGTTCCAGGATGCTGCTTGGGACACGGCCATCGTGGGACAGCTTAGTAAAAAAGTGTGACTGACAAATCCGGAACAGTTGGCAAATATGATGTAATGCAATACCATCATGGGGCCCTCATTCACCTGGGGCCCCTGGGCAGTGCCCAGGAGTGCCCATGCATTAAGACAGCCCTGACTGGAGGACTTCAATTATGAGGAACGCCTGCAAGCACTAAATTTATTCTCGCTGGAGAAACGACACTTGAGAGGGGACATGATAGCGATTTACAAATATCTTAATGGTGATCCCAGCATAGGAAAAAAAACTATTCAGGCTCACGTAGTGTAAGAGGACATGGGGTCACACAATGAGATTGGAGGAGAAGTGGCTTAACCTTAAACTGCTCAGGGGTTTTTTTTACTGTCAGGGCGATAAGGATGTGGAACTCTCTTCCACAAATGGTGGTGTAAGCAAGGAGTATGGATATTTTTAAGAGACTCTTCGATGTGCACCTTAAAGAACACAACATAAAGGGATATGGAAAATAATTATAGACACTGACACATGCACTTACACAGGTTGAACTGTATGGACTATTGTCTTTATTTAACCTTACCTACTATGTAACTATGAAAGACTCATTTCCAGTTAGCACAAATTCTTGATTGTGGATGTTGCCAGCAAGGGTGGCACAACCAGTTATTAGGTTTAGGGGGGGAATTACTTTTTTACATTGGGCCAAGCAGGTTTGGACAGCTTTTTTCCCCTAAATAAATGAAATGATAATTTAAAAAATTCCATTCTGTATTTACTCGGGTTATCTTTGTGTAATATTAAAAGTTGTTTGATGATCTAAATCATTTAAGTGTGACAAACATGCAAAAAAAAAAGAGAAAAAAATCAGGAAGGGGGCAAATACGTGTTCGCAGCACTGCACGCCTTAACACATGGCATTTAGTCCGGCATTTGGTCCATAAATATTGGGACATCGACACAATTCTAATCTTTTTGGCTCTATACACAATGGATTTAAAATGAAACGAATAAGATGTGCTTTAACTGCAGATTTTCAGCTTTAATTTGAGGGTATTTACATCCAAATCAGGTGTAGGAATTACAACAGTTTGTATATGTGCCTCCCACTTTTTAAGGGTCCAAAAGTAATGGGACACTTGGCTGCTCAGCTGTTCCATGGCCAGGTGTGTGTTATTCCCTCATTATCCCATTTACAAAGAAGACATAAAAGGTCCAGAGTTCATTTCAAGTGTGCTATTTGCATTTGGAATCTGTTGCTGTCAACTCTCAATATGAGATCCAAAGAGCTGTCACTATCAGTGAAGCAAGCCATCATTAGGCTGAAAAAACAAAACAAACCCATCAGAGAGATAGCAAAAACATTAGGTGTGGCCAAATCAACTGTTTGGAACATCCTTAGAAAGAATGCACCGGTGAGCTCAGCAACACCAAAAGACCCGGAAGACCACCGAAAACAACTGTGGTGGATGACCGAAGAATTCTTTCCCTGGTGAAGAAAACACCCTTCACAACAGATTGGCCAGATCAAGAACACTCTCCAGGAGGTAGGTGTATGTGTGTCAAAGTCAACAATCAAGAGAAGACTTCACCAGAGTGAATACAGAGGGTTCACCGCAAGATGTAAACCATTGGTGAGCCTCAAAAACAGGAAGGCCAGATTAGAGTTTGCCAAACAACATCTAAAAAAGCCTTCACAGTTCTGGAACAACATCCTATGGACAGATAAGTCCAAGATCAACTTGTACCAGAGTGATGGGAAGAGAAGAGTATGGAGAAAGGAAAGGAACTGCTCATGATCCAAAGCATACCACCTCATCAGTGAAGCATGGTGGTGGTAGTGTCATGGCGTGGGCATGTATGGCTGCCAATGGAACTGGTTCTCTTGTATTTATTGATGATGTGACTGCTGACAAAAGTAGCAGGATGAATTCTGAAGTGTTTCGGGCAATATTATCTGCTCATATTCAGCAAAATGCTTCAGAACTCATTGGACGGCGCTTCACAGTGCAGATGGACAATGACCCAAAGCATACTGCGAAAGCAACCAAAGAGTTTAAGGGAAAGAAGTGGAATGTTATGCAATGGCCAAGTCAATCACCTGACCTGAATCCGATTGAGCATGCATTTCACTTGCTGAAGACAAAACTGAAGGGAAAATGCCCCAAGAACAAGCAGGAACTGAAGACAGTTGCAGTAGAGGCCTGGCAGAGCATCACCAGGGATGAAACCCAGCGTCTGGTGATGTCTATGTGTTCCAGACTTCAGGCTGTAATTGACTGCAAAGGATTTGCAACCAAGTATTAAAAAGTGAAAGTTTAATGGATAATTGTTAATCTGTCCCATTACTTTTGGTCCCTTAAAAAGTGGGAGGCACATATACAAACTGTTATAATTTGTACACGGTTCATCTGATTTGGATGTAAATATCCTCACATTAAAGCTGAAAGTCTGCAGTTAAAGCACATCTTGTTCGTTTCATTTCAAAACCATTGTGGTGGTGTATAGAGCCAAAAAGATTAGAATTGTGTCAATGTCCCAATATTTATGGACCTGACTGTAGTTCACCACAGTGGAAAGCCTAAATGTGAGTAGACCTTGCAGAATTCATGGATAAAGTCTAAAAGCACATTCACCCACCCTGCTTGAAGTATCAACACAACCACGACTGGGACACAAAGACATTTAGTGAGGAAGATCAAAGAAAACACAAGCTGGACTAGAGCACGGTACAGGATACATTATGTCATCACCACAGTGATATATAAGCTTTTCAAATCTTTAGTACATGGGATACGTTAAGAATATGTTACAAGGACAACAAAAATGTTACTTCTGGTCAACCATCACAGTGCTATGATCTAATCTGCAGGTATATAATTGCATACAACTTACAATATCAAGACACAATAAAATGTAGACCCTGTTAGTGGCCATCAGAGGCAAGGACGGAAAACTCACAACATTCCTTAGTAGTCAAAAGACAAAAACACAGAACAAAGCTTAAGGAGAAATATTATACTTCATAATGTTTGCTTACTATGTATCATCAGCCATTAAATGAAATGCATAGGTCCTTTTTGCATGCGTTGGGGCACGTTGTTTTAACACACTCTATTCGATTTCTCATCATCAAAGTAGCATTTGGTGGTGTCAGCTTTGGAAGAATCAAGTACTTTCTTCCTTATAAACATACACTATATTGTCAAAAGTATTGAGACACCTGCCTTTACACGTACATGAACTTTAATAGCATCCCAATCTTAGCCCAAAGGGTTCAATATTGATTTGGCCCACCCTTTGCAGCTATAACAGCTTCAACTGTTCTGGGAAGGCTGTCCACAAGGTTTAGGAGTGTGTCTATGGGAATGTTTGACCATTCTTTCAGAAGCGCATTTGTGAGGTCAGGCACTGGTGTTGGATGAGAAGGCCTGGCTTACAGTCTCCGCTCTAATTCATCCCAAATGTGTTCTATCGGGTTGTGATCAGAAATCTGTGCAGGCCAGTAAAGTTTCTCCAACCCATAGTTGCTCATCCATGTCTTTATGGACCTTGCTTTGTGCACTGGTCCAAATCATTTGGTGTGGGGTTGTTTTTCAGGGGTTGGGCCTGGCCCCTTAGTTCCAGTGAAGGGAACTCTTAAGGCGTCAGCATACCAAGACAATTTGGACAATTTCATGCTCCGAACTTTGAGGGAACAGTTTGGGGATGGCCCCTTCCTGTTCCATTATGACTGCGCATCAGTGCACAAAGCAAGGTCCATAAAGACATGGATGAGCGATTTTGGGGGGGAGGAACTTGACTGGCCTGGATAGAGTCCTGACCTCAACCCAATAGAACACACTCCTAAACTTTGTGGACAGCCTTCATAGAAGAGTTGAAGCTGTTATAGCTGCAAAGGGTGGGCCAACGCAATATTGAATCCCATGGACTAAGACTGGGATGCCATTAAAGTTCATGTGTGTGTAAAGGCAGGCGTCCAAATACTTTTGACAATATAGTGTAAATTTCATTTAGCTAAGCAAATGTTTCCTTGTGCATGCAAAAAAAAAAAAACTCCAAAACTTTCCTTGCACACAGCCCACTGCATGGAGAATCCCAAATCACATGTTAATGTTTAAGTCAAAGTAAAATTACAATATTAGTAAGTTAGAAAAAAAACAAATGGATCTCCCGAAACTGTCCTGCACCAGGAAACATTCAAAAACTTGCAATATTTTGGGATTTAAAAAATGTCAGATCCTGAGCCTGGACAGTTTTGGAAGCCCCAGAAATGTTTGAAGGTACTGCACATGCTTATACTGATATTGATTACGGTTGGCTTAAAATCTCCTTCAGAAGGTCACACGTTTTACTGTGAATGACTTCACGCAGTTTGCGCACGCGGCGAGCGCTCGACATGCCAACAAAGCTGTGCGGTTGTAGGACAGCCATGCCGTTATGCACATCACCCATTATAATGATCTGACCACTGACTGATGTCATGTTGGGACACGGACAGCTCCAGTCCATGTTCAGCAGGGTGACTTCCAGCGGCTGCTTTCCAAGAAACTTAAGTCCCATTTTTTCATCTTTCAGGATATCTTCAACCGAGACCAGGGCATTGCCCGAATCCTGATCCTCAGTCAGCTCAATGATGCGCCCCAGAATGGCGAAGTCACTTTTGCAGAAGCTAGTGACCAGTTTCTGCCGAGGTTTGCACACTTTGCACTTCTGGTTCTTGGGGAACGGGCACATGTCTTCACACATGTCTTTGCTCTCAAAGTTGTTTTCATTACCTCCGCAGCCACCGTAGATGAAGGACTGGCACTGGCTCAGTAGTTTGTTATAAGCCCATCTTGGCTCATAGGCCTTACAAGGGCCTTGTAGAGCAGGGTAATTGCAGAAGTTGACGGGTCCATTCATGCAAGTCATCATACACAACTCATACGTTTCAAAGTGGTTCCAGTTGCTGTTGCAGTTACCATACACAAAAATAAAACAGTTGTTTTTCTTGGCATCAAAGTACCACCGAGTCTGTTCCTCCCCGCAGTCCTCACTATCCGGTGGCTTCAGGCACTCATCAGTTGGAAAAAAAGTCTTGTTGGATTTTTCCTTAGCAGGCTGTTCCTTGACCGACAAGGGGAAGTTGACCTTGATGAGGCCTCCAGTGTTCTTGGCTGTACACATGTAGACACCGGCATCTTGTAACTGAGTATTGTAGATAACTAGCTGAGCAATGTTGGTGACCACTATATTTGCAACAACATGGTTGGGTCGCATGACCAGATTTTCCTTCCCCTCGATTTCTTTCTCCCATGTTATTTCTGGTTTGGGTTTGCCAGTGACGTCACAGTGAAAACTGACAGTATCCCCCACATGGACCACCTTGTGAGTTGGGTTGCTGACTAAAGTGGGCGGAATCACATTTAGGATGGCCGTCTCAACCGAAGGAATGGTTGGGTTAGCCGTTGTCTCTGAAGGCAATGGGCTTGTATGGGGCCAAGACAGGTGATATTTACAGGTGACCACAGTTAATGCGACCCCCTTTGTACAAGCTTCAGCATCCATAAAGCATTTGTTGTAGTAAGTAAGTCCATCGGAGGCACAAGTAAAGCTGGGTTCCTTCTCACATCTGTCTCTGCATTTGCAAACTGGTTGCCCATCCCAAATTTCGCACTCGGAGCCTTGCTGGGTGCACATGAAGAGGTCGCACGTTGCTTCCTTCGGCATGCCGACTGGACCTTTCTTTCCTTTTACATCCATGTATCGCGCTGCCACGCAGCTCTTGGTCCCACATACGTTAGGACAGCACTTTTCATAAGTCTCACATTCCTACAGAAAAACAGACCATGTTACAGCGTTGTATCTAATTTCTTTAAACATTCCTCCTCTACTGTGGCTTGTCACTTTCTACTTGTGACAACTAAACCTACCAAGATTGTCACTAGATTAGATATTGGGGTAATACTTGGTTTGGATACTCTGAAATTTCAAGGAGAAATACTCCATGAGGAGATAGTAAATGACATCAAAAACTGAAGACCATGTAAAGGAGTAATATGTGACCACTGTGCTGTGCTATCCATATTCCCATTGCCAGTGCCAGGACAAGGTAATTCATCGACAAGGGTAAAGATGCCAAACTGTGCAACCCCCGCCCCCCATTCATGATGTGCAAGCTTAGGGAATCCTACGCCCAGCAGTCAATCGCTTGTCAAAATGACTGTGCAGCTCAGTTTCAACATGCCTGTGTTAATGGCTCTCTCCTTGACACTTCTGCGCTGAGTGGGGCGAGCTGTGCTCTCTCTCCCACTCATTCCTTCTGCTAGTGCAGCTCCTGTGTGTCTGTGAACACCGTCACCTGCTTGTTAATACAGGAGCACTGCACTGGCAGGAAAGATGAGGGGGAGCAAGAACACAGCCCACATCGCCTCCCAGCTCTCTCCTCCTCTCCTTGCTGCTCCAAGCACTGGGTTGACAGGAGTAGTGATGCCGTTGTCACTACTTCTGTCAGCCCTGTAACAGAAGAAAGGCGTCACCATCCCTACAGTAAACCATTGCGCCAAGGGCAGCTGCCCCTCCTGCTCACCCCTTCTCTCTGTCCTGCCCATCACACACGCTCCTGGAAGAGGCTGCAGGATACTTGGTGCTGCAGCAACCACCAGCTGGAGTCTGGATCATGCATGACACAGTGTAGATATTTGCCAGCACATCAATGATCTTCAAGTTAAGTCCAAACGTTTTTTATCGAAGCATGATCACATCACAAACAAGTGCAAGCAGGACCCCTTCGTCAGGCATATGACGAAGTGGTCCTATGCAGGGGCGTTGCTAGGGGGTGGCTTTTGGGGCTAAAGCCCCGAATCTGGGAACAATAGCCCCGAGTCTCTGCAGGGGTCCCCAAGGGGAGGGGAGGCTCTCTGGGGACCCTGATGCAAGGGAGAGGCTCTCTGGGGACCCTAATGTAAGGGGGGGCTCTCTGGGGACCCTGATGTAAAGGGGGGCTCTCTGGGGACCCTGATGTAAGGGGGGCTCTCTGGGAACCCTGATGTAAGTGGGGTGCCCTCTGGGTACCCTGATGAAAGGGGGAGGCTCTCTGAGGACTCTTATGTAAGGAGGAGGCTCTCTGGGGAACTTGATATAAGGGGAGCTCTCTGGGGACCCTGATGTAAGGGGGCTCTCTGGGGATATATATATATATATATATATATATATATATATATATATATATATATACACACACACACACGTATATTACTGTATATACATGTGTATGCTCGCCCAAGCGTATGACTTTCTTTACTTTCTTTACTACACTGCTATGGGCTCTAGCCCCAGATCTTTTGTAGACCTAGCAACACCCCTGGTCCTATGTGATTCTGAAATGTTGCACTCTCTTATTTGGGATCATACTTTAATAAAAAAACTGGACTTAACTTGAAGATGCGTGTTGTGCTGGCAAATATCTACACTGCGTTGTGCTAGCTCCTAAACAGTCAGCATCTGAATAGTATGTATGCAAAGTTACACAAACCCAACAAACTCAGTCCAATGCTGGTTAATACCACAAAGTCCTTTGGAGTAATCGTTGCACATCATACCAAGAGGAACTATTAATGTGCCAAAATCTATTGCAACATAAGACAGTCTCACTTTGTATGAAACCACAAAAATGAAACTAAAAAGGAGAAATATTCAGTGGCTTATTTTATCTGAAGCATCAAATATGCCAGCACACCATAATGCAATATAAGTGTTTTTGTATCAATTTGTGTATATCATAAAGCTGACATTTTGGGGCGAATTAGAACCTCTTTCTCAAAGTGCCATGAGCAGCTTGAGACAAAAAGGGACCTCTCCCGGTGTGCCGGCTTTTTTGATGATTCTGACTACGGTGTCTCTTTGTTCCTGCACTTGAGTGACAGACAATAAAAAGTGAAACTTTTAGCAAAATAAAAAATGACATAAGATGCTGTCTATCAGTAGTATTAATACAGTAGTTTTTGTTTGAGTCCCCTCTGTAAGAGTTTTATTATTTCTTGATCCTGCCAGTGGATCTATTATTTTTTCACTTCCTGTATATGAGTGATAACACTGTTCATTCCGAAGTAAAGTCAACAAGCAGCATTGTAACCCTGTGGACTGGGTAGCCCTACATGAACATGTCATTTTAAATGGACATTTAGTATACTGTGTCTTGGATTGGATTTTTGTATTGCATTGTGTATACTTTGGAAAACGTTTAAATAAAAAGATAAAATCTGTAAAAAAAAAAAAGGACTTTAACCACTTCCATACTGGACCATTGTCATATGACGTCCGCAGGAACACTCTGTCCCTCCGGGCGGGCGTCATATGACATCCTTGGCTTCCCACCGGCATAGGGGGCGCGTGCGCCCGGCGCTTCTCCAAGGTGCCGATGTGCGTGCCCGGCAGCCACGATGTCCGCCGGGCACACGAGGATCGCTCGTGACAGAGCAGGAACGTGGATCTGTGTGTGTAAACACACAGATCTACGTCTTGTCAGGGGAGAGGAGACAGATCGTGCGTTCCGAGTATATAGGAACACTGATCGGTTTCCTCCCCTAGTCAGTCCCATCCTCCCAGTTAGAACACACAGTCAGAGAACACATATAACCCCTTCCCTGCCGGTGACATTTACACAGTAATCAGTGGCTATTTATAGCACTGATCGCTGTAGAAATGTCAATGGTTTCAAAAAGGTGTCAAAAGTGTCCGATCTGTCCGCTGCAATGTCGCAGTCATGATAAAAATCGCAGATTACCGCCACTAGTAAAAAAAATAAATAAATAAAAATGGCATAAATTAATGACCTATTTAGTAGACGCTATAGCGTTTGAGCAAACCAATCAATATACGCTTATTGCGATTTTTTTTTTTACCATAAACATGTAGAAGAATACATATCGGCCTAAACTGAGGAAGAACTTAGTTTTTTTTTTAAATAATGTTGGGATATTTATAGCAAAAAGTTAAAAATATTGTGTTTTTTTCAAAACTGTGGCTCTTTTTTTTCTTATAGCGCAAAAAATAAAAAGCACAGATGTGATCAAATACCACCTAAAGAAAGCTCTATTTGTGTGGAAAAAAAATGATCAAAATTAATTTGGGTACAGTGTTGCATGACCATGCAATTGTCATTCAAAGTGTTACAGCGCTGAAAGCTGAAAATTCTCCTGGGCAGGAAGGGGGTGAAAGTGCCCGTATTAAAGTGGTTAAAGATAAATATTATTTTTACATAGGGTATATTGGACCAATGTAACTATGTATATTCCACACCTGGCCAATGCCCCTGAAAGCTGGAAATGACTGAGGCAGACACCGCCACTCCAGTGATCTCCAATTGCTACCAGGTCCCATCCCAAGTAGCCCCCCTAAGGCATTGAGAATACAGTTGGCTGCTCAGCACGACTGCCATTCAGAGCATGCTTTGCATTTTCTGAATGAATGCAAAGTGTTCTCTGACTGGACAAGGTGGAGTAGATGACCTCACAGACCCACATCATCCAATCAGAGAACGCTTTGCATTCTTTCAGAAGATGCAAAGCATTCTCTGAATGGCACCAGTGCTGAGCGACTGACCTGTGTTCACAATGCATCAGGCCAGCCACTCAGCACAGGATTTGGAAGCAAGTGGCGGTGTCTACTTCACTGATTTAAGGCTTCCAGGGGCATTGGCCAGGTATGGTTTCAAATTTTATATATATATATATATATATATATATATATACATACATACACATATACATATATACACACACACACACACACACACACACACACACACACACACAGTATCTCACATAAGTGAGTACACCCCTTACATTTTTGTAAATATTTTATTATGTTTTCATGTGACAACGTCATACAACGTAATGTCTAAACCGCTGGCAACAAAAGTGAGTACATCTCCAAGTGAATATGTCCAAATTGGGCCCAAAGTGTCAATATTGTGTGTCGCCACCATTATTTTCCAGCACTGCCTTAACCCTCTTGGGCATGGAGTTCACCAGAGCTTCACAGGTTGCCACTGGAGTCCTCTTCCCCTCCTCCATGACGACATCACGGAGCTGGTGGATGTTAGAGACCTTGCGCTCCTCCACCTTCCATTTGAGGTTGCCCCACAGATGATCAATAGGGTTTGGGTCTGGAAACATGCTTGGCCAGTCCATCACCATTACCCTCAGCTTGGCAGCGTGGTCTTGGAGGTGGTGTTTGGGTTTTTGTACTCCTCACCTGGTAGCCGCCACACACGCTTGACACCATCTGAACCAAATAAGTTTATCTTGGTCTCATCAGACCACAGGACACGGTTCCAGTAATCCATGTCCTTAGTCTGCTTGTCTTCAGCAAACTGTTTGCAGGCTTTCTTGTGCATCATCTTTAGAAGAGGCTTCCTTCTGGGACGACAACCATGCAGACCAATTTGATGCAGTGTGCAGCGTATGGTCTGAGCACTGACAGGCTGACCCCCCACCCCTTCAACCTCTGCAGCAATGCTGGCAGCACTCATACGTCTATTTCCCAAAGACAACCTCTGGATATGACGCTGAGCACGTGCACTCAACTTCTTTGGTCGACCATGGCGAGTCCAGTTCTGAGTGGAACCTGTCCTGGTAAACCGCTGTATGGTGTTGGCCATTGTGCTGCAGCTCAGTTTCAGGGTCTTGGCAATCTTCTTATAGCCTAGGCCATCTTTATGTAGAGCAACAATTCTTTTTTTCAGATCCTCAGAGAGTTGTTTGCTATGAGGTGCCATGTTGAACTTCCAGTGACCAGTATGAGAGAGCGATAACACAGAATTTAACACACCCGCTTTTGTTGCCAGCAGTTTAGACATTAATGGCTGTGTGTTGAGTTATTTTGAGGGGACAGCAAAGTTACACTGTTATACAAGCTGTACACTCACTACTTTACATTGTAGCAAAGTGTCATTTCTTCAGTGTTGTCACATGAAAAGATAGAAGAAAATATTTACAAAAAGGTGTTTTGTGAGATACTGTGCGTGTGTATATATATAGCTGGACCAATGTATATATGTAAAAATATACCATGTCTGGAGTTCTTCAGTAAGTGACAAACACATTAAAGTCCAACTCAAGCCAACACCTTTTAAGCAGTTACAGCAACAGTTTTTTTTCCTCTTGGAAAGTATGTGTAACCCATATAAATAAAAGCTGACCGATAAAAGCACATCTGGCAGTTTAAATGGTTTATCTCAACCCCTGTAACTCCCATTTTTTGGGCAGCTTGGTCTATTACAGTAAGTAGAAGAACAACAGATCTATTGACAGGATAAACAGGTAATAAAATTACAGGGAGGACTCAGAAAACAAAACAGCTGTGTTAATACAACTGACAGACTGCATCCTATAAGACTTTTATTTTGCTTTTGTTACATTTTTCTCTCAAAAATAAGTTAGGTAGCCTCTTCTACTATCACACAAATAAAAATACCTGAGAAAAATGTAGGGGGTCTGCCATTGCTGGCCACCTGAAACCCCTGCTTGCCTAGCTGCTATGCTGACCCCCTCTGACTTCAATACCCGGATGTGGAGCAAGCATACGGATCGTTACTGTAAGGAATGATAAAAAGGGACTCACCTGGTCGGCGTCACATTCGCGATGGCAGGTGCTTTGCGCATCCACCCACAGGTTTGGATTCATTTCATTGGGACATAAACCGGCATGAGAGTACCTCACATGCGGCAATGCACCTCCTTCTCCGAGCAGACCGAACAGAATTACTGTGAAAGTCTCTGCCGTCAACATCCCGATCCAGGTACAACAAATTAAACGCCACATTCTGGCTTGCAGCAATTCACTAAAATTCTAAAAAAAAAAAAATGAACAAAGTCTGACGGCTGTGTCCACAGTGAACACTGCGATCCCCCCCGTCTGGTCCGAACTGCACCGGATTAATGGTCTTATTAAAAAAATAACCCTTTAATTTCACACTTTGCATACGATTTATTCCATGAATTAATTTGGGAAATCTTGATTTTTCTGACAATACTTTTTTGTGCTCGGTTTAGTCTGTGAATTTCAGAAAAAAAAAAAAAAAAAAAAGAAGTTGGAAATAGTTTAAAGGATTCAGCATGCCCCAGTAATGTACCCACCCCACCTAAGACCTACTATTGTTCTGTTCACGGGTGAGCGGTTCTTAATTTATGTAATATAATGGAAGGTGGAAAAAAAAAAAGAAAAAGGAACGGCGAGTCCTATAAGATATTTGAACTTAATCAGAAGAGACATATTTACATATTACGGTTCCTTATTTAGTTTAGCACAGAAACTTTATATATCAAATTAAGAGATTAATAAATTCCTCTGCGGGTATTATGAAACAACACCGTTGTTCTTTGTTCGATCTCGGTGGAACGCTAAAAGGCGGAAAATCCTAATGAATGAGCTGCCTTCGCACAAGCTATTTTTATGCTATTAATTTCTCTGTCTGAGCCGATTTGGAAAATCCAAAACACAGACTGCCTACTGACGACATTTGGCATCGAGTACAGGAGTGGAAAAAAAAAAAAAAAAAGAAAAAAAAACGGGGCTACAATGGGAGCTGGGAACCGTGGGGCCATTCCATTCATCCTGTGAAGGCATCGGCTAACCATTCCAACAAATTAACAATGGCCAAAGTCGCCCACCTCTCCCCAACTTTGTTTTTTTTTTTTTTTGCCTGAGAATTTTCAAGACAGCCTGAGGGGTTAGAAAACAACTTATGTATAATTTCACTTGCATCTGTTGTTATAAAGGGACAAAAAAAAAAAAAAAAAGCAACTTGCAGTCCTCACCAAGGTGTTTGCTGGAAAGTATCGGCTGTTCCCATGAGGCATGCGGTATATGTATCTGCAGGTTTAATCTTCAAAGATTCGTGTTGTAAATAGATTATTTTTCCACAACAAAGTGTAGGTTTATTTAGCAGGATAACTGCAAGAGAATTGCAGATTGTCATAAAACTTTTAGCCAGGGGCAGTTTTAAAGCTTTTGCCAAATTTGGAACAATCAAAGGCTCCTTAGGCTCCTTTTTTATATCTTGTAAAAATAATGTAAATGAAGAATGCTTTTCGTAAACAGGAGTGTTAATAGTTTATTTTTATCAATTAACAAAACGGAAAGTAAATGAAGAGGAATCTGAATCAAAAATTTGGTGTGACCGCCCTTTGCCTTCAAACCAGCATCAGTTCTTCTGGACTTGCACACAGTTTTTGAAGGAACTCGGCAGGTAGGATGTTCCAAACATCTTGGAGAACTAACCACGGATCTTCGGTGGATGTTGGCTGCCTCAAATCTTTCGGTCTCTTCATGATGTTGAAATCAGGGCTATGTAGGACCCAAACCAGGACTCCTTGTTCTTCTTTAGGCTAGGTTCACACATATCTGGTGCGAATTTCCCCTCAGTTTTCCCTGCAAATTTCCAAAGCAACTGTTCGGCGTTTCACCTGCGATTTAGATGTGGTTCAGATGCGAATTTTCGGAGCCGGCAGCCATTGGTGTCTTTGACATTAGCTGGTTGGTTAAGGAGCGGGCCCGGAAGCCAGTCGAAACGTCCTTAACAATAGATGAATCATCAGCTGTCAGTGGGGTTCCCCGCTGACAGCTGAACGTAAAAAAAAACCAAAACACATTGCCAGCAATAAAAAAAAAAACGGCGTGGGGGGTCCCCACCCCCAAATCCATACCAGTCCATTATCCGAGCAAGCAGCCCGACGCCCCCCTACTAAACCATACCAGGCCACGTGCCCTTAACATTGGGTGGTGCTTTGTGGCAGGGGGGGCTCTGCTCACCCCACCCCACCTCAAAGCACCTTGTCCCCATGTTGATGGGGACAAGGAAGGGCCTCTTCACCACAACCCTGGCTGGTGGTTGTGGGGGTCTGCAGGTAGGGGGCCTATCGGAATCTGGAAGCCCCCAGATCCCGCACCCCCCCATGTGAATGACTATAGGGTACATTGTACCTCTACTCATTCACCAATAAAGACAGTTTTTTGACAATATCTTTATTAAAAAAAAAAACAAAGCAATGACCCCTGGTGTAGATTCATGGTCAATCATGATGGCCACCGCCGACCCGAAAAAAAAAAATAGCTCCGCTTGTGCCAAAGGCTTCCACCGTCTGACATTTCTTAGATAGCTAAGCATCCACTGGTCGAAAGGGCCTGGTATGAATTTTTTTTTTGGGTGGGGGGGGGGACACCCACGCAGTTTTTTTTTCAGATCACATTCGTGTTCAAAACTGATGAGATATGTGATTCAGATGCGTTTCCATAGAAGTCAATGAGCCTGGAATTCACATCCCTCCCTTACATCCGGGCCATGTGCTCGGTACATAGACACACATCTGTCTGATGTACAGATCAGTCTATATACACTATATACAGTAATACAATGTCAGTGACAGTGTTTCACTCACCGAGTCTGGGGCTCTGCTCTGCATTTGATAAAACAACCCTGCCAGTGCGAGGAACAATTTCAAACCCTGCCTCGTGCCTCCTCCAGCCCAGGCTCCAGCTGTCACCAAGCCCGAGGCGCCCACTACTCCGATCTGATAGGCACTACAGCATGTGAGTGACGCTGCCAGTGCTGTTCAGGGAGGGAAAGCGGCATCTACGAGGGGGGGTCACATGACCTGGTATAGGAATCACGTATCGCATGGGTAGAGAGGCAGAGCTGGCTGTACTAGGACGGACAACAATCACTGAGAGACTGGTGAGACAGACAGCAGGTCACTGATCATAGTGGTGTGCAGAGGATGCTGTTTGCTCCCGTTACGGCGTCAGGACACAGTCCTCCGCGCCTCTGACTCTACGGACAGACGGAGCGGCTGCCTGCTGAGAGTCAGTTACATGCTGCAGAGCCAGGAAGACAGTAGGACCACCAGCGGCTGCCAAGTTTGCCTAGTGGTAGCACCGGCCCCGGTGATGACTACAAAAAAAACACCACATGGTGGGACACACCTACTGCAGGGTTGTGCACTGGGGTGCTATTCATTTTATATGGACAAAAATTTGGATCTGTACCGTTTTTGCCAACCCAGCACACCATGACACATTACTGTGGTGCAGGTCCAATTTTCAAATCTTAAGGTGCATTGGCAGCCAGTGTTAATTTTGGCAGCAAATCTCGATTTAGTTTTAGTCTTAGGACTAAAATGGCATTTTAGCTTTAGTCCCATTTTAGTCTTAGTCATATTTAGTCAACTAAATCTCCAGGACATTTTAGTCGACTAAAATGCCCTACATTTTAGTCGACTAAAACTCATTTTAGTCATCTAAAATCTAATGAGTGTAGTTAAATTGTAATGCATTATTTAAGCATTTACCTACAAATTCCAAACTCATTATATACTACTGGAGTGAAAAATTGAATATGTTCTTATTTATGGTATTGAGGTATGAACATGCACTACAGACCAGTGTTAATTTTGACATCAAATTTCAAATTAGTTTTAGTCTTTTGACTAAAATGGCATTTTAGTTTTAGTCCCAATTTAGTCTTTTGACTAAAATGCCATTTTAGTTTTAGTCGTATTTTAGTCATCTCATTTGTTTTAGTTTTAGTATTTTAGTCGACAAAATTAACACTGTTGGGAGCCCAGTCAAATTAATAGGTTGCCTCAATATAACTTTAATGCACCATAACACATTGTCTAGGTGTGAAGGGGGGCTTATTAATATCTGTATCACCCCCCCATGTTTTGTTTTGTTTTCACAATGCAGAAAAACCCTAAAAAAGAAAGAACATTTTTTAATTGTCACATGGCATGTTTTAAGAACACTTCCCATCACAGGTTTCTAAACTCGTACTTTATACAGGTGGGTAATGAATTCATTTACAAACGTCATGCCGGTACAGTGCCTTGAGAAAGTATTCACACCCCTTGAAATTTTCCACATTTTGTCATGTTAACCAAAAACATAAATGTATTTTATTGGGATTTTATGTTATAGACCAAGGAGCAAGGAGAGCATTAAATTAAAAAAAAACAGCCATGAGACCCATGGTAACTCTGGAGGAGCTGCAGAGATCCACAGCTCAGGTGGGAGAATCTGTCCACAGGACAACTATTAGTCGTGTTCTCCACAAATCTGACCTTTATGGAAGAGTGACAAGAAGAAAGACATTGTTGAAAGAAAGCCATAGGAAGTCCCATTTGCAGTTTGCGTAAAGCCATGTGGAGGACACAGCAAACATGTGGAAGAAGGTGCTCTGGTCAGATGAGACCAAAATTGAACTTTTTGGCCTAAAAGCAAAACGCTACGTGTTGCAATAAACGAACACCGCACATCATCCTGAACACACCATCCCCCCCATGAAACATGGTGGTGGCAGCATCATATTGTGGGGATGCTTTTCTTCAGCAGGGACAGGGAAGCTGGTCAGAGTTGATGGGAAGATGGATGGAGCCAAATACAGGGCAAAACCTTTTATGCCCCGTACACACCGTCTGACTTTTCAGCTACAAAAGTTCGACAGCCCGTCCGACAGACTTTCGACGGACTTTTGGCGGACTTTCTAACGACTGGACTTGCCTACACACGATCACACAAAAGTTCGACGGATTCCTACGTGATGACGTACACCGGACTAAAATAAGGAAGTTGATAGCCAGTAGCCAATAGCTGCCCTAGCGTGAGTTTTTGTCCGTCGGACTAGCATACAGACAAGCGGATTTCTGGGTCTGGCAGAGTTACGACGTAAAGATTTGAAGCATGTTCCAAATCTAAAGTCCGTCAGATTTGCAACTGGAAAAGTCCGCTGAAGCCCACACACAATCGGATTGTCTGCCGGATTTGGTCCGTCGGCGTCCTTCGGACAAGTCCGGTCGAAAAGTCCGACCGTGTGTACGCCCCATTAGTCTGCAAAAGACTTGAGACTGGGGCGGAGGTTCACCTTCCAGCAGGACAACCCTAAACATAATGCCAGAGCTACAATGGAATTGTTTAGACCAAAGCATGTGTTAGAATGGCCCAGTCACAGTCCAGACCTACAGTGCATCCCAGAACCTATTCAAAGTCTTCACTTTTTCCACATTTTAGGTTACATTTTTTTTCGTTTGATGTTATTCCAAAATGGAATAAATAAATTATTTTCCTCATAATTCTACAAACATTACCCCATAATGACAACGTAAAAGAATAAATATGCACGCCAGTTTTTCATACATGTTTTGTAAAAAAAAAAAAATGTTGAAAACCATTTATTATTTTCCTTCCACTTGACAATTATGTGCCACTTTGTTTTGGTCTATCACATAAAATCCCCAAAAAAATAAATTTACGCTTTTGGTTGTAATATGGCAAAATGTGGAATATTCCAAGGGGTGTGAATACTTTTTCAAGGCACTGTGTATCCCATCCATTACGCAACTTGTCATGTTGATAAAATTCTCTCGATCTTTGTTCACAGGTTAAAAAAAAAAAAAAAGAAGAAACATTAAAAAAAGGGCAGACATGATTGCCCGCTTGGTCTTTTCTGGAAACAGTCACTTTTAGGTTTCTATGAGACTTCATACTTCCCATTACATTTGCTACTGTTTGGGGGTTTTCCTTTAAACTGGCAGTCGTGTTTCATTAGGATGATATTCAGCCTAATTATGATCGGACATTAACACAGCAAAAAGTCCGATTGGACTGGCTACTGCTGAAGTTTAGCATTAACGAGTTTAGCATTAGCGAGTTCTAAGCCGTTTCCGGACATATAATCACAGTCACAAGGGTGAACAGCTCTAAAAATATTATCCCCAGAAATCATTTCATTGTCAGAGAGATTGGGAGATAGATTAAAATAAAGAAGAAGGAAAAAAAAACAAAACATTGTTTAATTTATTGCCAACTAGATACTCTAATAGAGAGGAATGTTGGCTAAACAGTAACAGCTATTAAGCACTTCAGCTCTGGAAGATTTTACTCCTTCATGACAGGCCATATTGTGCTATTCAGCACTGTCACAGTCATGTAACACTGTACCCAAGCAAAATGTATATCTTTTTTTTTTCTCTCTTTTATTTACACAAACAGAGCTTTTTTGGGGGGGTATTTGATCACCGCTGGGTGTTTTTTTTTTTTTTTTTTTTATACGATATACACAAAAAGATACTGGAAAGTTTGAAAAAAAAACAAATATTTTTACTTTGGCTATAAAACATACCATATATACTCGAGTATAAGCCGAGTTTTTCAGCACTTTTTTGGTGCTGAAAATGGCCCCCTCGGTTTATACTCGAGTCAAGCACTTTTCTGCAGCAGAGAATGACATTTTCCAAACCGAATTAGGGGCCCCGTATCTCAGGGCAAGGAACCCCAAATTTGGTATGCAAACCCAGTGGAACTAGTGCTACAACATATACAAAGATGGGGTTCCTTGCCCCAAGTGGCCCCAAGATACGGGGCCCCAAATTCGGTTTTGGAAAATGTCATTCTCTGCTGCAGAAAAGTGCTTGACCGACTTTGGGGCCCCGTATCTCGGGGCCACGTGGTGCTAGGAACCCCAAATTTGATATGAAATCCCAATGGAACTAGCAATACAACATACCCAAATATGGGGCCCCAAGAGGCCCGAATATCGGTTTGGAAAATGTCATTCTTTGCTGCAGAAAAGTGCTTGACATTTTCTAAACTGACTTTGGGGCCACGTATCGCGGGGCCACTTGGTGCTGGATATGTTGTAGTGCTAGCCCCACTGGGTTTGCACACCAAATTTGGGATTCCTAGCACCAAGTGACCCCGAGATATGGGGCCCCAAAGTAAGTCAACTGTGTCCATCTACAGCAATGTCATTTCGGGACCCTTTGGGTCCAGAGACCCCAAATTTTGGCTGCAGCTAGGGGGCATCTAGGAACCCTTAACTATCGAGTTTGAAGTTTGGGGGACCTATGGCTGCAAATGGGCACAGTGAGGCTGCAAATGGGTATTGTTGACCCTCTTTTCCACTTACAGTAGCTGCGCATTTCTCACCCTAGGCTTATACTTGAGTCAATAAGTTTTCCCAGTTTTTTTTTGTGGTAAAATGAGGTGCCTCGGCTTATATTCGGGTCGGCTTATACTCGCGTATATACGGTATCCAATAAAAAGGTCTTCATACATTTTGGCCACAATTTATTCTGCTACATATCTTTGATAAAAAAAATTCCAATAAGTGTATATTAATTTATTTGCGTGAAAGTTATAGCATCTACAAACTATGGGATATACAGTATCTCACAAAAGTACACTCCTCACATTTTTGTAAATATTTTCTTCTATCTTTTCATGTGACAACGCTGAAGAAATGACACTTTGCTACAATGTAAAGTAGTGAGTGTACAGCTTGTATAACAGTGTAAATTTGCTGTCCCTTCAAAAATAATTCAACACACAGCCATTAATGTCTAAACCCGCTGGCAACAAAAGTGAGTACACCCCTAAGTAAAAATGTCCAAGTTGGGCCCAAAGTGTCTATTTTGTGTGGCCTCCATTATTTTCTAGCACTGCCTTAACCCTCTTGGGCGTGGAGTTCACCAGAGCTTCACAGGTTACCACTGGAGTCCTCTTCCACTCCTCCCACCAGGGCTTAATCCCCCACCTGCTCTCCTGCACCCGAGGATCTTGGGAATGTTACACTGGCTTTGAGCGGCATTCTAAGCCTATAACACAGATCAGGGGAATAGCTTGAGCACAGAGGAGCCCCAAGACTGGGAGTTTACACTTTGGTGAATACTCTGGGCGCAGTGGACAGGCCAAAAGGCAGGCTCACAAACTGAATGTAGCTGGCTTCCACCGCAAAACACAGGAACCATTGAAGAGATTGGAAGATTGGGATATGCAGATAAGCATCCTTGATATCCAGATGCCAGAAAATCGCTCTGCTGGAGGGAAACTACTTACCAAACCAATTCCATACAGAACTTTTGCACTCAGTGATACTTAGAAAAAAAGAGGCCCTGAGGCCAGCATAGCGCTAGAAAATGAGTGAAAAAACAATTTAACAAATGAGATGAATCAAACAGCTGCTAGCACTTAAAGTCTTATACAAAAAAAAACTTCAAATAGATAGATATGTAAGGTAAATGCAGCGCTAATACACTCAATAATAAATAATGTTGATTATTGATATTACTCAGTGAAACTTGTTAAGCTTCTTGAAATCCAGAATGGGCCATATGTCATTGTTCAGTTTCAGAACCATTAAAAAGTTCAAATAGAAACCGTGAAACTTTTCTCTCTGGAACCAGGACAATAACTCCTTGTGACGGCAGGTGGTCAAAAGCAAAAAAACAAAAAACAAAACAAAAAAACAAAAAAACAAAAAAAAAACAAAACACCCCAGTCCTTTTACAGATTCAAAGAAACAATTGAAAGTATACAGCGCAGGAAAAGGAAAGCTCGGCAATTCCAGCCTGTAACTTCGAGCCACAATATTGCAAACCCACTCATCCTCCTCTAAATCTCCCCCTGCCAAACTTCTGTGAAGGTCTGCAAAGGTCACCCCACCCAAGGAAGTGGGGGAGCCCATTTATGCAAGGATGACCCATTTCCTGCCTTAGAAGGCTTTGGGGTCCATGTCTTCATCTGAAACTGGATTTGTGGCTTGGGCTTAGAGTCCAAGGCCGGGCAAAATAAATTTTTAGGAAGTAAGAAGGGCAGGTTTCTGTACCGTCAAGCATTGACATCTTTTTAGGCAACAGATCTTGCGGAAGGCGCCAGGATCCCAATCCTGTAACCTTTAGAGCAGATGATTCAGGAAGTGACCATCTTAAAGTGGTCTGGACAGCTTTTCCAAGGAAAACCCACAAAGGCCTTTTGGGTCTGCAACAAAAACTCAAACCCTAGGATTCCTTAGGAGTAGATTCCTCATCCAAATCCACCAGCAAATTTGCTTCCCCTTGCACCTCTTAGCTGGATCCTTCAACAGGGATGCCCAAGGATGACCTATCAAACAAACTTGGGAACCCTTTCCTCTTTGTATTCCCCCCCCCCCCCCCCCCCCAACTGTTTGAGACATGGTCAAGAAGACAGACAGACGATCTAGGACCCTCACTGTAGCAGTATTTATAACCTTGCTGGGATTAGTTTGCCTGCGCCTGCTGCCGGTTGCACACAAGTTATTCAAGATGGTGGCCACCAGTAGGTTCCACCTCCCTATGGCAAATAGACAGGCTGTGCGATTCCTTCTCCAGCACAGAGGGGGGAGGGAGAAGCGTTCCACCTCTCCAATGTTGGCAAAGGCCACCCAGTCCGCCACTAAAAAACATCTAGGAGGAAGGGCCACAAAATGGCACAGCAGGTGGGAAAAATGATAAAAGAACATACACCTTCCCCACTGAGAACAAAGGGCCCCGGGGGATTGGGGGGGGGGGGGGGGGGGGCGCTGGATTACATTCAGGGACTTAATTGCCCAGCTGAGGAGGATCACTGCCTGTATAGCAGTCTTCTGGCCCACAAGGCAATACATCATTGCACAGGGGCTCCATTGCATAGGGTCCAGTGTCAAAGCACAACATTACAGGCCGTCCACACGTGTCTAGTATGAGGTCTGGGCAACATTCTTCCTAGCAGATAACCATAAGATACTGACCCAGTGAAGCCAGACCCCAATTATCAAACTGAAATCTACCTAAACAGCAACAGAGTGTAGAGACTGTATAAACACGACCATCACCTAAGACACGCAAAAAAAAAAATTAAGCTATGCTTAATTGGGAGGGGATTTTTTTTGTCCTGACGTTGACAGCATAACACAATGGATATGAAGCTATCCTGTGTCCTAGTATCACGATAAAGAAATCCCATTTTCTTTTTTGCTCACTGCATAGGAATTCAGATACTGTCAGCATGTGCAAAAAGCAGTCCAACTGAGGGGTAGGGAACACAGTAACAACCATAACAGGCCCACACAGAACTGGGGACCACCTGCTGCCCAGTTGCTATCTTAAGGACCAACACCCGAATCTAAACTGGATGAAGCCAAGTCCCTTACCAGATAGGAGAACCTACCAACAAAACCATCGGAAGCGCACAAAAAAACAATATTATGGCAAGGACATAAAAAGGTCACCACCTAAGGGAAACCGTTCTACACATAAAAGGGACACCGAAACTGAATCAGCAAGGAGGTAATCAACCAGAACACACAAAAACCAAAAGTGAAACCAAACCAAAATTTCCCATCTGAGAACAAGACTCAACCCTGATGGGGACCTTGGTGAGCATTCCTACCTGCTTACTGGTTTTCTTATTATCACCACTGGCAGAAAAAGCTTTCATAACACTTTCAGGTGAAGCCCAGGACACCTCAGGGTGCTTCCATTCCACACAGAGGAATACCTTGAATAGCAAATGCAGCGGAAAGGTCCTTACAGTTGTAAGATCTCGAAAGACCCAAGGCTGGAGACAACAGATGGATCCTCCAAATGCAGGATAGTACATGCTGCATCAATAAGGTGTGAAAGAACCCCTTATATTTCTTAAATTACTGCAGTGCTTCACAGACAGTTCAGAAATAGACTGTCGGGACTCAATCCAAGTCAGATAGTCACAGAAACCAGTAGCCAGGAAAGTTCAGAGGAAGGCCCTGGAGCAAGCTTAGAACCTCTGTGGGAAGTTTATGTAATGAATTGGGCAAATATGGCCACAAATTCCTAAACGACTGCAGTAGAGGTTCCTCACAACAGCAGGGGGGATTAGGCCTTGCCCAGTTGAGCTGAAGGATACTCCAATGGTTTAGACCATATGGGGGACAAAGGAATTCAGACTGCAGGTGTTGGTTGCATCAGAGGATACTGAGTAGATGCCCCTGGAACAGTTAGGGGAATATGAGCCAAAGTCACTCAGTGCAGAACTGTCCCCTTTGGGTCTTTGGACAGACAAGTTGCACCTGCATGGCAGTGATGCAACTTGACCCAAATGCGCAAAGCAAGACCTCAGGTACTCAAATGCAGAAAGTTGGTTCGAATAAGGGTCAGGCAGTAGAAAGTGACCACGGTAGGTAGGCGGGTAGTAGGTAGTCAGAAATCAAATTTCCATGTTGTTCTTGAGAGGAAGGAGCAGCTGCAGGATGATACTTCTTTAATGATGACTAACAAGACAGAACACATACGTGACACTCCACCCAGTGGATGCATGTCAGCCCTCAGTTCCTCAATGTTAAACCTAATTACAGTAAAACTGTGGTCCAAATAAGCAAGCTCCTGATGCTCGGCCTAAATGGCCTACTCACATTGAGTGTCTTTAGGAGCAGTGCAAATGCTGAGGCAATGCCACAGCTCTGAAAAACTGTAAAAGCAGTTCTGTGGCCAATTTTTACCAGTAGTTAATGGGTGGAAAGCACCACAAGCAGAACCCATTGCCCGAAAGCCACTTTCTGGCTAGACCTGCAACATCTAGTCCAGTGGTGTCTGGATATGGCACTCCAAAGTCAGACTGAAGAAAGGCCTAGCAAAAGCTAGTAAAAAAAGGTTGAACTTTTCTCAGCTGTGTCCTATGGAGTCACCCTTACATCCAGGGTGATTCATCTATACAATTGAATCAATCAGGGTATTTGACATGGCTTTTATGCTCTATATGTATTGTCTGTACATGTATATTATTGATATTTTGTAATAAAATTTATACTTGTATACATTGTTTGATCTGTCTATTAACGACCCCAAGGGGTTCCTCACCGTACCTCTGGTACTAGGTGTTTTTTCTATGTTTACATCCAGGAACTAGAGCCATCGCCCTACACTGCGTGAATCAATTAAAGTGCAGATCCCTGTAGCCTATGATTACAAAAACACTCCTCTGCACCACCCCTTCCCTCGCCTAGCTAACAGATTAGCAGGGGACTGCACTGTCCACTGTTAGTTCTTTCCTTTCGAGGACCACAAGTTCAGGGAAACCGTAATGAAAAAGCAGGAGACAGCAGCACTAAAAAGTAGTAAACCGGGTAAGAATGTTTTCAAAAGCTGAGGATTTATTACTACTTTAACCTCATCTTAATCCTGACCCAGGGATCTTTTTCATCAGGGAGTTCTCCTGTCAATTTACCTTCAAGCGGTTGTAAAACCTTACAGATCACTTTGACCTACAGGTAAGCCTAGATTAAGGCTTACCTGTAGGTCCAAGAAATATCTCCTAAACCTACATGGTTTAGGAGATATTTGCAAAAAGACAGGCACCGCTGTCTACCATGCATGCGCCAAAGACAGCGGCACGCAGGCGCACCGAGCATGCCGCTGCTAATGGCGATATGCCGTTAGTGGCGGCGCGCATACATGGGAGTGACGTTATCGTGGCTCCGGCCAATCACAGTGCCGGATCCACGATACCCGGAAAGAAGATGGACGCTCCGTAGCAGAGGGGACAGCGGTGACATCGCAGGCTCCCGTGTCAGGTAAGTGACACATAATGGGCTACTATGCGATGCATAGTTGCCCATTATGCTTTACCTTTGCAGGGAGACAAAGAGGAAGTAAACCCATGAGGGTTTACGTCCTCTTTAAAACGATACTAAAGGCTTCTTTTTGGTTTAAAAAGAACAAACATGTTATGTTATACTTACCTGTTCTGTGCAGTGGTTGTGCACAGAGCAGCCCAGATCCTCCTCTTCTTAGGTCCCTTGCTGGCACTTGGGGCCCCTCCCTACTACTGAGTGCCCCCACAGCAAGCAGCTTGCTATGTGGGCACCCAAGCCAAACCACTCTGCTCAGACACAGAGCCGCAGCTCGGACCCATCCCCTCTCTCCTCATTGGCCCACTGACAGCAGCAGGAGCCAATAGAGGGAAAGTCCTGGACAGCCGAGGCTGTCGTGCAACATCGCTGGATCGAGATGGGGCTCAGGTAAGTAGTAGGGGGGACTGAGGGGGCTGCTGCACATAGGGTTTTTTTATCTTAATGCATAGAATGCATTTAAGAGAAGGAGGGAAAAAGCTGCGAACAGGTAGGGTTTGTATTAGTGTGAATTTGTGTACAATGCTCACTATATACTTTCTTGCCTGGCCATTGATAAACATTAGAGATGCGTTTCAAAGAAATATTTTATTTAGAAAAAAAACTGCACAACTTTAAACAGTGACACATTTATTTTAAAAAGCATTTCATACCAAGCCAAAATGACATCAGAGCACATTTACAAGAGAAATTAGAGGTTGCGTTTATAATCTATTTTCTACTAGTAAAAAAAAACAAATTAACGTGGTTCACAATTATCTTGTGTTTCCAAGTCCGAACAAAAAATAAAAATAAAAAATAAAAAAAATAATAAACTTCTGATTTAATATGCAAGTCATGGCTGTTACACTTGCTTGCGTTTGTTTAAATTAATTTTCTTGCGCCCTGACATTTGGGCAACAACATTTAACCAGAGACTGTACTGAAATCGACTCTACAGAAATACTTCAGTTCTCAACGTAATATAGTTTAGAACCAACTCTAACCGAGTTTTAATTTTCATTTTACAGGTTCTGTCACCTCATTTAAAGCCCATCTTCGATTAAGACATCTTTTGAGGTCACCTTGATCTTCGCAATGCAGTCCTATTGGGTAAAATATGAAGAGAAATAAAACAATAATGATAAATTAGTTGCCATTCCAAGAAATAAGATCTTAAAATCTAATCAAGGAAAACCAAAAATCATCTGGCTCTAGACTCGTCCCCCATTCTCTAGAACTTTCATGCAACAGGAACCAAAACGATCTAATGCTAGATCGGAAAAAGGGATCCGTGGAAAGAAAAAAAAATAAAAATGTTTTTTTGTTTAAAAATGTATCAATCCCAGATCTCTGCTTTTTCCATCAGAGTCCAAACAGCGGACTACCGTGTAAACTGCCCGATACAATTCCTCCTACCTGGTAGGAAAAATTTAAAGACATACCTCTGTAAAAGCTTGCACTGAATGTAACAAGTCGATTACTAGCGAGCATAGACAGATTTGCATTTAAAATCTTTAAATAATTTTGTTTTACTGACTGGGCATCATTGCATCCCTAGACACAGTCAAAAGAAAATTGCCAGAACTGTTAAAGATGTTAAGAACAGCAAAAGTCTAACATAAAATTAAAGAAAAACTAAAAACAAACCAAAAATAAAAAAACACTTGTTTGTGGCTTTGCTTGGTAGACAAAGACAAAAGTAAAACAAAAAATACACAAAAAAATAAAATAAAAATAAGCTTATGCTATTACAGGTAACATCATTCAAACATGGATTTTGGAAGAAAGGAGTACCTTGCAAGAATACCTGATTAGTATGACTGAATCCTTGATTTTTAATTTGGCATTTTCAGGGGCCCGCTTACAACACCAACGCTGCATGAGGTATGGCAGACAGCTTGAAATTATTCATAAACCCTACACTTCGAACAATCCAATTCTACAGGCTCTCGAGTTACAGAACAAACTGCATTAGAATGCAAGGCAGTAAGGCAAATGACTCCAAAAACATCTTTCACAATTTTTTTTTTTTTTTTTTTAAACAGCTTTTATTTATTTCTTTCAACAGTAATTTACGGCTGGTTTTAAAAGTGCCTAAAAAAAAATAAAAACGCGCCTCTTAAAATTAAACATTACTGCCAATGAATCAAAACGGTCTTTAAAACAAGGTTATAAAATGTATGATCTGTGTGTTATTTACGCCAGTAATTTATCAAGCAATTGAAAAACGGAAAAAAAAAAAGAAAGGCTAAAACATTTCTGATTGAAATAAGTTTAAAAGATTAGAGATTCTGGGATGGCTTATGTGACAAAAGAGGACGCGTTATGGTGGCAGAGAGGGGAGGAGAGAGATTTGGATGGGCGTGGGTCACTACGAATACAGAATAAAGGAGATACCTCTACATGTGTGATGGGGCTACACAGCGCTCTCCCTTCATGGCAAGGCTTCCTGTCTTCATCTGTGCATACTTACGCTGCACCGTAACATTCTAGCAAAACATAAGAGCTATAAGAGAGAGGCACAAAAACACTTACCTCCGGCTGATCAGAGGTCAAATCAGATCAGTTTTAATTGGACTGAGTGTCACCTTCAGATTTTATGTCTTCGCTGGACCCGTTCACAGAGGTCAGGGTGGGCAATTCCTTGGAGTCGGATTTGCGAGATTCGCTTTGCCCATCTCGGCTGCTGGACTTGCCGCTTCTTCTGTCGTCGGAACTCCTTTTTTCTACTGATTGAGAAAACCGACAAAATTGATTAGCAGTGGCTTACCGAGAACAAGATAAAAAAAAAATGTAGGTCTGGAGACTGCCTCTTGCACATGTGAATGGGTATCAGGTATTAGCCACTTGACCTCCAGAAGATTTACCCAACCCCCCCCCCCCCCCCTCGCCCCACCCCACTTTCATGACCATACGGCACTGCGTTAATTTAACCGGTCGTTCAACGCTGTACCCAAATAAAATGTATGTCTTTTCCCCACAGATAGAGCTTTCTTTTGGTGGTATTTGATCACCTGTTTTTTCCCCCCCCTATAAATTTCATCTATTTTAAGCCAATATGTATTCTCCTGCAAATTTCTGTCGTTAAAAAAAAAAAAAAAAAAAAAATCCCAATAAGTGTATATTGATTGGTTTGCGCAAAATGTTATAGCGTCTACAAACTATGGAATATTTTTATTTATTTTTACTAGTAATGGCAGCGATCAGCCACTTATAGTGGGACTGTGTATATTGGAGGACAAATCGGACACTGACATTTTTGAAACCTTTTGGGGACCAGTGACACGAATACAGAGATCAGAGCTAAACAATATGCACTGTCACTGTACTAATGACACTGGCAGGGAAGGGGTTAAACATCAGGGGAGATCAAAACGTTAAATGCGTGTGTGACCAGTGTTTTACTACTGCATGCTGCACACCACACTCTGTGGTGTCACCGAGCACCCCAAGATAATCCATCTGGCAAGAGTTTCCATCTTTGGTTTTGGGTCTACCCACCATTTCCTTCACTATATCTATATCTCTCTCTCTCTCCCCATCTATATCTCCCTCTCTCCATCTATATCTCCCTCCCTCTCTCCATCTATATCTCCCTCTCTCTCTCCATCTATATCTCTCTCTCCCTATCTATATCTCCCTCTCTCTCTCTCCCTATCTATATCTCCCTCTCTCTCTCTCCCTATCTATATCTCCCTCTCTCTCCCTCTATATCTCCCTCTCTCTCCCTCTATATCTCCCTCTCTCTCTCTCCCTCTCTATATCCCCCTCTCTCTCCATCTATATCTCTCTCTCCCTCCCTCCCTCTCTATATCTCCCTCCCTCTCTCCCTCTCTCTCCCTCCCTCTCTCTCCCTCTCCCTCCCTCCCTCCCTCTATATCTCCCTCCCTCCCCCTCCCTCCCTCCCTCTCCCTCCCTCTCTCTCCCTCCCTCTCTCTCCCTCCCTCTCTCTCCCTCCCTCTCTCTTTTTTTAATTAGGGCTGTAACTAACGATTATTTTCATAATCGATTAGTTGGCCGATTGTTTCGATTAATCGGTTAATAACCTTAAAAAAAAAAAAGTGTGGTGTATAATTTAGTTAATATGTAAAGTTTAAAAAAGGCAATTTATTCCTAAATATCTTTATATGCAGGGGTAAATATAAATAACCAACTATATGGTTAGGAAGTAAAATCTTTAATCCTCTGAGAATGACAGACAGAAGAGATATACTCTATATACTATTAGAGGTTGAATCTGGTAAATATCGTCAGATTCAGATCAAATTTTTTTATTTAAAGAGAAAAAAAAAATCTGTTTTGCAGATTTTCAAACAGAACTGTAATATATTACATGCTTTTCTGCAGTTTCTCCATTGAAGTATATTAAACCAAAAAAAGCACCGTTTTGCATTGAAAAAGGTCCTTGACCCTTTCCAAATACACAGCAGCTGAAAAAAGCATAGATGTGAACTGTAGTGCATTTCTGCAAAAAGCACCAAAAAACACATGGGGGGGGGGGGGGGAACCAGGCCTAAGACATTTAGTACCATAATGGAGTTAAAAAAAAAAAATAGCCCTTAGTTTTTTTACTGTGCAACAGTGAAAGTAATATTTACAGTAGAGATTATTTGCTCTTTTTGTACTATAAAAGGGCTAATTTTAGCTTTTTTTTAACCCCATTATGTTACTGGCCGATTACTATTTTCATAATCGATTAGTTGTTTTGGCCCTAAATATAAATATATATTTTATCTTTTCTTTTTCACTTACACTTTTCCCCCATGCTAAATTCTCAAGCACCAGTTTCACCTTTGGCTTAGAACAGGTGATACCTTTTCTGTTCACTCCATAGTTTTGTTTTTTTTTCCTTAGTTTATTTTGGGCATGGTCACACTTATCACTCTGAGGCAGCTACTATCTGTTTCGCTATATTTACACTTATGGCCCATACACACGATCGGAAAAATACAGATTTCGAAGCAATCGTACGATAAATAAGATCGCAAGTACAGAGCTTTCGAGAGCCGATCACAACAGTTCATCCGATATTATCCGATCGGACACGATACAAACATTTTGCTCATACGATACCAGATCGTGCGATTTTCGTTAAATCAGTACACTTGTCGTCCAAAAATACACTACAACATATGACATCACTTCCGATTTTTTTAAATTCTGTCGTAAGAGAATGTGTCACTTTAGTAACCTCTCCATTTTCGATGTGACTATCATGCAAAAAAAAATAATGGACGATCTGTCATCTGATTTTTGGATCGTGTGTACGGGCCATTGAATCTTTCACTTTATAGAAAGTTTTGAAGCCACTGTTTGGCAACTACACATTTGACAATATGGCGACCTTTAGCCTACTGGAAACCGCTGTATGTGCACCTTTGCCCCTGTTGACCCCCCAATGACCTCAGCTCCCAGGATAGACACGAATGTCGGGCCCTTTTGTCAGCAATATCGTTGAAGTCGAACTGCGTATCGTATGGAAGTTACTCAAATTTCTCCCCTTTTCCTGAATTTTAATGTTTTTCTAACTTAGACCATAATGGTGTCCTCATATATTATTAACAGACACGTCCAGCATCTGCTCCTGATGAGTGGCGCCATCGACGAAACGCGTCAAGCTGTTAGGATGCAGGTTCCCATTTTTTTAATATACGTGTTTTACTATATGGTCTAGGCCAAGGTGATACTGTTTTTACACATGTACTCATTTATTTAAAACAGGTTTTCTATCAAAGAATTACATATATGAATGTACTCTTGGCAATATTTTCCATTGTACACGTTAATAAACCATTTCCAATCACCTAACCTGTCCCCCTTTGTCTATATGAATAGGGATGGAGACACATTGTTTGTGCCTCATTTAAAGACCCCCCTTCTTTTGCAGTGTTTTAATGCATTAAAATAAACCTTCTGCCTTTACAACTCCTTTAACTGTTCTTAAAGTGGAGTTCCACCCACTTTTACAACTCTTCAGCATCCCTCACTAAACTGTGCACTGTAAACTAATTGGATATTTTAAAAAATTTTTCTCAGCACCTACTGTATATCTGCTGTATTCATTTTTCACTTCCTCCTCCCTGGCCATGGCCCATCGCATCATTTCCTGTTTGCAATGCCTTCTGGGAAGGGGCAGCAACTTCCACTGACACTGCCACTGCCGTTGCTATGGAAACCTGACCTGAAACCTATTACACTGCTTGTGCTGCACTGAGCATGTGCGAGATCTGCAAGGATGAGATCCAGGAAGAAATACAGTCTGGCTTCAGATGCCCACACTTAAGATGGCCACGGCCTGCTGTAAGTTTATAAAATAACAAACTACTGCTATAAACTAACAAAACAGACCTTAGTTTACAGACTAACTTTACTAGAATACATTAAGCTTGTGTATTATAGGGGTATTTTTATTTAAAAAGTATAATTTCGGCCAGAACACCACTTTAAGCACTGTTTTATATCTTGTTTTCATTTTCCTTTCTCCAACTCCTCCTCCCTCTTCTACGTCTAACCATTATTCTTAGGAAAAATAAAAAAACTGCAGGAAAATGGCTAACAAATATTTAACCGCTTCAATACTGGGCACGTTCACCCCTTCTTACCCAGGCCAATTTTCAGCTTTTAGCACCGTCACATTTTGAATGACAATTGCGTGGCCATGCAACGATGTACCCAAATTATAATTTATTCCTCAAATCGAGCTTTCTATTGTTGGTATTTTATCACCACTGGGTTATTTTTTGCTAAAAAAATAAAGTTTTATAGTCAGAAAATTTTGTAAATAAGTCAATTTTCACCAACGTGGCAGCACTGATGAGGAGGCATCAATATGCCACACTGATGGGCAATGATAGGCGGCACTGCACTGATCATCAGGGCACCGATTATCTGTACAGTCTCCCCTGCGAGGAGAGCTGCTTACCGGCACTTCCATATTAACATGTGATCAGCTATGATGTGACACAGCCAATCACATGCGTAAAGAGCAGCGTCATTGGCTCTTTACCAAGATCGAGGTCTCGCCGTGTCCCAGGGACTCAAGAGCGGTGAGACTGGGGCGCTGCCATCCCAGAACAGAAGGGGATCCCGCCCGCCGTCATTTTACTATACGGTGGGTGAAATGTGGTTAAACTTTTTGAATTAAAAAAAAAAAAAAAAAAAAAAAAAGCAGCCTTTTTTGTTAGCCAGGGCTGGGAAACAACCATTCCTTAATTTAGGCGAGGTCCAATAAAGGTTAATGGGGACTCTAATGCCCACATTTCTGGAAGTTTGGGACCCCTTTTATAAAATGCTGACCTGAATATAGACAGCAAAAGCCCTTTAGCTCTCAGACCGCTGGCCATCGCGAGATCATTTCCACAAGGCTAGTCCCAACCACACCTGCTTCCTATAATTTTCTTGTAAAAATCTCCATTTTCTCCGCTTCTTCCTTTCCATTTTAGTGCCTCTGTCACAATTCGTTTGGCACTTCTCCCTCCCCACTCTCGAAGCGATATCTGCAATTGGTACCCTGAAGCATTCTTCATTGGCATCATCTATTCCTTTAAAATTTAGTGCTAGTCATGGAATCTTCAGTATGTTACAACTTACGTTGCCTATTTTCTGCATCCCCCACTTTTTTCTTGAATATTTCTTAAACAGTACCACCTCTATACACATTGCTGTTTATTAGATATCATTCTTGTGCTTCTTTATGTGTTATTTTGAAAAACAAAACAAAAAAATTCTAATAAATTCTTTGTGAAACAAAAAGGCCATTTTTATTTGCAAATAACTTTGCAATGCTTTGCACTGGAGCCATAATCTACCGTAATATTAAACAGGCCAAATGTTTTACTTTGCCAAAAAGGTATTGCCCAAATAGAAGTGAACTTCCTGTTCCTGGACACAACCTTTTCAGCATCCTCATCTGTATACCTGTAGTGTGAGATGTAAGGCAGGGGGTCTCCAAACTTCCTAAACAAAAAAAAAGGGCCGGTTTACTGTCCTTCAGTTTATGGGGGTCGGACTGGAAGCATTGGGAGTAGAGAATGTTCCATCTTTGGTGTCAGTGAGGAATTGTGCCCCATTGTTTGGTGCCTTTCGAAGTAACAGTGCCCCATCAATGGTGTCATTGGACCCCATTGTTGGTGTCATTGGGAGGAACTCTGCCCCGTCATTGGTAGACATTGCACCCGATCACTGGAAGGAATTGGCCCCTCGTCATTGGTCTCAGTGGATGAAATAGTGCCCCAAGGGCCAGATAAAAGCATGTAAGGGGCCACATCCAGCCCCCTGAGCCACAGTTTGGATACCACTGATGCCTCCTCCTGACTGCTAGTAAATTTGTAGCGGTCAATACTGTGCTGCACACAATGTTTTCTTTGCTGGAGAGGAAGCTGTATCAGAGGACCTGCAGTGTAAGATCTCCTTGCTTCTACTTTGTCTATTCTGTGGATCTTCCTCCACCTATCATTACCCCACCAGTCATCAGATTACCAGTCATTGGGGAAAAAGCTCTGACACGAGAAAGCGAAGTCCTACCTCTAGAAAGATGGCCACTTTCACACGGAGCAGAACAAGACATGTTAACCACTTGCTTACTGGGCATTTCTAACCCCTTCCTGCCCAGGTCAAATTTTCAGCTTTCAGTGCTGTTGCACTTAAAATGAAGAATTGTGTGGTCATGAAATGCTGCACCCATATGAAATTTTTATCATTTCTTCACACAAATAGAGCTTTCATTTGGGGGCATTTAATCACCACTGTTTTTGTTTTTTGTTTTTTTAACCCTGAAAATTTAGAAAATTTTGCAAACAGGTAAATTTTCGTCTTCACCGATGGGCGCTGACAGGCTGCATTGATGGGAACGGATGAGGAGACACCGATGCGCAGTACTGACGGGGCACTAGTAGGTGGCACTGATGGGCACTGAGGGGACTAATGTTCCTGCAACAGAAGCCAGTTAACGGCTTTCTTTTTTCCTCACGCTGACCGAGAGAGGGAAAAAAAGAAAAAAAAAAAAAAAGAAAAAAAAAGCTGATAACAGTCTTCTGTTTACCTCTGTGATTAGCGGTCACTGGCTGACAGCTGATCACATGGTAAAGGGGCGCTGTGATTGGCCCTTCACCCCGATCTGTGATCAGCCGAGTCCAAGCGTGCGCAGGCATGGGAGGACGTCCATGGATGCCCTCCTGGCATTTTAAGCCCATGCCGTAGCCGTCTTTTGGCTATAGCGTGGGCGCCAAGTGGTTAAGTAATGGGGAAAATGTCAGCTCCAGGAAACGTATAGGCAATAAATGATGACTAGCCCTTTGATGGCTTTTTTTGGGGGAATGGATTCCACAATTAGAATGAAAGTAAACCTTCCTATCGTTTTCATCCAAGGAAGCTTCCATCTTGGCCTCGGGTTAATCTTCAACAGCAATGGTGCTGCACACGTGATCAGTTATGTATGATGCCACTCATTGAATGGCTTGACAGTTAGGTTGAGAGAACCACCAATGTAATAGTTACGGAAACGTAACAGTTTTCTGTAAATGTTAAATCAACGGGTTTACTAAAGCGCAAGACCCCTTTCACACTGAGGCGCTTTCGCGCTAAAAAAAGCGCCTGAAAAGCTCACGAAAACCGATTTTCATTAAAATCAATGAATGCTTTCACACTGGGGCAGTGCGCTGGCAGGGTGGTGAAAAGGCCCCTCTCCATTGAAATGAATGGAAAGCGCTTCAAAAGCGCCTGAAAAGCTCTTCAAAAGTGCTCAATCTTTTACTGGCAGTTTACAAGCGCCTCAGTGTGAAAGGGGCCTTAATATCCTCTTTAAGCGAATAACGGTGAAGTGATTCAGAATACTGTAGCGAGAAGCTCAGTATGGCAGACATTGGCAGCATTCAAAGCCAGAAATCGCAGCATTTGTATTTTTTTTTTCCCACTCAGGACAAGAATCTTTTAATAAATCTCCAATGACGCTCCAGACCCAGACTGTACACAGCACCTAGGCTTCTGCCCAGCACCCCCCTGGCACTAGGTCATTTATCTGTATCATTACGGAGCCTCTGGCCCCAAAAGGCACCTTTGGCATTTGAAAATAGAATGACAGGCAGGAAATGCAACTGCAGCTGCCTCTGCTGGATTCTTGTATTTCTAGGAGACTGCCTCTCCGTGTTCCCTGGCCCCTTTACCGCCCAGCTTGGAGCATTCCATGTTTTCCCACCAGCCCTGGAGTGTGCACACATTCTTCAATGAAGGAAATAAAAATCCTTGTAATGGCTGCAGCAGTTCTGCAGATCCAGAAACACAAAGTAAGTAACTAAGAAACTTGTCATTTTCTTGCCGCCACCAAAAACATGGAACACTACTTGTGTATGGAGTGGTCAATAGTGAATTTTTCACCGTGTATGCGTAAAAGAATTAAACTCTGCAAAATAAAGTATTATAATAAAAACAGGCCCCCTGCAGGTTTATGCACAGCATACTAGGACATTAGGACAGACTTACCTGTCAAAGGATGCCCTCCAGTGCTCAGGTGAGATGGCTGGCACTGATAGATGGCATTGACAGGTGACGCTGGCACTGATAGATGGCGCTGACAGATGGCTGGCACTGATCGATGGCACTGACAGGTGGCTGGCACTGACAGGCGGCACTTATGGACATTGGGCACTGATAGATGGCATTTATGGGCACTGATGGGCAGGTGTAGTGACACTGTCATGCCATGAGGAAAGGCTGCTGCAACGCCCATCTTTGTACTCCTTACACTAGGCCGCAATAAAAGCAACAGCGGCCATCTTGTTACACCCAGCCCAAACTATATGGGCTGGGTGTTATAAGATGTCTGCTGCTGGCTTACTGCAGCCGAGTGCAGGGTGTACCAAGATGGGCGTTGGGATGTCCAAGCGCTGACGTCAACACGGAGCGTCACTTCCGGTGTTCCGCCCGCTGACTTCCGGTTGCGCCGAGTCGCTTTATTCCTCTTCCAGGTATCGGATGTGGCATCGGGAGCATTTGTGCGAGTACAAGTACTCGTGCAAATGCTCAGTATCGGTCCCGATACCGATACCAGTATTGGTATCGGGACAACCCTATTAGGTACACCTGTTCAATTGCTCCTTAACAATTTGCCAATCACATGGCAGCAACGCCATCAATTTAGGCACCTAGACATGGTGAAGATGGCTTGCTGAGGTCCAAACAGAGCATCAGAATAGGAACTTTAGTGGCGTGGTTGTTGGCGCCAGATGAGCTGGTCTGAGTATTTCTAAAACTACTGATCTACTGGGATTTTCATGCACAACCATCTCTCGAGTTTACAGAGAATGGTGCGAAAAAATAGAAAATATCCAGTGAGCGGCAGTTGTGATAAGGAAAATGCCTGGATGTCAGAAGAGAATGGGCTGACAGATTTGAGATGACAGAAAGGCAACAGTAACTCAAATAACCAGGCGTTACATCCAAGGAATGCAGAATACCATCATCGAACCTTGAAGCAGATGGGTTACAGCAGCAGAAGACCACACCGGGTGGCACTCCTGTCAGCTAAGAACAGGAAACTGAGGCTACAATTCACACAGATCACCAAAATTGGACAATAGAAGATTGGAAAAACATTGTCTGGTCTGGTAAGTCTGGATTTCAGCTGCGACATTCAGAAGAAGGGGGTCAGAATTTGGCGCATGGATCCATCCTGCCTTGTATCACCGGTTCAGGCTGGTGGTGGGGGGTGTAATGGTGGGGGGGGGTATTTTCTTGGCACACTTTGGGCCCCTTAGTACCAATTGATCATGGTTTATACACCACGACCTACCTGAGTATTGTTGCTGACCATGTCCATCCCTTTATGACTACAGTGTCCCCATCTTCTGATGGCTCCTTCCAGCAGGATAATGCACCATGTCACAAAGCTCCAATCATCTCACCACTGGACAATGAGGTCCCTGTACTCCAATGGCCTCCACACTCACCACATCTCATCCAATAGAGCACCTTTGGGATGTGGTGCAATGGGAGAGTCGCATCATGAATGTGCACCCGACAAATCTGCAGAAACTGCCTGATGCCATCATGTCTCTATGGACCAAAATCTCTGTGGAATGTTTCCAACACCTTGCTGAATCTATGCCACCAAGAAGGCAGGCAAAAAGGGGTCCAACCCGCTACTAGCAAGGTGTACCTAATAAAGTGGCTGGTGAACAAACACACCCCTGGCCGATGCCCCTGGAAGCTCCAAATGGTGCTTGTGCCAAGTGGCGGAGGTCCTGTGTTCACAATGCCCGAGGCCGACCACTCGGCAGGGGACCAGGGGGATGAAGATCAGTGAAGTAGTTGTGTCTTCCAGGATCATCAGCTACGTATGATATACACACACACACACACACACACACACACACACACACACACTATGTATAAAATATAACATGCCTGGAATTCATTTTCAAGGCCACATTCACACAGCTGGTTATTTGAGCCACCAGATTCCAGGGGGCAAGAACTAGAGGACTCTTGCAGCTGGAATGACGGTGATGCCCCGGTCATTCCAGCTGAGAGAAATCTGATTTTTTTTTTCTCCCCCTGGAATCTCACTGCTATTCGCATGTTGCTGCACATGGAGCAGATGGCTGCAGTTACGGATGAAGTCTGAGCCTGGAAAATCAGCTGTATCCAGGTTTGGACATCTGTCCCTAATCTGCAGCTATCCTCTATATGTGGCTACATGTGAACAGCAGCAGCCGCTGTCACCCGGCATGCCTCAGTCACTTCAGCCTCAAGAATCCGCTGATTCTTATTGCTGGAATTCGATGGGCACAGGTAAACAACCAGCCATGTGAAAGAGGCCTACAAGAAAAAGAAGGACAAACCTTTCTCCTTGGATATGCGCTCGCGTTCTCGGCTCCGACTCCTGTGTTTGTAAGACTTGCGTTCCTTGCTCTTTGACCTTCGCTTGTCTCTGCTGCGTGATCGGTGTTGTTTCCTTTCTGTCCGATTGTGACTGCGGCTTCTCTGATGCTCTCTACTCCTGTACAAGGAGGGAATAGGAGAAAATACAATTATAGAATATAAAAGCACCCTGTGCTACCTCTAGCAGTTAACCATGTGAGCAGTGCCTTGGCATCACGTTCGTGATCATCAGCAAAATTATCTGTTACCATTGCCATGCAGGCAGAGCTTGCCAATCAGCAGCTACACACTTTTTGTGCTGTGTCGAATATACACTGTGCTCTCCTTCTGATTTATGTATTTTGAAAGTAACATAAATATGTATAATTTGTCTGTTTGTTTATATTATTTCTTTATCTCCATACTTGTGGAGTTTATGTTGATATCAGTTTTTGGTCTGCATATCCCCCTGAGGAAGCATTTCAGCGAAACATGTTGGGTTAATGTGCGACTCTATCATCTTAAATTGACCTGCTTGTCAGGACCATCGTAATTGTGAAACACTGCAATACCTTAAAATATCTGTTTTTTTTGTCTATTTTTTTTACTCTGAATGTATATTAAAAATTATATTCTTTTATTCATTATTATTCATTTTTGTGGATTCTCCTGCACCATTAAAATCCCTTGCTTTTCCCCACTTTTACTCATTTTTCCTTCAGGGATGTGGTGCCATTTATTCTGGGTGTTTCACCATTAATCGGGACCAATTTCTTGTAGTTTGCTACCCAAGAAACAATATCTCAGATCAAAATCCTACCATGTCTTACCTGAGCAACGATTGTGTTGTGTTAAGAATATGTAGCTTTTAGATAATCTGTTAGTAGTACTATGTTATGCACATGACTATGTGCACCGGTTGGCCGGGGTATGCCCCAATGGCCCTGTTATGTACTGCCAAGGAAAATTTTCAATAGAGAAATTTAAAAAAAAAAAAAAAAAAAAAAAAGAATTTAGCAAAAACCACAGGCTTGTTTACATTAACCACTGAAGGATCGAGCCTCTGAGATTTGGTGTTTACAAGTTAAAAAGAAGGATTTTTTTGCTAGAAAATTACTTCGAAAAAACAAATAAAATGTTTGGGGATTCTAACACCCTAGAGAATAAAATGGCAGTCGTTGCAATAGTTTATGTCACACCATATTTGCGCAGCGGTATTACAAGCGTTCTTTTTTTTGGAGAAAATACACTTTTTTAAATTAAAAAATAAACAGTAAATTTGGCCCAATTTTTTTTTATATTGTGAAAGATAATGTTACGCTGAGTAAATTGATACCCAACACGTAATGCTTCAAAATTGCGCCCGCTCGTGGAATGGCGACAAGGACTTTTACCCTTAAAAATCTCCATAGGCGACGTTTAAAAAAAATTCTACAGGTTGCACGTTTTGAGTTACAGAGGAGGTCTAGGGCTAGAATTATTGCTCTGGCTCTAACCATCACAGCGATACCTCACATGTGTGGTTTGAAAGAACGCGGGGGGTCAAAGGCAACTCTCGATCTGTGAATTTCTGAACAATGCGGTGGACATAAGGTCCAGTAAGGGAGCAAGAGGTGACAAGACCAGAAGATATGGAGGAGAGAACCCGGTTCCTCCCAACACCTCCAGCACTTGTCTGTGCCCTGAGGGAACATCCTACGGATCCTCGCCGGTGTGTATTACCACCTTGTCAGCACTTTATATCCCGCCTCATGGTGGTTGGCACAAAGCAAAGTTTTACTAGAGAAGAGAAGGAGTCTCTCCACTTGCCTCTCTGAATTGAAGTCCCCAATTCCTGCTCCCACTTACATACATAGGGAGGTTTGAAGTTCGGGGGGGGGGGTACGCCAATAGAAGTTGGTAAGTCTGGGAGACCACATGGCGTGTAGGGGACTTTTCCAGGCACAATAGCTTGAAGGCAGCGAGTCTCCTCCGGAAGGGTTCTGGTAGGGTAGAAGGTAGAGAGCCCACAAAATGGGCTAATTGGAGTTTTTGCCAGAAGGAGAGACCCACCAAGGGTTGTTCATCCATGATTTGTTGCCTGGTCATCCACTGTCCATTTGTGAAGAAATGACGGACCTGGTGTCTCTGAAGCTCCTTTAGATCCTGGAATCTGGGGTCACCAAGTCCCGGACTGAAGGCTGAGTTCCCCACCACGGGGTGAGCGGCGAGGGAGTGGGCACGATAGAGAAGTCACAAAAGGCTTTTTGGGCAATCAGCCATGTTTCACCCACAGTGGGGTGGTCTAAAACCCTTTGAGGCAAATTCCTCTGGCACCAAGGCAACGCATCCAGCTGGACCCCTGCCAGGAGTCGTTCCACCTGAACCCAATGTTTCAGGGGACCGTGGCGACACCAGTCTAGGACTCGTGTCAAAGGGCAAGCCATAGGGTACATGTTGGCATCGGGCAAGGCCATGCCGTCCACCACTTTTGGCAGTCGCAGAATAGGCTGGGCCAATCTCTGAAATTTCTGGGTCCAGAGGAAAAAGAGGCAATAACGCGGTTTACCGATTTGAAAAAGTAACTCGGGATCCGGACGAGGAGGGCCTGCAGGTGGTATAACAACCAAAGCAGAGCGTTCATTTTTACTATGCCGCACTGACCGAACCAGGAGATCAGGCCGTGCTGCCAGGACTTGGTCTTTTAATGTTAATGGCCATCAACAGAGGAGGGAAATTGAGGGGGAAAACATCCTCCGTCCTACTCGGCAAAAGGATGCCCAGGTATTTGATATGTGATTTTGCCCATTTGAAGGGAAAAAAAAAAAAATCAGGACTATAGTAGCGCGGCCATGGAGATGTTCAGTGCCTCCGATTTCTGGTAATCAATTTTGAAATATGATAGTACCCCATATGTCTTCAATTCTTGTAGGAGGTTAGGGACAGACACCAGAGGGTTGGATACGAAGAATAAGAGGTCACCCGCAAACGCTGCGATTTTTGGGGACAGCGCGTCATCCAAGCGAAAGCCCATGATGTTTGGGTTCTCCCTGACTGACCGAAGGAAGGGTTCGAGGGTCAGGATAAAAATCAAAGAGGACAGAGGGCACCCGTCTCTTCCCATTAGCTATCCCGATGGATGAGGATAGAAGACCATTCACCTTCACTTGGGCCACCGGGCGAGAGTAGATGGCTTGCATCCAGTTCATCATCCATTGGCCTAACCCCACGCAATGAATGGTCTTGAACAGGAAGGGCCCGTTCACTCTGTCAAAGGCCTTTTCGGCATCAGCTGAAAAAAGCGGCACGGGAGTGCCCCGCATTTGAGCAGCATGCACCAGGTTAATCGCCTTTGTAGTGTTGTCCCGAGCCTCTCTCGTGGGTACAAATCCCACTTGGTCAGAGTGGACCAATTGAGGGATCAAATCTATTAAGTGTAGCGAGAGGACTTTAGTGAAGATTTTAAGATCCACATTTAGGAGCGAGATCGGACGATAATTCTGGCAAAGGAGAGGATCCTTGCCCTCCTTCGGGATCACCGTGAAGTAGGCCTGCAATGTGTCCTCCGGGAGGATGGCCCCCTCCCCGTGGCATTATACGCCGTAAGGAAATGTGGAGTCAAGAGATCCCCAAAGATCTTGTAGTATAAGAGGGAATATTCGTCCAGGCCCAGGGACTTGCCGGTTTGCATTCGGGCTAACGCCCGGGTCACTTCCGCAATGGAAAGCAGGGCCTCCAATGCTGCCAACTCCTCATCCGACAGACATGGCATTTCTGACTTTTGCAGGTAATCCCTTATGGCTCTGCGCTCTGATTATTTTCCCCTCTCAGAGGATGGGCGTGTAAGATTGTAAAGAGGTGTAGTACTTAAAGTGGAGTTCCACCCACTTTTACAACTCTTCAGCATCCCTCACTAAACTGTGCACTGTAAACAAATTGGATATTTTTTTATTTTTTTTCTCAGCACCTACTGTATATCTGCTGTATTCATTTTTCACTTCCTCCTCCCTGGGCGCGGCCCATCGCATCATTTCCTGTTTGCATACCTTCTGGGAAGGGGCGGCAACTTCCTCTGAAACTGCCGTTGCTATGAAAACCTGACCTGAAACCTATTACACTGCTTGTGCTGCACTGAGCATGTGCGAGATCTGCAAGGATGAGATCCAGGAAGAAATACAGTCTGGCTTCAGATGCCCACACTTAAGATGGCCACAGCCTGCTGTAAGTTTATAAAATAACAAACTACTGCTATAAACTAACAAAACAGACCTTAGTTTACAGACTAACTTTACTAGAATACATTAAGCTTGTGTATTATATGGGTATTTTTATTTAAAAAAGTATCATTTCGGCCGGAACATCACTTTAAGAAACTGGTCTGCGATCCCTTCCGTAGTATGCACCTTGGTATTACTGTCGCCAAGTAGTTCGGGGATAAAAGCTTGGGCTTGTTGCGTTCTCAGGGCCTTCGCTAAGAGTTTTTCACACTTATTGCTATGTTCGTAAAACATTTGTTTGCATTTAGCAATCACAGCCTTGGCCCCAACTAGAGTCAGGGATCGTAAGTGGTTTCTCAGATTCGTGAGGTCCATTAACGTCTGAGCCGCTAATGATCTTTTATGAATAGCCTCCACGGACCTGATCTTTTCCAGGAGGTCAGCAGTTTGCTGAATTCCCGCTTTCTTGAGTCTGGATCCAATCTTGATCACGATTCCCCTGATGTAACTCTTATGCGCCTCCCATACAATCGGGGGGGCGGGGGGGACTATCTGGCTCTACATTGGAGGAGAAAAGGTTCCTCAATTCTCTGGACACCTCTTCCACCACCTCTGGGGTCTGGACCAGGGAATCATTAAGTTTCCACATCCACTGTTTGGGGACAGGAGGTAACAAGTCAACATCCAAGAGAACCGGAGCATGGTCCGAGAAAGAAATGGAGCCAATCAAGGCAGACACTACCCTGGACAGCAATGATTTTGGCAACATGAATAGGTCAGGGAAGTGATCGCTACCACCCTGCAATGATATGGAGACGGGTGGGGGCCCTCTTCCCCCTCACTTATCTCCATACCCAACAGGACACAGGACCTGATCGTCTCCGCTGCTACCGATGGCCACGGTAAGTGGTGGAGGGCACCGGAGTGCGGCGGCCCAGAAAAAAAAGTGATCTTGTGGCGAATCTGCCGCAGAGACCACTTATATCTTGAGGCGGCCGGCCCGCTGAAGAAGTGGATACCGGGGTTATGGTAGCTAGCTGCTGCCATAACAATGATATTCTTCTTCAAAGTAGTGACGTAAAACGACGGCAGGTGGTCCGTAAGTGGTTAAACATATAGTATTGCCCCAGTATCACCGCTCTCGCAAGCCCGCAGCAGTCGCGCTTGGTAAAGAGCCGAAGACACGGCACTTTACCCAAGTGATCGGCTGTGTCCAATCACAGCTGGTCCCATGTAAACACGGAAGTGCTGTTTATCAGCTCTCATCGCCTCAAACTGGCAGTGTGAGGCAAGGAGAGCCAATTAGCAGCATCTCCTCGCAGGGGAGACCAGGTAGTCATGGCACTGATCAGTGCAGACCCATCAGTAACACCAATTAGCGCCCCTCATTGACACCAGTTAGTGCCTGCTCATCAAGGAATTAGTGAAAGAGAAAAAATGACACACTTACAATATTTACTGACAGAAAGAAAAAAAAAAAAAAAAAAAACTTCTTTTGGCCCATCAGTGCAGGAGGAAAATTACCTGTTTGCAAAATTTTATAACAAACTATGAAAAATTATCCCCCCCCCCCAACATTTTCGGTCTTCAGCAAAAAAAAAAAAACCCCAGTGGTGATTAAATACCACCAAAAGAAAGCTCTATTTCTGTGAAAAAAAGAAAAATTTCATATGGGAACAGTATTGCATGACAATTTTCAAAGTGCAAAAGCGCTAAAAGCTGAAAACTGGCCTGGGGGAGGAAGGGGGTGAAAGTGCCTGGTATTGAAGCGGTTAACGACAGCCACCTTTACGTTAAAAATAACTGCACTTTAACCACTTCAATACAGGGCACCGACTCAGCGCTGTCACACTGTGAATGACCATTATGCGGTCATGCAAAAAAAACTGTACCCAAATGAAATTTTTATATTTTCTTTTTTTTTAAGCAGATAGAGGTTTCTTTTAGTGACATTTAATCACTCACGCAGATATACTGTTGCTTACAATGAGGCAACTACAGAGAATGCCCCTTGGCTACATAAAATGCAACTGCAGGAAATACCCCATGGATACAAGAAACCCTGCTGCAGGGAATACTTCTATGGTACAGAGAGAGAGACAGTGAAAGTGAGTAACCCTGGGTTCACAGAGGCAGCCCTATGGGTATACAGAGGCAGCTGTAAAGAATAAAACCCCTAGCATAGAGGAAGGTGCAGGGAACAATAACCCTAGGATGCACAGAAGCAGCAACAGGGAGTGAGTACCTCTACAGTAAACAACTTTGTCCACAAGGGGGCAGAAGAACACAGCAGTGTCACTATACTCTTACCACAAGAAGACAGCACACTAAGGTTCATAGTTCTGTGATGTTAGCAGCCCAGAATTACACTCTGTAGTATCTCCCCTCCCATGTTTAAATTTGAGGTCCCCTAAAAAGCCTCTCATTTATCTGATTGAGGGGGGCAGAGAGGCTGATGGTAGGAGCTCTCACGCAGCAGAGCAATGAACTATGTCCTGAATGACCACTCCACCACTCTGTACATGGTGCCTTCAATGCTTTGCTGATTTTAGCAGCGACTCTGCCATAACTGACAAATCTGTTTAATTATGGGTGCATCCTGCATCCTAGCAACACGGCGTGGCCACAATGGGCGTGCGAGAGCGGCCGTTCTGGGACGCTGTCATGATATGACGGCGTCCCAGAACAAAAGTCGCACCGCCCCGCCATCATTTCACAGTGGGCAGGCGGCAAGCAGTTAAAGTTACATGGTCACAATAAGGAAAGAAGAAAAAAAAAAGGGGGGGGGGGATGTGAAGTGCTGATCATCCACTGCTGGAAGGTTTCTATTTTCAAAGTAAAGGTGTGGTGACTGTACCCCTCAAGGAGAGAAGGTGAAGAGCCCATTCCTCTCAGTATACCTGCTTCTCTTCCTTTCCCGACTCCGGGACCTCTTATGCTCACGAGACCGGCTAACTCGTCTGTCCGATGTTTTGCTGGAATTTCGGCTACGTGAACGGCTTCTTTTGCGCTTCTCTCTCTCACGGGTCCTCTCTTTTTCTCTCTCTCTCTCCTTCTCCTTTTCCTTCTCTTTCTCCTCCTCATCTCGTTTCCTCTTCTTTTCCCTCTCTTCCCTCTCTCGCTCTCTTTCTTTGTCTTTATCTTTATCTTTTTCGTCTCGTTCTTTCCTTAACCGATCCGGTTCCCGCTCAGGTTCTACTGATTTTTTTCTTAATTTTTCCTTTGGAAAACAAAAATATACCATTATTACACGCCGAAATAAGAAAGATTTTGAATGCAACAATTATGATAGTCTAAAAGTAGGAGTTCTTCCCCTCACCCTGCCACCCTTGTTTCCTTTACCCTCTGTCCTTTCCAGTGTTATTAGAATTTATGTAAATCCCCATTTGTAAATAAATCAAACCCTTATTTTGGGATTCAGTTGGCCTTCATTAACCCGCTTGCTGACCAGCCGCCGTCGTTACATGGCGGCAGGTCAGCTCTCCTGTGCAAATCGCGGTATACAGAGGCAGAATGGGGATCTGCATTTGTAAACAAGGCGGGTCCCCATTCTGACAGGAGACATGACAGATCTACTGTTCCCAGTGATCGGAAACCGTGATCTCTGTCATGTCCCTGCCAGTCCGGACACACTGAGGGAACACATTTAACCCCTTGATCGCCCCTTTAAGCCCTTCCCTGCTAGTGTCATTTTTACACTGATCAGTGCTATAAAAATGCATTGATCAATCTAATAATGTCACTGGTCCCTCCAAAAAATGTAATTTGGGGTCAGATTTATCTGTCGCAATCCCGAGGAGGAAAAAAAAAAAAAAAAAAAAAAAAAAATCGCAGATAGTCGCCATTACTAGTTAAAAAAAAATTTTAAAAATAAAAGTCCCTAAATCTATCCCATAGTTTGTAGACGCAATAAGCTTTGCGCAAACCAATCAATATACGCCTATTGCATATTTTTTTTACCAAAAATAAGATTATATATATATATATATATATTTTTTTTTTTTCTTCCTAAATTGTCACTATTTATAGCGCAAAAAATAAAAAACCACAGAGGTGAGCAAATACCACCAAAAGAAACCTCTATTTGTGGGGGAAAAAAAAAAAAGGACGTCAATTTTGTTTGGATATAACGCCGCATGACCGCGCAATTGTCAAAGTGACGCAGTGCCGTATTGCTAAAAAATGGCCTGGTAAATTAAGGGGGCAAATCCTTCCAGGGCTGAAGTGGTTAAACTAAAGCTGGCCATACATTATACAATTTTCTTATTTAATTGCCTTTAGCTTTACCTTTAACTACGTAGTGCAAAATAGTTCGATTGCTTTTTTTTTTTAAATGTCCGTTTACCTTATAAGCAGGGTGGATAAAAATCATAAAAAAAATAAAAAAAAATCACAATCTTTTTTACTTATTTAAATAATTTTTTTATCAAATTTAATTTTAATAAAATGATTTTGGAGTAAAAAAAAAAAAAATATATATCTAAAAGATAGTTTTCTATTTAAGATAGATTAATCATTTTATTTATTCAGCATGAAATGAGCTTAGTTATGTAGCATGAGGCTCTGTACATTCTGCAAGTTACATTTTTTTTTTTACACTAACACTGTACTAATGACACTGACTCAGAAGGGGTTAACATCTAGGGCAGGGGTGTTCAAACTACGGACTTCCAGTTTTTCAGGAACTACAATTCCCATCATGCCTAGTCAAGTCTGAATGTCAGTTTTACAATGCTTCATGGGATATGTAGTTCCGCAACAGCTGGAAGGCCGTAGTTTGAGGATCCCTGATCTAGGGGCAATCAAGGGGGTTAATCATGTGCCTAGCAATGTATAATGTGTGCTGCTTTTATTTTACCATCTAGCTGTTTTTCTCCCTGCGTTGCAGGGAGAAGAAAAAGCCCGGCGGCTGTTCACATTACACTGTTTTTTGTAAACACAAACTGTGTGTGATTGGCCACAGCCGATCAGCCAACTTCAGCCAAAATCATTGGCTGAAATCAGCTGTCAAGCTTGTGCCGTGTTCAATCACAGCACAGGTCGGGGGCTGGGGCGCACGTCGAAAACTTGGAAGCAAGCCAGTGAAGTACAGGTATGTTGTCCGGCCTAGCTGTGCTGCCTGCATGCAGTAAATTGACTGTAGGCAGGTGGCAAGTAGTAAGTAGTAAGTCAACAGGTGCAAATAATGTAGCTGCTAACTTTTAAGTCTTTTCAATGAAGTTCCGCTTTAAGACACCCCAAAGAGCACATTGCAGAGCCAGAGGTAGTCATGCTGCGTGTATCATTATCATAGACATACCTTTAATTCCTCCACAGTGCTCTTAATTTTGGCATAACCCATGTGCTGTTTCCCCATGAGGTGATCGTCCACTCGGGATTGAGCATCTCCGACGATTAAAAAGGCACCGCACACTTCACACACCTCCATCTGCTTCTCCTGGGCTGCAAAACTCTCAATTGTCTGCAAAAGTTAAGAAAACATTTTATGTTAGGAGAGATAAACCAAAAAAAAGGAGCTCAGGGCTAATATGAAAAAAAAAAAAAAAAAGCGCTCATATGTGGAACAAATCATGCGAGGCGGATGACCAGCTTTATCATTTGTCCGATTTCTATTTCTCCTGAACCCCAGTGGTGAGATATCCCCACTTCACCCAGCGGTTGTCTTTTCCTGATAGGTCCTTATTAATGTATAGAAGAAAAAAAAAGAAACCACTTGAGAAGAGCTGAAGGAGGCTCCTTTCACACCTTGTGCGACTTAGGACCCAAAGTTGCAGGACATGTAAAATGCCATGTATCTCTATGAGAGCCGTTCCAACTGACACTACTAAAGTTGCTGCGACTTGAGAAAACGTTCATGCTCTACTTTGAACAAACTTCATTGCCAGAGAATTATTTGGCCTCAACACCAAACGATAAGTCTGGTGGAAATCCAATACAGCTCACCATCCAAATAACACCATTCCTACAGTAAAGCATGGAGGTGGTAATATCCTGTTATAGGGGGGTCTTTCTCTGGAGCAGGGACTGGAGCACTTGTCAGGATAGGAAGAAAAATGGATGGGGTAAAAAACACTGTCAAATTCTTGAGTAAAATCTGCTGCCCTCTGCTGGCAGAAAGTGGTCAATAGGAAGAAGGTTTACCTACCAACACATGACAGTGACCCAAAGCACACAGCAACAATGAGCACATGGTGGTTGAAGGAGAAAAAAGGCGAATGTCCTTCCATGGCCTAGTCAGAGCCCAGACTTGAAGAGGAAGTAAACCCTGACAGGCTTTACTTCCTCTTTTTTTCCCCCTGCAAAGTAAAAGCATAATGGGCAGGTATGCACCACATACTAGCCCATTATGTGGCACTTGGCTGCAAAACGAAGCCCGTGTTGTCCCCGCTGGTGGAAGCATCCATCTTCTCCACTCTTCATTCCGGGGGCGGTGGAAGCATCCATCTTCGCCCCTCTGAAATCTGGCTCTGTGACTGGCCGGAGTTGCGGGAGCCGTCAGTCATGGCACTTGCTAGTGAAGAATCGGCACGGGAGGGCCATTAATTTACAGTGCATGTGCCAATGACGTCAGTGCAAGCGTATATATGGTAAATATCTCCTAAACCAAGTAGGTTTAGGAGATATTTACAGTACCTACAGGTAAGCCTTATTATAGACTTACCTGTAGGTAAAAGTGGTGTAACAGGGTTTGCTAAAACAAACATCCAGGCGCATAGAGAAAATCCCAAGTAAATAGAAAATGAATGAATGGAGCTGTGGCCGCTGCCGTCCTGAACTCATAGACCAATTAGATGGAAGCAAACAGGGGAAAGAACAGCCCTGAACAACAGATTATATCTATCTATCTATCTATCTATCTATCTATCTATCTATCTATCTATCTATCTATATATATATATATATATATATATATATGAAAAAGAAGATCCTCAGGTACAAGACAATAACACTTTATTCTATTGGAAGTGAAGATAATCACTAGAGCATGCAGCAGTCTGAAAACAGTCATACAGGGACCTGGATTTAGAGCCGACAGTACCTGGAGCCACATGGATGTCACAGGGGCTCAGGGGAGAAAACGCTGAGCCGTGGAGCAGGAGGTAACAGTAGCGCCACTGGCAGAGGGGCCCGACCAGAACCGTAGGGGTTCTGATGGAGAGGGAGCCACAACTGTAGGAACCGGTAACCAAACAGCAACTCGGACTGCGTCCGATGCTCAGAAGGAACGTCACAGCCTGGCAGAAGTCAGACAAGGAGGTCCAGAAACTACCCTGCTGCTGAGACCGATCAGAAATCGCTGGTGCCAGAAAAGCAAAGAGGAACCCACACACTGTTGACGGGAGAAACTACATGTTTCGAGGCAACGCCCCTTTTTCAGGTTATCCCGTAGAACCTGTCCGAGCGGCCGTTGGTTACCGGTCTGTACAGTTCCCGTGGCTACAGTTGTGGCTCCTTCTCCATCGGACCCCTTGCCCTACGGTTCTGGTCGGGCCCCTCTTCCAGTGGTGTTCCTGTTATCTCCGGCTCCATGGCTCAGCGTTCTCACCCCTGTGACATCTATGTGGCTCCAGGTACTGTCAGCTCTTCATCCAGGTCTTTGTATGACAGTTCTCAGACTCCTGTATGCTTTGGTGATTATCTTCACTTCCAATGGAATAAAGTGTTATTGTCTTGTACCCGAGGATTTTTTTTTATATATGTCTGTTGTTCAGCGCTGTTCTTTCCCGTTTGTTAACTAGGTTTACAACCACTTTAAACCCCATTGAAAACCTGGAAGAAGCGTAAAGCACATAATTACTTTGATCTACACGACTGAAAACCGGAGTTCTTCTCTTTAGTCTTACAATGGACTGGAAGCTTCAATGTCAAATCACAGTCAAGAGGCAGATTACTGACAATCATACAAGACCCAGAAAATCAGAACATCTCGGCCCTCTCAGAAAAGTAGACAACGGAGCGGCTGTGAATCCAGAACTCACCGATGTGGAAGACTTGAGAAGTTCACGCTCTTCTTTCAACTGTTCTACAAGTTTCATCATTCCCTGCGCCTCCTCCACCTTCCCCTCGGAGCCCAGCTCCTCAATCTGTTGACAGAAATCAGAAATACAAATGTTAAAAGGATGAACTCCAGGCAAACTGCTAAATACATACATTTGAAATGCATAGGTTTTACCCAACAAAGGATCTGTAATTCTGTCCATCCAGTCCTTAGACTGACACATCTCTGTCACACAGCACAGATCTGTCTGGCTTGTCAGGAGACCCGATTGGTCGCTGCTGCAGTTCAGTAATACACAGGTCTCGTCTCTCCCCCTGCCTGCGACAGGACAGCAGAAGCAGCAGACTCACGAGCACACATTTCAGTCGCTCTGTTCTCTCCTCCTATCAGTATCATGCACATGAAAACTGCAGAGCAAATGATTGGCTCCTTCTCCCTCACTCAGTTTAAGCTCTGCTGTAGAGGGACTGCAAGGCTGATACCAGCTCAGGTAGTGAAGAGGGCCAAATTAAAATGCAATTCATGATGTATTAATGGATTACAAAACTGCATTAACCACTTACCGACCGCCCTGTGGCAGGTTTACAGCTATAGGGCGGCCGCTGTGCGCAGGAGATATATATATATATATTTGCACTTCCGGGTAGGTGGCTGTGGCTTGCTCTCGCTGTGATTATTCACAGTGGGAACCATTCAGTGGGTACCGCGGACTCTATGTCCCCTGGGACCCGCCGATGATTTAAGGCACAAAGGCAGGATTGCTGTTCTGTCATTAGGGAAGACATGGATCCTGTGTCTCTGCGAATGGGCTTCTAGTAAAAGCACCTCCCACACTAATAAAACCCAATACCACAAAACGAAAGCTCTGTGTGTGTGGGGGGGGGGGCAGACATTAATTTTACAACTGTGCAATTGTCAGTTAAAGTAGTGCAGTGCCACAAAAGATGGCCTGGTCAAGAAAAAGGGTGGGGGGGGGGTAAATCTTCCGGAGATAAAGCGGTTAAACTTCCTGTAAAGTGTCGGCACCATCAACAAAGAGCAAAAAAATTTGTCAAATCAAAATGCTTCAAAAAATACCTTTATCACCATGCTTTAACTGCAGGTCACGTGACCTCTAGGTTCCTCGCTTTCGCACAAACTCACTAGAATAATGGGTAGAGATTCAAAATTAGGCTTGGTGACTTTTGTTGAGGTTGCATCTACCAGAAGCTCCTTGGGGACCTGGGTGCATTTAATAAAGTAGGTGGAGCTATTTGACTGTCATCCATATAGACACTCCCTGTCACTGTGTTATGAATACAGTGGTTAGCACTTCCACCTAGCAACAGTAAGGGTCATCAGTTTGAATCCCAACCAGGGCACTACCTGTCTGGAGTTTGCATGTTCTCCCTGTGCCTGCATGGGTTTCCTCCGGGTACTCCGGTTTCCTCCCACACTCCAAAGACATGCTGGTAGGTTAATAAATTGGCCCTAGTATGTGTATGTATGAATGTGAGTTAGGGACCTTTGATTGTAAGCTCCTTGGAGGGCAGGAACTGATGTGAATGTACAATGTATACGTAAAGCGCTTCATAAATTAATGGCGCCACATAAGTATCTGTACTTAATAAAATCGCTCAGGGCAGGCCAGGAGGTGTGGCTGTCTGCAATACTGTACAGAACAATGTACTAGGTTTAAACACCACAGCAGGGCTGGATGGGGGACAGGGTGGTGTTTAAACCATCTATGGAAGACACAGGCACGCCCAACGTTGGCACGTTGTCCTGTAGCTCCTAAGAGGGAAGCACTGATAGGCAAACTGACCATGCCAACACAGATCTGTTTCCGTGTTTGGTGTGGTAAGATCACCTTGTAAAAGCAGGTGGTTTTTTTTTTGTTTTTTTTTTATCTCAATACATTAAACGTTTTTTTTTTTTTTTTTTTTTTTGGGGCCAACAAAGACCTGTTCCTTTAATAAAACATGTTATACAGCACAGTGCTTGTGCTGTGTAGTTTGGCCCCCTGTATCACCTGAAATGCCTGGCTGATCCTGCCATTTTTGACCCTTCCCTCTGTACGGCGACTCCGATATATCAAGGCTGCTGAGTCCCGACACCGTTGTCAGTGTACGTGCCTCCGTCATCCACTGCCATCTGCAGCTCTCCTCTGTCCTCCTCCCCTCCCATCTCTCACTTTCGCTGATCTGCTCCTCTCCCTGCTGCTTCAAAATTAACTTGATCTGTATATATCATACCCTCCGTCACATAAAAAGCCTGTTCTAGTGCCCGATTTTTTTTTTTTTTTAATAAAAGATTTCTACTCGTTTTAACAGTGTCTTTCAGCGATCACATGACCCCAGGCTCTCTGCTCCTCCCCGGCTGACATCAGCAGGGGAATCTCGGCCCTGCCCACTGGAGATATCACACAGGGAGAGCTGAGAGCCTGGAGTCATGTGATCGCTGGGAGATGCTATTAAAACAGGTAGAAATCTTTTTTTTTTTTTTTATTAAAGCACAGGCACTAGGATGCAGCTTTTTATCTGACAGAGGGGATAATATAAAGATGAGATAGTGGCTTGACAACCACTTTAAGATAAAAAAAAAACCCCAATACCTACCAGAGCCCATCTAGATCCAGTGATGTTGCAGGAGAGTCTCGGCTGCCCGGAACTCACCTCCTCATTGGCTGAGACAGCAGCGGAGCGCCACTGGGAGGGGGTAAAGTGACAGTGCCTATGAAAAGGGCATTCCACAACTCCAATATACTTACTTTACCTGCTTCGCTCAGCTCCTTGCCCCACCTGCAGCCAGCAATATTATCTAGCATTTTCGGGTATGGAGGAGCAGGTGACCAGGCCTAGCAACCAATCACCATTTGCATTACATTTCTAATGATATTCTCGCCTCACCTGCAGCAACAAACCCTCGATTTTATCTGTCAGGACCTGAACCTTCTCCTCGTTCTTTCCGGCTGGACCAACAGACTGATGAAAAACAAAAACACAAAAGATGTTTCAGACAGAAATGAAGATTGAATCAAGATTCAGAACAAAAATTTACAAACCTGAGAGACCTTTAGTGGAATAGAATGTAAATTTGTCTGAGTGACCAGACACTATAGATCACCCCAATCATCCCGCACAGACAGCACCCCCTATAATTCTGAATACCTCCCCCGATTCTCTGGCTGCCAGCTGTTCTAACACCAGTCGGGATGATGCCTGCAGCTACAGGTATTCCCCCGGTATCTTTTTTTTTTTCCAGCTGGCTAAGGGCATTAAATGTAAAAGTAATCCTACCGGCTTATAAACCGCTGGATCATTTTCACAGGCGTCAGAAGGGCCCCTCCTCCCTCACGGGTTCTACCATCCCAATGGGGGAGCCAGGGACTGAAGCCAGCGGTTCCTCCTGCTGAACATAGAGATGACCTAAACATCCCAGATCATTTCTATGGTGCAAGAAACCGGAAGTGATGAGCATTTTGTCACATCCAGTTTCAGTCTAATATAAACAGACACTTCCTGGCCTGTGAAAGCATCGGATCAACTGGTCTTGGTATAATCTTATGCTTTTAAGGGCAGAGGAGAGATATGGGGGTCAAGCAGTGCACAGATCTCTCAGTAAAAGCGTACCTGTCACTGGAAACGCTATCACAAGGGATGTTGTTCAGCCCTTGTGATGGCAATAAAGTTGATAAAAAAATTAAAAAAAAAAAAGACAAAAATTGAAAAAACACTTTTTTTTTTTTTAAAACAAAACAAATGTAAAAAATTTTAAGCGCCCTCGTCCACCCTAGTTTGCGTGCAAAGGTGAATGAAACTATTCACACCACACATGGGCAATGTGAACATTGCAAGAGTAGTGATTCTAGCCCCAGACCTCCTGTGTAACTCTAAACTGGTAATAGCTGATAAAAACCATCACTAATGTGTAAATACAAATGGTTATTTACAAAAGTAAATAACCATTGTTGGAGAAAGCGGTGTTCCTCTAGTAACAAGAGCCGATTTGTTGAACAGGAGTGGCCTAACATATTTCTCCGATCTGCTTCATTAGGAGGATAAAAGCATAAAATGTGTTTATTGAAGCATGCGGCAAACCAGAAACCGAATATCCCCCAGGTGGGAGGCTGCAGGGAAAAATGTAAGGAATAAAAGGAACCCCAGCAGGTCATGCTACTCTAATGAGCTATTATTAGCAAAGATTTTGGAGAAGGGCGGTATGAAGGAGTCCGTCCTAATGCCAAAAGCCGGTATTCAGCAACATACTGCCACTATGCCATCAGCATATATATATACACACACACATTTATATATATATATATATATATATATATATATATATATATATATATATATATATATATATATATATATATATATATATATATATATATATATACATACATATATACACACATATACATATACATACACACACATACACACATACATACACACACCCCTCTAGGCTTCTATACACCAACAGGTCCATTCTGCCAATAATCCCAGACCAGGATCTCTCTGTCGGCTGCCCCATCATAAGATATTAACCTTTTGGGGGGAAAATGAATGCACATATTTTTGCAGGGGGAAAAAAAAAAAAAGTGCATTTATTATTTATTGCCCCGGGAGCCTACAAAGCATTGCACACCTGATATGGGGAGTAATGTCAGGCTCCTGCAGATAAGCTCTGCAGCTTTCAGCCTGTACCTCCGATAGCGACAGGGCTTGTGAATTAACTAAGAGCGCTCAGCAGCACCCTCACAGTTCGAGAGCCACAAGCCGTAAGCCGCAATGGATGATGATATTTGTAGTTCTCTCATTCACTGATCGCTGTGAATGAATGATGCTGCTGTGTGGGCGGAGCTGCGCCATTTTCAACATGTGACAGCAGAAACGGGGAGAAGATAACCCACAGGCTGTCACAAGGGAGGGGAGTGGGTGGAAAAAAAAAAAAAGAAAAAAAAAAAAAGCAGGGGTGCAAGAGGCAGATCTGTAGAATTTTACACCTGAATTATGGGTGTAATGTGGAACTTGCTCTTAAAAGGCGAACTTATCCTTTAGGATAAGTTCACCTGTCATAATTTGTCACACCCACATTCAGGGTGTAAAATGTTACGAACGGACCGGCCCCCGCACCTCCCCGATTCCCACTGTGACAGCTGGCGGGGGGACCTTCTTCCCCACTAGCAGTCACAATTTAAAAAAATTAAATTAAAAAAAAAAAACAAAAAAACAAAAAAAAAAAAACACAGGGCTCCGGCTGCGTCAATGATTGACAGGGCTCTGTGCATGGAAAACTACAAGTCCCATCTTTGCAGCTGCTGGCTTGTAGTTTTCAATGAACTATCACGGCGCTGTGGAGCTCCATGGTAGTTCATTTATGCTTTCTGTCAGATTGTGTCTGCTTATCCATACGGGATGTGCTCTCAAGCTGGAGTTAAACTTTTTATTCTTGCATGCCCTAGATCAGCATTTCTCAACTTTTTTTTTTCAGTCAAGACACCCTTTAGAACTCTGCAAAATATCAAGGCACCCCATTCTAAAATATAAAACAATAAAATAAAATACTAAACCGTTTCACATAATGCAGAAACATCCATACATGTAGGACACCCAACATTACAGATGACTTATTCTTTCAAAGCAAACACACCTTTGCACACTAGTACTGATTAATATTCCAACGTTTCTTCTTCCCAGTTCTCTCCCCTACCCAGCTAACATGACCCCAGTGCTGACGAAGAGGGGCATGGGATGGCAAACATGGATGCTGTGCAGGAACCCAATGTCCTCATCAACCAATGAGGTCACTGGTTGTTAGGACACAAGCGGCTAAAAAAAGGTTGTAATGGTGCAGAATAAAAAAACTGTGGTTTTGTTTAACTAAAAGGCAGGCTTCATCAACCCCCTGCCTTGTATCCATTTTTTTTTTTTTTTTAATGTACATATACATCATCTTTTCCTTTAGGAAAAAAAAAGAAATAAATAAAAAAATAAAAAGATATGAACACTTACACCGGCAGCTTGCTGGCTTTGGGATAGAGCCAACCGTGCGTGACCCCTCCGTATCCTCCGCTCCACCTCGGCGAGCAGGCTCTGCAGATAGCGCAGGAACTCGCGCTCGTATCCCACCTTCATAAAGCGAGAACTCTTCTCGTACCTGCAGGGGGGGGGGGGGAGAGAGGGGCACACAGAGCTCAGCGACAACATGGCAAAAGCAGCAATGGAAAGAAAAACAAAAAAAAAAAAATACAGAACACCACTCACTGTTTGCGGAGGTTTTCATCGTGGATCTTTTCACACGGACCTGTAAAGAGGCGAGAAACACAAAATGTCATACCGTGTCTAAGGATAAACTCCAGGATCATCTCACCTCCACAATGTATGCTGGATCTCAGAAGCACCACTGAGGCTGCACTGCAAGGGCTCATATACACAGACGCATTTGAAACTTACAGCACCAAAATCCAGCGTATCTCAATGCCGGGAAGTCCAGAGTTGGCATCCAGGGCCGCTTACCCACCCCTGTATATGTGTAACCACACGAATGACTGGTTATAGGTGTACAGCCAACAGAGCCTGACAGCCTGTCATTGATTTGATTAGGCTGCTGGCTATGGCGGTACACAATACTTTCCGACACCTCAGCGCTCCACTTTGTGAGTGAAAGTGGTTCAAACAGCAGAAGGTTATTTTTACCTTAATGCATAGAAGCAGTGCCGGTACAAGGGGTGGGCAGAGAGGACACTTGCCCTGAGCGCCGTGTTAATTTGTGTGAAAAGGGGGCACTGGGAGCATCAGATGATTCTCTGGCCTGGCAGACGGAAGTGGCTGTTATTCCCCTCCTGCTCTGTTCTAGCCGCTTCAACTATGGGTTAACTGCAACAGCTTGCTCTCCTTCCCAGTGTTTGTTTAAGATAAGTTACTTTCACTTTGCTCCACCTATCCTCCTTACACAGATCTTCCTGCCCATCTCCCCATTCACCTTATCTCTTCCATTTTTCTTATGACCTCTGCTCTCCCCACAGCAAACCTCACTGCAGCCTCCCCATCTCAGCGCTGGACATGCTACAGGAGGCACCCTTTCCATTACAGCTTACTTTTTAGCTTTTCCTATTCTGGAACTATCCTGTGACCATCATTCACGTTGCACATTCTCTGCAGCTATTTACTCTGCTCTTTATTAACACTGCAGGGGCTCATTCACTCTACTGCAGTAACTGGCTTATTTTCACTGGAAAAGCCAGTCACTGCAATGGCATATATAGAATACAATTGTTTATTTGTGCCCCATTTCCAGTGCAATGCAGTCCGGAGGCGATAAAATGCAGACATGCTGAACAGGCCCTTACTACCCCACCGCCTTCATGTTTTCACTCTTTCCTTAAGCCGATTCCACTTTTTTTTTCTATTTACAATTCAAATGTTATCACCCAGGAGCCAGTTTGCAAACTTCGCCCCGGGGCACTGGATGACCTTGTCCCGGCACTGCATAGAAGGCAAGCAACCCCCTCCCAAAATACTTACCCGAGCCCAATCTCGATCCAGCGATGTGCACAAGAGCAGAGGCTCTCTCCCACCTCATTGGCTCCAGCTGTTGGGGAGGCTGAACCGGGCTCTGTGTCTTATGGACATAGAGCTGGCTTAGGAGTGAGTTCGCACGAGTGCCCCCAATAGCAAGCGGCCTGCTATGGGGGCACTCTGTAGGAGGGTATGAAAGGAGGAGCCAGGAACGGCGGCAGGGGACCCCAAGAAGAGCAAAATCAAGGCTGTACTGTGCAAAACCCCACACAGAGCAGGCAAGCATCAGGTTTTTTGTTTTGTTTTTTTTTAAATAAAATGTTTGCCTGTACAATCAAAGTTACGCTTTAAAAAGAAACTTCAGTTTTTGTTTTTTTAAAAGTCAGCAGGTACAAAATACTTTTTAAAATCAGGTACTTAACAGTGCCTGAAGTCCAACGCTGTCTTCCCGCAGCCGTTTTTTTTTCTTTTTTAACTGCTGGAGGTCCCCTGTGCCACCATCCAGGATAAGGGAGCTTCCTGAGAAACTAGTACCATCTCCCTATTGTGCATGCAGGAGGTGGTGCAGCTCTCTGAATGGTCCTGCAGCCTCTTGGGACATATGAAATATCCCAGGAGGCTGCAGGACAGGAGAGGACAGGGCGTCATACTTGCCTGGGTGGGGATAGAGGAAGTTGGAGCAGGTATCAATAAAAATACTCACTCCCCCAACCCCCCCCCCTGTAAAGCTTACCATACATTATACAATCTTCCTTTAGATTTACCAAAAACCATATAATATGAGCTCAAACCTAAACACTTTCAATTTGTATGCAGTCAGGCAGGCCCTTGCACTAGTTGAATGTAAATCTGAAGGAGATTGTATACAAATTGTACAAGAAAATAGTATAACCTATGGCCAGCTTAACTTACAGGCTGGGGGGGGTAAGATGCAAACCAGCAGGACTTCTCTTTTTGCTTGAGACCTGCTTTAGGAAAACATTCACACCTTTTGTCACAAAGTTTCACTTTAAAGTGATACTAAAGTTTTATTTCTTTAAAAATAACAAACTTGTTACACTTACCCGCTCTGTGTAATGGTTTTGCACAGAGCAGCCCGGATCCTCTTCTTCTCGGGTGTCTCCTGCTGGTGCCTCTGACCCCTCCCCCCTGCACTATGGGCAGCTCCATCAACCCATTCAGTCACGGAGTGGCTTCGACCCCCCCCCCCTCTCTCCTGATTGGCTAACTGAATGATTGATAGCAGCAGGAGCCAATGGTGCCGCTGCTCTGTAGCAGCCAATAAGGAGGGGGCGGGTGGCCAAGGCACTGGTACACATCGCTGGACAGAGAGGGAGGTCTGCTTGCACACTGAAGGTTTCTTTATCTTAATGCAAAGAAAGCACCAAGATATACAAAAAACAAAAAACAAACACCTTCTGCCTTTACAACCATTTTAAACTGCCACTAAAAATAGAATTAAACAAAAATGACATCTATGATGCAGTCTGTCAGTGGCAAACTGTCCAGCAACAGTGACAGTTACAGGAAGTGAGGGCTCATTCACACCATGCGGGCATGAAAACTGATGGGAACAGCATGCAGATTTCACTTGCAGAGACATCAAGTTTAAATGCACGTTAACATCAGATTTCATGGGCGTCGGTTTAGCTCCCTATTCACACCAATGTTGATGTCATGTCAGATGTGCAGAAAAGTGCATAGATGTTGCAGGTACCTGCGCAGAAAAAATCCGCACGCGGTATGAACAGGGCACAGAGATCCATTGTTTTTTGTGCCCTTCCAGAGAAATGGAAGTATCTGCACCCTGGTGCAAATGAGGCCTAAGGGCCGCTTCGCACTAGTCCGATGCGAGACATCGCATGTGATTCGCACCGCATTGCAGATGACATGCGGTGTCTGTGCAATGAGAATTCAGCAATACAAACCGCTGAATTCGCATCGCAACAAACTCATGCAGGACCCTTTTTTTTGTCCGCACTGAAATAGGATCACATTTTGCAAACGGATTGCGGGTTGTCGTTAACTAAACATACACTCCGCAATCATTTTGCGTGAACGGGTTGCGATTTTGATGTGGTGCCGATTTGCAGCGAATTCGCTCCGCTAAGGCCCTAAAGGATCAATCAGTAAGATGGCTGGCAGTCTGTGAGAATTTCAGCACCAGAAATCTGATAACTTTACTTTTTCAATTTGCATTCCGGACGCGGTTACCTACCTAGGTCTGATCTTGTGTTTGTGAACAGTTCTGCCGGACAGAATTCACACAGGTAATACTTGCACACCTGCCGAGGAGAAGAGAAAAGAGTTACGATGTTATCTATGGTCAAACTGCAAAATTAAATCTTAACATCCACACTGAATTCCCATTGGTTCTAGAATACTCCCATCAGTCTGAAGGATCTGTAAGGATACCTTATGAAAAATCCCACATACAGTATCTCACAAAAGTGAGTACCCCCCCCCCCCTCACATTTTTGTAAATATGTTATTCTATCTTTTCATGTGACAACACTGAAGAAATGACACTTTGCTACAATGTAAAGTAGTGAGTGTACATCTTGTATAACAGTGTAAATTTGCTGTCCCCTCAGAATAACTCAACACACAGCCATTAATGTCTAAACCGCTGACAATAGAAGTGAGTACACCCCTAAGTGAAAATGTCCAAATTGGGCCCAATTAGCCATTTTCCCTCCCCGGTGTCATGTGACTCGTTAGTGTTACAAGGTCTCAGGTGTGAATGGGGAGCAGGTGTGTTAAATTTGGTGTTATCGCTCTCACTCTCTCATACTAGTCACTGGAAGTTCAACATGGCACCTCATGGCAAAGAACTCTGAGGATCTGAAAAAAAGAATTGTTGCTCTACATAAAGATGGCCTAGGCTATAAGAAGATTGCCAAGACCATGAAACTGAGCTGCAGCATGGAGGCCAAGACCATACAGCGGTTTAACAGGACAGGTTCCACTCAGAACAGGCCTCGCCATGGTCCACCAAAGAAGTTGAGTACACGTGCTCAGCGTCATATCCAGAGGTTGTCTTTGGGAAATAGATGTATGAGTGCTGCCAGCATTGCTGCAGAGGTTGAAGGGGTGGGGGGGTCAGCCTGTCAGTGCTCAGACCATACGCCACACACTGCATCAAATTGGTCTGCATGGCTGTCGTCCCAGAAGGAAGCCTCTTCTAAATATGATGCACAAGAAAGACCGCAAACAGTTTGCTGAATACAAGCAGACTAAGGACATGGATTACTGCAACCATGTCCTGTGATCTGTTGAAGAAGAAATGAGGATAAAGGAGCGCCCGGTGATCAAAGAGGTAATTTGTTTGTATTTTATTTGAAGTTTCAGCAATAAAAAGGAGGCCAACGCGTCATTGCTGCCTCTGAACACACATCCAGCGCTGAGGACTTCTAACTGTCCAGATCCATGTGCCAAAGGCACCCTCCAACAGGATCGCTCCATGACTATTTTTACTAGCAGCCCTGATGAAGTCCCCCCGAAACGCGTTGGCCTCTTTATTGCTGAAACTGCAAATAAAACACAAACGAATTACCTCTGATCCTTTATCCTCATTTCTTCTACATTACACCCGGAGTCCACTGTAGACGCACAGCGACGTAGCAGCCCAAGCCCATAACAGGGCTCATCACCACCTTTTTCAAACTGGGCACGGACCTCTGGAAACAAAATTCTTTCCCTCTGCCCACACCCTACCAATCTACATGACTGACTGATAGAGTCAGTCCAGCGAGATCTACACCCATTCTCCTCAACATGTGGTCTGATGAGACCAAGATAAACCTATTTGTTCAGATGGTGACAAGCGTGTGTGGCGGCAACCAGGTGAGGAGTACAAAGACAAGTGTGTCTTGTCTACAGTCAAGCATGGTGGTGGGAGTGTCATGGTCTGGGGCTGCATGAGTGCTGCCGGCACTGGGGGGCTACAGATCATTGAGGGAACCATGAATGCCAACATGTACTGTGACATACTGAAGCAGAGCATGATCCCCTCCCTTCAGAGACCGCAGGGCAGTATTCCAACATGATAAACAACTCCAAACACACCTCCAAGACGACCACTGCCTTGCTAAAGAAGCTGAGGGTAAAGGTGATGGACTGGCCAAGCATGTCTCCAGACCTAAACCCTATTGATCATCTGTGGGGTATCCTCAATTGGAAGGTGGAGGAGCGCAAGGTCTCTAACATCCACCAGCTCTGTGATGTCATCATGGAGGAGGGGAAGAGGACTCCAGTGTCAACCTGTTAAGCTCTGGAGAAATCCATACCCAAGAGGGTTTAGGCAGAAAATAAATAAATAATAATGTAAATGTAAAATAAATAATGGCGGCCACACAAAATATTGACACTTTGGGCCCAATTTGGAGATTTTCACTTAGGGGTGTACTCACTTTTGTTGCCAGTGGTTTAGACATTAATGGCTGTGTGTTGAGTTATTTTGAGGGGACAGCAAATGTACACTGTTATACAAGCTGTACACTCACTACTTTACATTGTAGCAAAGTGTCAACCCTTGAGCCTTTAGAACTACTACAATGCAGTGACAAGTATTCCCTCTGCCCTGAGAAAATGCATTTCAGCTTCGCACATTTCACACAGCCTGCCTTCTCAACTACAGAGGAGCTGAAAAGAGGAGTTTCAGGAGGCAGAGTCAGCTGCAGGCAGCAAGGTACCCTGGGATATGTAGTCTTATAAGTCAAAAGATAAATGGCAGGTAAGAAGCTGGAAATCATGCAGAGAATCCAGGAAGTTGTGGAAAGAGACAACCAGGAGACAGGCAGCGCTCACACCACGAAAGGAGATCAAGTCTCTACTGGAATGTCAATAACTAAATGTTTCAATGCTGATGTAAAATAAAAGTGCATGCTGCAACTCTAGATTTAAAGTTCGGCTAAAAAGGCAAAACTTTTTATTTTTTATTTTTTTTTTTTTATAGAGTAGAGAGGAATTAGACCCCCTTTCAGCTTTTTGTTGCTGTCTGTGCCGCCGTTAAGAAGATTCACCCTTTTTGTCCTGTTTACTATTGTTGAAAGTAAAAAAAAAACAAAAAAAAACAAAACAAAACAAAACAAAAAAACAAAAACAAATGTTGGCTCCTCCCCAGAAAAGCAATAGAGGGGAAATCTTCCGATGGGGACACTGGTTTTGGGATTCTCTCACTTTGGAGTGATTTCCTCACTTCCTGTTGCAGCTATGGGACAGGAAGTGAAGGGAAAACTCCCCAATGGGACACAGATGACAAGAAAAAAAACAAACCTGACACAGGTTATGACCCCCCCCCCCCCCTTTCCTCTATCCAAAATGGAAACAAGTGTTGCCTTTAGTTCTACTTTAAAAGAAAGTAGATGTTGGCACCATGCAGAGCAGGTGGATGAGGAGACATGACAGGTGCTCACACACAGCCTACATCCATCATCTGGTATTAGGGGAGATGAACTTGTCACCTCTGACATTTATGGCTTTAATCCGCCCCGAGGGGGTGACGCTGATGGAATTTTATGGTTGGTGAAGCAGTCGGCACAGCCAGGAAATTCCCAGCTGCCGATCACAGAGCCGGCGTACGATCATTGTTCATTATAATGATACATTGTAACTGTGGGATGTTCAGTTTACTTCGGAGCGCTCCCTTCCGACAACCAAAACTCCCATCATTACCCAGAGTGTGGGGGGGAGGGGAATATATCTCTGGGGCATATGGTTGGCGAGCCAATGGCGGTGTGTGGAAGGCTGATCTGGTCATGTGACCAGTCCTTTATTATTAGGATATTACCAACTCCAGTACAGAAAAAGTGATCTGTGATTGGCTGGTACTGCTGGCTGAAGAGATGGGGCAGCCAATGACAGCAGGTGGGAGGGAAGTGATGTTTCAGGGGTTACAGACAGCGCCGTTCCCCCCCCCCCCCCCCCCATCCAGGAAATGTCCAGACACAGCAACCAGCAGCTGAGCGCCCCCTGGGATTTAATATGGTTATAAATATAGACCCAGTCGGTGCACCCCTCTGTATATAGACCACACCGCCTCCTCCCCGCACCCCTCTGTATATAGAGAGCACACCGCCTCCTCCCCGCACCCCTCTGTATATAGAGAGCACACCGCCTCCCCTGTGCACCCCTCTGTATATAGAGAGCACACTGCCTCCTCCGTGCACCCCTCTGTATATAGAGAGCACACTGCCTCCTCCGTGCACCCCTCTGTATATAGAGAGCACACTGCCTCCTCCGTGCACCCCTCTGTATATAGAGAGCACACTGCCTCCTCCGTGCACCCCTCTGTATATAGAGAGCACACTGCCTCCTCCGTGCACCCCTCTGTATATAGAGAGCACACCGCCTCCTCCGTGCACCCCTCTGTATATAGAGAGCACACCGCCTCCTCCGTGCACCCCTCTGTATATAGAGAGCACACACTGCCTCCTCCGTGCACCCCTCTGTATATAGAGAGCACACTGCCTCCTCCGTGCACCCCTCTGTATATAGAGAGCACACTGCCTCCTCCGTGCACCCCTCTGTATATAGAGAGCACACTGCCTCCTCTGTATATAGAGAGCACACCACCTCCTCCGTGCACCCCTCCGTATATAGAGAGCACACTGCCTCCTCCGTGCACCCCTCTGTATATAGAGAGCACACTGTCTCCTCCGTGCACCCCTCTGTATATAGAGAGCACACTGCCTCCTCCGTGCACCCCTCTGTATATAGAGAGCACACTGCCTCCTCTGTATATAGAGAGCACACCACCTCCTCCGTGCACCCCTCCGTATATAGAGAGCACACTGCCTCCTCCGTGCACCCCTCCGTATATAGAGAGCACACTGCCTCCTCCGTGCACCCCTCTGTATATAGAGAGCACACTGCCTCCTCCGTGCACCCCTCTGTATATAGAGAGCACACTGCCTCCTCCGTGCACCCCTCTGTATATAGAGAGCACACTGCCTCCTCCGTGCACCCCTCTGTATATAGAGAGCACACTGCCTCCTCCGTGCACCCCTCTGTATATAGAGAGCACACTGCCTCCTCCATGCACCCCTCTGTATATAGAGAGAGTACACCCCCCCCTGAATATAGAGAGCACACCCTGCCTCCCCTCTGTATATAGAGGGGTGCTCACTAGGGTGACCACATTTCCAAACTGCCATTCAGGCACACCCCCCCTTTCCAAAAAAGATGAGGTGGGGGGGTGTAGTCTCGGGGTTGATGGTGAATTCGGTGGGGGGTGATTTGTGGGGTGAATGGCTGGTGTTGGCACCTAAATCATCCCGACATGATGCTTGATTTGGTGTCAGGATGATCAAACCACATTATTTCTATTACTACATTGTAATATATAATGAAATAGTTCAGCTCACCATAATGCAGAATCAGTGGGAACCCTGAGCTTGTCACTTGCCACCAGATGCAGTGTGCCACTTGCACCCATAGCCTGCCTCCAGATGCAGTGTGCTGCTTTCTACCCGTAGCCTGCCACCAGATGCAGTGTGCCATTTGCCACTGTTGCCAGATGCAGTGTGCCCCTTGCCACCCATAGCCTGCCACCAGATGCAGTGTGCCACTTGCCACCCATAGCATGCCACCTGCCACATTCCACAAACAGCCTGCCTCCAGATGCAGTGTGCTGCTTTCCACCCGTAACCTGCCACCCGATGCAGTGTGTCACTTGCCACCCATAGCCTGTTACCAGATGCAGTGTGCCGCTTGCCACCCGCAGCCATGTCACTTGCCAATGCCATCCATGTTCCCCTCTGTCACCTTCACCTCACATTACTGTCCAGTGTCCACAGTGTGGACAGTGAGTCGGGCTGTGAGTGAGAGAAGGAGAAGTCGGGCACTTGGGCAGCCGTCGATCTGATCCAGTAGCAGCACACAGAACAGACACCAGACGACCAGTCCCAGCTGGTGTCACCCCCTCTGCATGCCACCAGGCGCCGGACAGGGAGGTGGGTGGAGAGAGGAGACACTCGGACACTATCTGGATAGACTATCACACCAGTCCCTGCTGCATGCCTCGGGTGTCGGAGAAGGAGGTGCCGAGGTGGATGGAGACAGCAGTGCAGCACTAGACATGGGCCTCGCTCCCGGCCTCACCGTGTAAGAGAGCGAGAGTCTTTGACAACACTGGTTGCTAAACACCAGGCAGGGCCGGCCCTAGCAACCAGTTCTGGAAATGTAGTTACTAGTTGGTAGGGCTGTGTCCTCAATTTCACTCCGGGACACAACATATTGTCCCAGAATGAAGGTGCCGGGACCAGACATGGCAACTGCGGGATAAGGATGAGCTCCGGAGTGTTCGCACACCCCATGCGCCGAGCCCGCCAGGAAGTCGGCGCTGCGCTAATCACAGGCAGTGAGATATTTCCTGATCTCTGCAGCCACACATCGGGACAATGTCTCACTGCCTGTGATTAGCGCAGCGCCGACTTCCTGGCGGGCTCTGCACGTGGGCTGTGCGAACACTCCGGAGCTCATCCTTATTGCGGGACACGTGGGCACCTTAGTGCCCATACATTATATTAGTGAGTAACACTGAGCACAAAGGGGAGGAGCTCTGACAACTCCAATGACAGGTCACTCCTACAAATTGGGAGGAGCCTCACCAATAATGTAATTGCAGTACAATGATATATAAATGGGAGGAGCCATGGCAGGTCACTCCCATCAATATAAGGAGAGGCGGGGCCCTGGTAAGACACGCCCCCTATACAGTACACAGCCATGGTGACCCGTGTATCTTCTCTCACAAACACACCACGTGACTTCCACTCTCCCTCTCCTCACCACGCAGGAGACCATCCCCCAACACACACACAGGCCGCTCACATCCCCCGCTCAGCCCCGGACTCACATTCTCGTCATCCCAGCGCACGTTGCTCCTCTTCTCATCCGGTGCCAGGTTCCGGTCCCGGCCCATCAACTCGTCCAGCAGCTGCGCGGCGGATAACATGGCGAACAACCCGGAGCTCCCCGCTCACCACCCGACCAAGAAAATGGCGGCTGAGGCCTTCCTCCCACACTGCCTTGCGCGTCCCGCCCACCGCGCCGGCTCCGCCCAACTCTGGGAGGAGACAGAGGCCCCGCCCACAGGAGATCTCCCTCCTCTCCCGCCCGTTTTGCTGCTTCGCGGTTCTCGCAGTACAGAGAGGAGGGGGCGGGGCTACGATTGGATGCAGGGTTCTGTGAGGGGCTATGATTGGATGCAGGGTTCTGTGAGGGGCTACGATTGGATGCAGGGTTCTGTGAGGGGCTACGATTGGGTGCAGTGTTCTGTGAGGGGCTACGATTGGGTGCAGTGTTCTGTGAGGGGCTATGATTGGATGCAGGGTTCTGTGAAGGGCTATGATTGGATGCAGTGTACTGTGAGGGGCTACGATTGGGTGCAGTGTTCTGTGAGGGGCTATGATTGGGTGCAGTGTTCTGTGAGGGGCTACAATTGGATGCAGTGTACTGTGAGGGGCTATGATTGGATGCAGTGTACTGTGAGGGACTATGATTGGGTGCAGTGTTCTGTGAGGGGCTATGATTGGATGCAGGGTTCTGTGAGGGGCTATGATTGGGTGCAGTGTACTGTGAGGGGCTATGATTGGATGCAGTGTACTGTGAGGGACTATGATTGGGTGCAGTGTTCTGTGAGGGGCTATGATTGGATGCAGGGTTCTGTGAGGGGCTATGATTGGGTGCAGTGTTCTGTGAGGGACTATGATTGGGTGCAGTGTTCTGTGAGGGGCTATGATTGGGTGCAGTGTTCTGTGAGGGGCTACAATTGGGTGCAGTGTTCTGTGAGGGGCTACAATTGGATGCAGTGTACTGTGAGGGGCTATGATTGGATGCAGTGTACTGTGAGGGACTATGATTGGGTGCAGTGTTCTGTGAGGGGCTATGATTGGATGCAGGGTTCTGTGAGGGGCTATGATTGGGTGCAGTGTTCTGTGAGGGACTATGATTGGGTGCAGTGTTCTGTGAGGGGCTATGATTGGGTGCAGTGTACTGTGAGGGACTATGATTGGGTGCAGTGTTCTGTGAGGGACTATGATTGGGTGCAGTGTTCTGTGAGGGGCTATGATTGGATGCAGTGTTCTGTGAGGGGCTATGATTGGGTGCAGTGTTCTGTGAGGGGCTATGATTGGGTGCAGTGTTCTGTGAGGGGCTAGGATTGGATGCAGTGTTCTGTGAGGGGCTATGATTGGGTGCAGTGTTCTGTGAGGGGCTATGATTGGATGCAGTGTTCTGTGAGGGGCTACGATTGGATGCAGTGTACTGTGAGGGGCTATGATTGGGTTTAATTTAAGTTTAATTTATTAAATAAACGAAACAATCAAATCATACAAATATGTGTGTACCAAATAAAGTGCAGATGTGCAAAAGTTACCTATGACTGCTGTACAACGTTCCATGTATAACCAACCAAATGTAAATCCAGTTTCATACAAAGTGCAAAATGGTGAAATCAAACAACTGTGCACATGTACAAAAGTTCATAGGTGGTTTGAATTCAATGAGAGAGATCCCTTGTGAAGTATGAAGTGTAAATCAAGTATTTGACCACGTGAAACCCGTCACCACTGTGTGACGAGAGGCTTATCAGAAAGCCAGCGACCACCTTTATTCAGGGGGTCACATAACACTTGTTGGATCTGGGATCCGCTGGAGAGATGTCCTGATATCCTAAACGTCCCCCACCGGAGGCCTCTACAAATGCCGGGCGATGTTCAAATTCCGGTCCAATTGTATCAATACCAGGGAGTGCAAATATGCAAAAAAAACTCCAATAGTGCAATAATGCCTCCGAAGAGTACTTTAAAGGTAGGTAATGCAGTGCTGCATATAAAAAACTAACTCACAAACGATTTATTCAATTCAGGTAGATAAAAAATGGAATTCCATACAGGTAAAAATCACATCAACATGTGAGGGTGATCGTGCATGCGCAGAGCGTGTGTGCGTAGCGTCCCGACGATCGTTTTGTCATATGCGACGTCATCAGGGCTACGCCCACATGCCTGCGCCAACGCTCTAAATAGTCCATTGACAAAATAAAGGAGCACCGCCATTGGTTAGATTAAACGGCCTAAGGGCACTCATTGGGTGCACGTAATGAAAGAAGTGGAAAAAGTGTTCCTTACAGCCATTGGCAGAGCAAGAATGTCCGTTATCCAAGAGGAGCAGGGACTGGATTAGGCATAGAAACCCATAATAAACCACATATACTGCCATCTTGTGGTCAAAAACATGAAAAACACTCGTGCAAATGGTTATAAAGGCTTGCTTCTATGTGTTGCCAATAAGCCACTGAACAGATATCATAAAACATTTTTTAAAAACTATTAATACAAACTTTGTTACAAAAGTCTAGAAGTAAGGCGTTCCCTATTAAAGTATACAAAAACTAACATTAAATGTATTTAATAAAAATATTTTTTATAATGAAATAAAAAATACGCAAAAAAAATATATAATATAAAAATAAATTAAAATACGGAAAAGAAAATAAGAATAGAAATACAAATAAAAATAATAAAAACAAAATTAAATAAATATTAATAGACATCAAATCTGCTCATGCTTTTTTTTCTGTCGTTATCTTCAAATAAGTCAAAAAAGCATGGGCAGATTTGATGTCACCATCCCAAATGAAAAGGATGTCATCCATAAATCTTTTCCACACAACCAGCTCAAAACACCTGTGGTGTAGAACCATGTCCTCCTCCCATTTGGACATGAAAAGGTTGGCCATGCTTGGAGCAAACTTGGCACCCATGGCCACTCCTTTGATTTGCAGGTAGTAACCCGCATCATGCCAAAAGTAGTTGTGAGTCATTGAGAAATCAAGCAATTCTAAAATGAAGTTGCCCTGTGTGGTTGAGATGGCGGAATCTTGATAGAGGAAATGCTGTACTGCTTCGTGTCCTAATTGGTGCATTGCATTGGTGCAATAAAATGGCTCTTTAAGAGCTGTGGGCGGAAGTGACGTTTTGACGTCGCTTCCGCCCAGCAATTGCATGGAGACGGGTGGGAGCCATCTTCCCCTCACCCGTCTCCATACCTGACAGGAGACAGGACGCGATCGCCTCCGCCGCTGCCGACGGCTCTGGTAAGCGGCGGAGAACACCGGATCGCGGCAGGAGGGGGGGGCCCTCTCCCGTCACTGCTAAAAGTGATCTTGCAGCGAATCGGCCGCAGAGACCACTTTTATCTTGTAGTGGACCGCCCACTGAAGACGAAGATACCGGGGTTATGGCAGCTAGCTGCTGCCCTAACAACGATATTCTCCTTTAAACAGCCGCCGTAAAACTGGCGGGCAGTCCGTAAGTGGTTAAAGTACTCTTAAGAGGCATTATTGCACTATTGGAATTTTTTGTTTTTTGAACTCCCTGGTATTGATGCTATTGGACCGGATTTGAACATCGCCCGGCATTTGTGGTGGCCTCCGGTGGGGGACGTTTAGGACATCAGGACATCTCTCCAGCGGATCCCAGATCCAACAAGCGTTTTGTGACCCCCTGAATAAAGGTGGTCGCTGGCTTTCTGGTAAGCCTCTTGTCTCACTGTGGTGACGGGTTTCACGTGGTCAAGTATTTAAATCATGCTTCATACTTCACAAGGGATCTCTCTTATTGAATTCATACTTCACAAGGGATCTCTCTTATTGAATTCAAACCACCTATGAACTTTTGTACATGTGCACAGTTGTTTGATTTCACCATTTTGCACTTTATATGAAACTGGATTTACATTTAAATGTGTTTATTTTTGCACTGTGTTGGTTATACATGGAACGTTGTACAGCAGTCATACGTAACTTTTGTACATCTGCGCTTTATTTGGTACACACATATTTGTATCATTTGATTGTTTCATTTTAAATTAAACCCAATCAAAGCCCCTCACAGAACACTGCACCCAATCATAGCCCCTCACAGAACACTGCACCCAATCATAGCCCCTCACAGAACACTGCACCCAATTGTAGCCTCTCACAGTACACTGCATCCAATCATAGCCCCTCACAGAACACTGCATCCAATCATAGCCCCTCACAGTACACTGCACCCAATCATAGCCCCTCACAGTACACTGCATCCAATCATAGCCCCTCACAGAACCTTGCATCCAATCATAGCCCCTCACAGTACACTGCACCCAATCATAGCCCCTCACAGAACCTTGCATCCAATCATAGCCCCTCACAGAACACTGCATCCAATCATAGCCCCTCACAGAACACTGCACCCAATCATAGCCCCTCACAGAACACTGCACCCAATCATAGCCCCTCACAGAACACCGCACCCAATCATAGCCCCTCACAGAACACCGCACCCAATCATAGCCCCTCACAGAACACCGCACCCAATCATAGCCCCTCACAGAACCCTGCATCCATTGAACATTGTATATAAGTCATAGCTAACATCTGGTTTAATTTGGTACACACATATTTGTATCATTTGATTGTTTAATTTTTAATTTATAGCGCTGCACTTTATATTACATGCAATGTTTTGTGAAAGGCTACGACTGGATGCAGTGTTCTGTGAGGGGGTATGATTGGGTGCAGTGTTCTGTGAGGGGGTATGATTGGGTGCAGTGTTCTGTGAGGGGGTATGATTGGGTGCAGGGTTCTGTGAGGGGCTATGATTGGGTGCAGTGTACTGTAGGGTGACCAGACATCCCCGGTTTCTGGGGACAGTCCCCGGATTGAGGACACTGTCCCCGGACCAAATCTGTCCCCAGTTTTGTCCCCAGATTGGATTTGAACAGGGGCTGGGGCAATTTCAAAGACAGCCCGTGCAAAATAAAAAGAAAAAATCTGAATTGCACCCCCCCCTTCCTCTGCCACTCCTACTTGCTTATGGGGGTTTATTTTTTTCTATTATCTGTGCCCCTTTCTGATGATCATGTGCTGGTCATTGCAGAGGGACTATTTCTTCAGCTCCGCTCGCATGTTCTTCTGCCTTGGCTCAAGTCCCAGCCACCTGCCTGCTTATCTCCTTGCCTTCCCTGGTGGAGTGATCTTCCTCTGCTCCCCACCCAGTAGTAGTCGGGCCCGAAGAGTAAAGCCCCATACACACTATCATATTTTCTGCTGATTTTTGTCTTCAGATTTACCAAAACCATGTAGTGCAAGGCCCTGCCTGATTGCATACAAATTGAAACTCCTAAGGTTTGACCTCATATTATATGGTTTTGGTAAATCTGAAGGAAAAAATCAGCAGAAAATCTGATAGTGTGTATGGGGCTTTAGACTTGAAAGGCTGTGAGGCGGGCGGTGGCGGAGACAGGCAAAGAGTTGTCGATTGCTGCAATTATTAGTAAAAAAAAAAAATATGTCCCCGGATTTCATTATAAAAATCTGGTCACCTTAGTGTACTGTGAGGGGCTATGATTGGGTGCAGTGTTCTGTGAGGGACTATGATTGGGTGCAGTGTACTGTGAGGGGCTATGATTGGGTGCAGTGTTCTGTGAGGAGCTATGATTGGGTGCAGTGTTCAGTGAGGGGCTATGATTGGATGCAGTGTTCTGTGAGGGGCTATGATTGGATGCAGTGCACTGTGAGGGATTATGATTGGGTGCAGTGTTCTGTGAGGGGCTATGATTGGGTGCAGTGTTCTGTGAGGGACAGGGATGGACTGGCCATCGGGACTACCGGGAGATTCCCGGTGGGCCGATGGCTCAGTGTGGGCCGGTTTTAGCCGCATCTGCAGTGCGCGGCGATCTACCTGTCAACCGCCGACAGCTGCCGCCTGACGGGTAGATCGAGATTTAGCCAAGTAAGTTCTCTCTCATGTCACGCAGTGCTGCTCGCTCCTCGGCGGCCCCTCCTCTCTTCTCGTGTATCCCCACTGGCTTGTGACATCCTCTGGGATAGACGAGAAGAAAAAGGGACCGCCGGGGAGCGAGCAACACTGCGTGACATGAGAGAGAACTTACTACAGACAGATGCTTCCTGCGCTGCCTACTCTGCATACTGGCTAGTAAGATCCCATGATGTGCCCTGATGATGTGCCCCCAGATGTGCTCTATAATGTGCCCCATCAAGTGCCCCCTGATGTGCCCCATCATGTGCCCTGATTTGCTATGTGCCCCATGCCCTGTGCCCTGATGTGCCCCGTACCCTGATGTGCTAAGTGCCCCATAATGTGCCCTGATGTGCCCCGTGCCCTGATGTGCCATGTGCCATAATGTGCCCTGATTTCCCCTGTGCTCTTATGTGCTATGTGCCATGTGCCCTGATGTGCCATGTGTCCTGATGTGCTATGTGCCCTGATGTGCTATGTGCCCTGATATGCCCTGTGCCCTGATATGCCCTGTGCCCAGATGTGCCCTGTGGCCTGATGTGCCTCGTGCCCTGATGTGCTATGTGCCCTGATGTGCTATGTGCCCTGATGTGCTATGTGCCCCGATGTGCCCGATAATGTGTCTGATGTGCCCCATAATGTGCCATGTGCCTTGATGTGCCATAATGTGCCCTGATGTGCCCCGAGCCCTGATGTGCCCTGATGTGCCATGATGTGCTATGTGCCCTGTGGTGCCCCATGCCCTGATGTGCCCTGATGTCCTATGCCCTGATGTGCCCGGTGACCTGATGTGCCTCGATGTCCTATGCCCTGATGTGCCCCGTGACCTGATGTGCCCTGATGTGCTATGTGCCCCAAAATGTGCCATGTGCCCTGATTTGCCATGTGCCCTGATGTGCCCCATGCCCTGATGTGTCATGTGCCCTGATGTGCCGCATGCCCTGATGTGCCCCGATGTGCCCTGATGTGCTATGTGCCATGTGCCCTGATGTGCCATGTGCCCTGATGTGCTATGTGCCCTGATATGCCCTGTGCCCTGATGTGCCCTGTGGCCTGATGTGCCCCGTTCCCTGATGTGCTATGTGCCCTGATTTGCTATGTGCCCTGATGTGCTATATGCCCCAATGTGCCCCATAATGTGCCATGTGCCCTGATGTGCCATAATTTGCCCTGATGTGCCCCGAGCCCTGATGTGCCCCGTGCCCTGATGTGCCATTATGTGCCCCATGCCCTGATGTGCCCCGTGCCCTGATGTGCCCTGACGTCCTATGCCCTGATGTGCCCCGTGACCTGATATGCCCCGATATCCTATGCCCTGATGTGCCCCATGACCTGATGTGCCCCGTGCTCTGATGTGCTGTGCCCCAATGTCCTATGCCCTGATGTGCCCCATGACCTGATGTGCCTTGTGCCCTGATGTGCCCCGTCCCGATGTCCTATGCCCTGATGTGCCTTGTGCCCTGATGTGCCCCGATGTCCTGTGCCATGATGTCCTGCACCCTGACGTACTGTGCCCTGATGTGTTGTGCCCTGTACCCTGATGTCCTGTACCCTGATGTGCTGTACCCTGATGTGCTGGGCTCTGTACCCTGATGTCCTGTACCCTGATGTGTTGTGTCCTGATGTGCCCTGTACACTGATGTGCTGGGCTCTGTACCCTGATCTGGCCTGGTGTGTTGTACCCTGATGTGTTGTACCCTGAGTCCAGGGCCACATTTTTGTCCCAGTCCAGCCCTGGTGAGGGACTATGATTGGGTTGTACTGTAAGGGGCTAAGATTGGGTGCGGTGCTCTGTGAGGGGCTATGATTGGGTGCAGTGTTCTGTGAGGGGCTATGATTGGATACAGTGCTCTGTGAGGGTGTCAGGGCTGTGCTCAGCCCTTCCTTCTCTGAGCTGGCTGCTCAGCTGTCGGCTAATTGCCAGCTCCCATCTTTCTCCACAGTTACCCAGCTGTTGTGGATTCTGCTTGTCAGTCCTGCCTACTTAACTGCTTGACATCCGCGCTATAGCCGAATGACGGCTACAGCGCGGACCTGAATTCCCGGGAGGCCGTCATATGACGGCCTCCCCTGTGCACGTGCCCTGCGCGCGCCCCGCAGGGCGCGTGTGGAGCGCGCTGGGATCACCGAGTCATTGAGACTCGGGTGATCACCGATCCAAGTAAGGGGCCGGTCCCGGCCCCTTACCATGTGATCAGCTGTCAGCCAATGACAGCTGATCACATGATCAAAACAAAAGCTCTGTGATCGTTTTTTTTTCTCCTCGCGCTGACAGTGCGAGGAGAAAAAAAAGCCGATCACCGGCTCAGCAGCAAGGGACATCGGTCCCGAAGAGGAGGAGCTAATAATGCCTCATAAGTGCCTCAATTGTGCCACAAGTACCCCCTGCCAGTGCCACCTGTTATTGCCACATCACAGTGCCCACAGTGCCCACCAGTGCCACGTTTCAATGCCCATAAGTGCCACCTATCAATGCCTGCAAGTGCCACCTATCAATGCCCACCATTGCCACCTAACAATGCCCACCAGTGGTGCCAATCAGTGCCACCTAGCAGTGTACAAGATTAGTGCCCATTATTGCCACCAATCAGTGCCCATCACTGCCACCCATCAGTGCCCATCACTGCTACCTATCAGTGCCCATTGGTGGTGCCTCATCAGCGTACATCAATGAAGGAGAAAAATTACCCTTTTAAAAAATTTTATAACAAAATATAAAAAAAAAATATTTTTTTTTTAAAAAAATTCGCTCTTTTTAAATTTTTTTAACAAAAAATAAAAACCGCAGAGGTGATCAAATACCACCAAAAGAAAGCTCTATTTGTGGTGAAAAAATGATAAAAATCTCATTTGGGTACAGTGTTGTATGACCGCGCAATTGTCATTCAAAGTGCGACAGCGCTGAAAGCTGAAAATTGGTCTGGATAGGAGGGGGGTTTAAGTGCCCGGTAAGCAAGTGGTTAAAGTCGTCCAGCTCACTTGATCTCTGCCTTCGCCTTTGTCAACATCACAGAGACTTTCTTCTGCGTTCCTGTTGAAGACTTGCTCGGCTGACTTTCCTTCTGGTTCCTGATCCTGCTTGCTGTATTATTATTATTTAAGGTACTTATATAGCGCTGTCAATTTACGCAGCGCTTTACATATATATTGTACATTCACATCAGTCCCTACCTTCAAGGAGCTTACAATCATGGACTGCCCAAGGTGATTGTCTCGGACAGGGGTAGTCAGTTTGTCTCCCGGTTCCAGCAAGCCTTTTGTGCACAGTTGGGAATTCAGCTTGCTTTCTCCTCTGCGTATCACCTGCAGTTTAATGGGGCCGCAGAACGAGCCAATCCGTCCTTGGAGCAATTCTTACATTGCTATATTTCTGACCATCATAACAACTGGTCAGACCTATTACCGTGGGCAGAGTTTGCTCACAACAGTGCCTTAAATTCTGCTTCCCGATTGTCCCCGTTTATGGCAAATTATGGCTTCCAAACTTCCATGTTGCCTGACTCCTTTGTTCTGCAGAGTATTCCTGCGTTAGAGGAGCATCTTCGTGGTCTTCGGACCACTTGGGCACAAGTTCAGGAGGCTTTGCAACATGCTAACGATGGGTACAGACTCCACGCTGACCGCAGATGCCTGCCTGCACCTTCCTACCAAGTTGGGGACAGAGTCTGGCTGTCGTCTCGTAACCTCCAACTTTGTGTTCCTTCTTTGAAATTCGCACCTCGTTTTATTGGGCCTTTCCGTATCCTTCGCAGGATTAACCCAGTGGCTTACGCCTTGGACCTTCCTCCTAGTATGCGCATCTCAAATGTGTTTCATGTCTCCTTATTGAAACCTTTGGTCTGCAATCACTTTACCAGCTCGGTGCCACGTCCTCACCCTATACAGGTTGAGAACCATGAAGAGTCTGAAGTACAATCCATTGTTGACTCCCGTAGGTTCCGTGGGTGCATACAGTACCTGGTGCATTGGAAGGGGTACGGTCCGGAGGAACGCTCTTGGGTCTCATCCTCGGACGTGCATGCCCCTGTCCTCCTCTGTGATTTCCATAGATGTTTTCCCCTCAAGCCCGGTGGTCCTCCGAGGGGGAGGGGGTACTGTCAGGGCTGTGCTCAGCCCTTCCTTCTCTGAGGTGGCCGCTCAGCTGTCGGCTAACTACCAGCTCCCATCTCTCTCCACAGTTACCCTGCTGTTGTTGATTCTGCTCGTCAGTCCTGCCTACTTAAAGTCATCCAGCTCACTTGATCTCTGCCTTCACCTTTGTCAACATCACAAAGACTTTCTCCTGCGTTCCTGTTGAAGACTTGCTCGTCTGACGTTCCTTCTGGCTCCTGATCCTGCTTGCTGTACTACTATTTATCTCTGGCTCTCCGACATTTGCTTGGCTGACTACCCGATCCAGTTACTGAACTCTGGCTTGTTTTGACTACGCTTACTTTGTTTACCTTATTATTATTATTAAACAAGTGTGATTTAACTTTACTTCTGTCTTGGTCTGATTCATGGTTCCTGATAGAGGGGCTATGATTGGGTGCAGTGTTCTGTGAGAGGCTATGATTGGATGCGGTGTTTTGTGAGGGGCTATGATTGGATGCAGTGTACTGTGAGGGACTATGATTCCGTGCAGTGTACTGTAAGAGGCTATGATTGGATGCAGTGTTCTGTGAGGGGCTATGATTGGATGCGGTGTTCTGTGAGGGGCTATGATTGGATGCAGTGTACTGTAAGAGGCTATGATTGGATGCAGTGTACTGTAAGAGGCTATGATTGGATGCAGTGTTCTGTGAGGGACTATGATTCCATGCAGTGTACTGTAAGAGGCTATGATTGGATGCAGTGTTCTGTGAGGGACTATGATTTGGTGCAGTGTTCTGTGAGGGGCTATGATTGGGTGTGGTGTACCAGTGACGTCATCCCCTGCTACCACCTGTGCCTTTGCGCCTCACGCCTCGTCTTGAGTCCATTCTTAGAAGCCGGCTTTCAACCTTTAGCGACAGATTCCTATACTGATAGCATCAGATTGTGTAGGATCAAGGAAGCAGGACTCAGGAGAGTCACCAGGACTACCCTTGTTGGGACCCACAATGCCTGTATTTTCAGCTTAAATGTGAGTTGACAACTGTATGTTTATGTTTTTAAAAAACGTCTGCACCCAGAGGCGCCTCTCTCCTTGTTTCCCCGCTATGATTGGGTGCAGTATTCTGTGAGGGGCTATGATTGGATGCAGTGTTCTGTGAGGGGCTATTATTGGGTGCAGTGTACTGTGAGGGACTATAATTGGATGCAGTGTTCTGCGAGGGACTATGATTGGATGCAGTGTTCTGTGAGGGGCTGTGATTGGATGCAGTGTTCTGTGAGGGGCTATGATTGGATGCAGTGTTCTGTGAGGGGCTATGATTGGGTGCAGTGTTCTGTGAGAGGCTATGATTGGGTGCAGTGTTCTGTGAGGGACTATAATTGGATGCAGTGTTCTGCGAGGGACTATGATTGGATGCAGTGTTCTGTGAGGGGCTGTGATTGGATGCAGTGTTCTGTGAGGGGCTATGATTGGATGCAGTGTTCTGTGAGGGGCTATGATTGGGTGCAGTGTTCTGTGAGGGGCTATGATTGAGTGCAGTGTTCTGTGAGTGGCTGTGATTGGTTGCAGTGTTCTGTGAGGGGCTGTGATTGGATGCAGTGTTCTGTGAGGGGCTATGATTGGGTGCAGTGTTTTGTGAGGGGCTGTGATTGGATGCAGTGTTCTGCGAGGGGCTGTGATTGGATGCAGTGTTCTGTGAGGGGCTATGATTGAATGCAGTGTTCTGTGAGGGGCTATGATTGGATGCAGTGTTCTGTGAGGGGCTATGATTGAGTGCAGTGTTCTGTGAGGGGCTGTGATTGGATGCAGTGTTCTGCGAGGGGCTGTGATTGGATGCAGTGTTCTGTGAGGGGCTATGATTGAATACAGTGTTCTGTGAGGGGCTATGATTGGGTGCAGTGTTCTGTGAGGGGCTATGATTGGGTGCAGTGTTCTGTGAGGGGCTATGATTGGGTGCAGTGTTCTGTGAGGGGCTGTGATTGGTTGCAGTGTTCTGTGAGGGGCTATGATTGGGTGCAGTGTTCTGTGAGGGGCTATGATTGGGTGCAGTGTTCTGTGAGGGGCTATGATTGGGTGCAGTGTTCTGTGAGGGGCTATGATTGGGTGCAGTGTTCTGTGAGGGACTATGATTGGGTGCAGTGTTCTGTGAGGGGCTATGATTGGGTGCAGTGTTCTGTGAGGGGCTATGATTGGGTGCAGTGTTCTGTGAGGGGCTATGATTGGGTGCAGTGTTCTGTGAGGGGCTATGATTGGGTGCAGTGTTCTGTGAGGGACTATGATTCCGTTTAGCAGCAGCAGTGTACATGGGACCTTAGACACATGTTTTTGACGTGTTTATGATGCATTTTTTTATGCTTTTTTTTTTTTTCTTTTTATTTGGCCAATTTGTTGTTGGGCAGATTAAAGTGGTTCTAAAGACAAAAGGTGTTTTTCATCTTAAAGTGGAGTTCCACCCACTTTTACAACTCTTTTGCATCTCTCACTAAACTGTGCACCGTAAACTAATTGGATATTTTTTTTTTTTTTTCTCAGCACCTACTGTATATCTGCTGTATTCATTTTTTCACTTCCTCCTCCCTGGCCGCGGCCCATCGCATCATTTCCTGTTTGCAATGCCTTCTGGGAAGGGGCGGCAACTTCCTCTGAAACTGCCATTGCTATGGAAACATGACCTGAAACCTATTACACCGCTTGTGCTGTACTGAGCATGTGCGAGATCTGCAAGGATGAGATCCAGGAAGAAATACAGTCTGGCTTCAGATGCCCACACTTAAGATGGCCACGGCCCGTTGTAAGTTTATAAAATAACAAACTACTGCTATAAACTAACAAAACAGACCTTAGTTTACAGACTAACTTTACTAGAATACATTAAGCTTGTATATCATAGGGGTATTTTTATTTAAAAAGTATAATTTCGTCCGGAACACCACTTTAAGGCATTCTATGCCTTAAGATAAAAAGCCTTCTGTGCGCAGCAGCCATCCTCAGCCCCCCTAATACTTACCTGAGCCCCATCTCTATCCAGCGATGTGCATGCCTCTCTCCTCTCCTCTCCTGATTGGCTGAGACACAGCAGCTGCGCCATTGGCTCCCACTGCTGTCAATCAAATTCAGTTAGCCAATCAGGAGAGAGGGGGGCACATGGAGCTGTAGCTTGGCTTGGGTGCCCCCACTGCAAGTTGCTTGCTGTGGGGGCACTCCACAGGAGGGAGGGGCCAGGAGTGCTCGTGAGGGACCCCAGAAGAGGAGGATCCAGGCTGCTCTATGCAAAATAATTTCACAGATCAGGTAAGTATAACATGTTTGTTATTTTTAAAGAAAAAAAAAAGAGACTTTATTATTACTTTAAATAATGCAAAACACGTCAAAAACACACTACATGCTTTTCTGCAGCGTCTCCATTGAGGTCTATTGAACCAAAAAAGGTGTGTTTTGCGTTTAAAAAAGTCCCTGACCCTTTTCAGAAATACAGAGGCACAAAAATGCATTGGTGTGAATGTGTTCCTTAGGAACCATGTTAAAAAACATGTCCTGCGTTTCTGCAAAAAGCATGAAAAAACGCATTGGTGTGAACGGAGCCTTAGACACAAACCGCAGCCCCCCTCTAGTGGTCAGAAGTAGCATTACATCTGTTTAAAGGAGAAAAATAGCCAAAGTTCTTTTAGGTGCACTTAGTTTTTCACTCCTGCGATCCAGATTCAGCTAACAGTGGGTTAAACCCCACTGTCGGCTGAAGTCACTGAGCCGGTCCAGGCTCTGCCAGGAACTCGACAATAATGTCAGGTTCTGCCCAGATCCCTAAGAAGCAGCTTCCTCAGCCTCTCAGCACGCTGCCAAAATCCTGAGCCAGCCATTCCCACCCCCCCTCTCCATAGCCTGATGCTCCAGTAAGCGCTGGAAGGGCAGAGCAGAGAGCGGTGACTGACAGTCACCGCTCTCTGCTCAGAGTGGAGCGGGAGAACCTGAGAGATCAGCGGTCTTTGATCCCTCCATTCTTGGTGTAGAGCATCCTTTGCCTTAAACTATTATACCAGGATGATACCCTTGCGTTCACAAGCCTTAAGTTAAATGCACTCCTTCCCACAAACATAAATCGGTTTGACGACAAGAATACTTTTTACGGATATATGATGGAGTATGAAAGCACAGCATGAGACGTACAAATTTCTATATAAAAGACAATTATTTTATTGTGTACATGTTAACCGCTTCAGCCCCGGAAGATTTTACCCCCTTCCTGACCAGAGCACTTTTTTTGCAATTCAGCACTGCGTCACTTTAACTGACAATTGCCCGGTCGTGTGACGTTTCACCCAAACAAAATTGACGTCCTTTTTTCCCCACAAATAGAGCTTTCTTTTGGTGGTATTTGATCTCCTCTACGGTTTTTATTGTTTGCGCTATAAACAAAAAAAGAGCAATGATTTTGAAAAAAAAAACTCTATTTTTTACTTTTTGCTATAATAAAATATATAAAAATGTCCTCGGTTTGTATTCTTCTACATATTTTTGGTAAAAAAAAAATCGCAATAAGCGTATATTGATTGGTTTGCGCAAAAGTTATAGCGTCTACAAAATAGGGGATAGTTTTATGGCATTTTTATTATTAATTTTTTTTTTACTAGTAATGGCGGGGGACTGCGACATTATGGCGGACACATTGGACAATTTTGACACATTTTTGGGACCATTGGCATTTATACAGCGATCAGTGCTATAAAAATGCATTGATTACTGTAAAAATGTCACTTGCAGGGAAGGGGTTTACGCTAGGGGGCGATCAAGGAGTTATGTGTTCCCTGGGAGGTGATTCTAACTGAAGGGGGGAGGGGACTGTGTAGGGGAGATGACAGATCACTGTTCATACTCTGTATGAATACACGATCTGTCTCTTCTCCCCTCAGAGAACCGTAAACTGTGTGTTTACAGTTACACACACAGATCACAGCTCTTCGTGTGTCATCCGCGATAGGGGGAGCCCGGCGGTGATCAAGACCGCCGGGCACTCGCATGGGCTCCGGGGGCAAGCGGCGGGCGCGCGACCCCCTAGTGGCCACAGGGTGAAACGACGTAACATAACGTCGCTTTCGCCCAGTTGTGCCATTCTGCTGCAGTACAACTACGGCGGCTGGTCGGCAAATGGTTAACCTGTTGCCAGCTACGCTATAGCCTTATGACGCCCGCCTGTGTTCGCGCTTCCCGCCTGTCCCCTGCGGCGTGCGTGTGGCACGCTCTGTGATCGCTCAGTCCGAAGGACTCAGCTGATCACAGATCAGGGTAAAGGGCCAGTCACAAAGCCCTTTACCACATAATCAGCTGTGTCCAATGACAGCTGATCATGGATGTCAACACAAGGTGGTAACCGGATTTTTTTTCCCTCATGCTTAGCGTGAGGAGAAGAGAAGAAAGCCAATGTGTTAAAGGGACATCAGCCCTGATTATCAGTGCAGTCCCACCAGTGCTGCCAATCAGTCTCCACCAGTGCTGCCAATCAGTCCTCATCAGTGCCACCTATCAGTGCCTCCTCATCAGTGCATCCTCATCAGTGCCCATCAGGGCCACCCATCAGTGCCTCCTCATCAGTGCCACCTATCAGTGCCCATCAGGGCCACCTATCCGTGCCCGTCAGCGCACATCAGTGAAGGAGAAAAATTACCTGTTTTGCAAAATTTTATAACCTGTTATGAAAAAAAAAGTATATTTCTTTCAAAATTTTTCGGTCTTCATTGCTTTCTTTAGCAAAAAAAAAAAACAAAAAACCCCAGTGGTAATTAAATACCACCAAAAGAAAGCTCTATTTGTGTGAAAAAAATTATAAAAATTTCATATGGGTACAGTGTTTCGTGCAATTGTCACTCAAAGAGCTGAAACTTGGCCTGGACAGGAAGGGGGAAAAAGTGCCCAGTAGGCGAGTGGTTAAAAATCTATTATATAAAAGACAGTCAAATGGAGAAATTGATCCCCTCTATACTTATAAATTCCCATCAAGTGATGCGGGACAACGATGACCATCGACAAAGATGGTCTCACCCACAAAATGTATTCTGCTACATGCCTTTGAGTAAAAAAAAAAAAGTGTTTATTGATTGGTTTGCATGAAAGCTATAACATCTACAAACTATGGGATATATACTGGATTTTTTTGGTTTATATTAGTAATGATGGTGATCAGCGACTTATAACAGGACTGTGCGGCAAACAATCTGACACTAACTGATGCTGAGGGGGAACTGGCTAACTGCCACCGACATCTCCAGTGACACTAATACAGTGATCAGTGACAATACTATACACTGTCACTGTACTAATGATTATGTAGCACTTACCCCCCGAGGGAGCTGCTTGTTTTTGATTGGGCTTTACCGTTCCTCTACTGTCTCACCATATACATCTTAGGGGTCCCATTGATGATGTTTCTTTCTCGAGTAACTTTAGCTCCGACACACAGTCTTTTTCTTCAATGTTTTATTCAAGAACAAACTACTTGCAACAGAGGGGTGGAAGATTTAGGGGAATTCAGGTACCTTGAATTTGCAGATCAGGAACACTCTTTTATCCAGAGGACAACAGTTCAATAACTGGATTTAGCAACCACCAAGATAGACCTCTCTCACCGACCCAACAGCCGATGTGATGCTCGGTCACAGTCTCTGCCACAGACTTTAAGATTCCGTATAAATGTTACACAATCCTCTGCCACAGGACTGGGCAATCAACAACTTGTTGCAGTATCAAGGTTTGAACACACAGTACCAGTTCCCCTTTGTTAGAACTTACGGCACTGTATGGTAGATGGTCTGGGATGCATCCTCCAACTGAGTCTCCAGGCTCTTCTAGAGGCACCGGCCTTATTGCGCAGTCCTCTCCTGAAAAGTTCTCCCCTGGATCCTCCAGTCACTCAGCTTCTCCCCGCAGGCAAGACAGCACAGGACCACCCCTGGATCAGCAGGCCTCCCAAAACTTTTGGGGCCTACCTTCAGTAACAACGCCTCGGGCCAGCCGGCCCCGAGACAATTTGATGGCAGCGATACACCTTAGGCCAGGAGGGCCATCAGGTTAGAAGAAACCCCGTGTCACGGGGTCTGTCCCTTAAGTACCCCCTCCCAGAATGCACAGCAGGCACACCACACCCACTGACTGTGTCCGGGGCAAAGAGGCGCTCAAAACACCTAGCTTGTTGTAATTTCCAACCTTAGCCTGATTAATAGGGCGCCAACCCCAGGCCAAAAGGGGAAAAACCACACAACCAGCCAAGCTGAGACAGAGCCAGAAATTACAATAATTGTAATCTGAGCTAATTACAGCTGCAGACAACTAAAAATTTATACTTGTAGCATCTGTATTGAAAATATCAGCGCTACAATTATAAACAGGGCCAAGGATAAATCCATGGAAAAACCAAGCTTAACTTACCGACCAGCCCGCAGACAACCAAGTAAACCTGTCTAACAGTATGCATTTAAAAGCAGGGGTTTAGTTTGCACACATTTGCAAACGCATGCGTAAACCACAGAGCCTCGTCAAGGCACCCCCTGGTATCTGTGGTACCTAACACTAAGTTATCCCCACAGTGGAGGCTCATGCATTCTGATGGATAGGTGAGAGCAGGTGGACTGAAGGGGAGCCACCCCTTCTTAAAGGTACAGGGGCACACTGAACACCCAGCATGTAGCACAATGGCTGCAAAGGTGTCCGTGCGTTGCCTGACCTGTACTAATGACACTGGCTGGGAAGAGGTTAACATCTGAGGCAATCAAAGGGTTAAATGTGTGCCTAACAATGTTTACAGTGTGCTGATTTCACTAAGGGAGGTGCTGGTTTTTATTCCCTGCTTTGCAGGGAAACAAAAATTGGCACATTGCCGCTGTCATTAGAGAGTAAGGATGAGCTCCGGCGTGTTCGCATGGCGCACGTGCCGAGCCCGCCAGGAAGTCGGCACGGCGCAGCGCTAATCACAAGCAGTGAGACATTTCCCGATGTGCGGCTGCAGAGATCGGGAAATGTCTCACTGCCTATGATTAGCGCTGCGCCGTGCCGACTTCCTGGCGGGCTCGGCACGTGCGCCATGCGAACACGCCGGAGCTCATCCTTATTAGAGAGCTTTGTGTTTACATGCACAAAGCTCTCTCCTGTCACTCGCTCCAACGATCGGCAGGTCCAGTGATTGGCATGTGCTGGAGCTACTGACAGCACAGCTGGGTGGGCGGGCACACTTGCGCCCCTTACCCGGATGAGCAGAATCACTTATATAGTATATACATGATTCTGTGCAGCCGACCCGCACTGTAGCAGTAAAATTACAGTGCGAGGTCAGCAAGGGGGTTAAAGCGGTTGTAAAGGCATAAGGTTTTTTTACCTTTATGCGCTCTGTGTGCAGCAGCCCCCCCCCCAATACTTACCTGAGCCCCCTCTCAATCCAGCGATGTCTACGAGAGCCTCTGTCTCTGCGGCGACTCACTTCCTGATTGGCTTTTGGCAGTCAATCACAGCCGGTAAGCCAATCAGGAGACCGAGGGGACGAGGCAGAGCCACGGCTCCATATGTGAATGGACACAGAGCCACAGTTTAGGAGCGTGCCTGCTTGGGTGCATCCAGCAGGAGGGCTGAACCGGGAGCGTCGGCGAGGGACCCAAGAAGAGGAGGATCGGGGCTGCTCTGTGCAAAACCACTACACAGAGCAGGTAAGTAGACCATGTTTGTTATTATTATTTATTTTTTTATTTTTTTTAAACAAGGCTTTCATTTTGCTTTAACCACCTCCACCGGGATACGGCACTGCGTTACTTTAACGGACAATGGCGGGCGTGCAATGCTGTACCCAAATAAAATTGATGTCCCTTTATTCCCACAAATAAGGCTTTTTGTTGTTGTTGGTATTTGATCACATCTGTGATTTTTATTTTTTGCGCTATAAACAAAAAAGACCAACCATTTTGAAAAAAAAACAAACAATATTTTTTACTTTAACCGCTTCAGCCCTGGAAGGATTTACCCCCCTTCCTGACCAGAGCACTTTTTGCGATTCGGCACTGCGTCGCTTTAACTGACAATTGTGCGGTCATGCGACGTTGCACCCAAACAAAATTCGTGCTCTTTTTTCCCCACAAATAGAGTTTTCTTTTGGTGGTATTTGATCACCTCTGCGGTTTTTATTTTTTGCGCTATAAACAAAAAAATAGTGACAATTTTGAAAAAAACGCAATATTTTTTCCTTTTTCCTATAATAAATATCTAAACATTTTTTTCCTCAGTTTAGGCCAATATGTATTCTTCTAAAAATATTTGGTAAAAAAAAAAAATCGCAATAAGCGTATATTGATTGGTTTGCGCAACAGTTATCGCGTCTACAAAATAGGGGATAGTTTAATGCCATTTTTATTATTATTATTTTTTTTTTTATTAGTAATGGCGGCGATTTGTGTTTTTGATCGGGACTGCGACATTATGGCGGACACATCGGACACTTTTGACACTATTTTGGGACCATTGTCATTTATACAGCGATCAGTGCTATAAAAATGTACTGATTACCGTGTAAATGACACTGGCAGGGAAGGGGTTAACCATTAGGGGGCGATCAAGGGGTTAAGTGTGTCCTAGGGAGTGATTCTAACTGTGGGGGGGGATGGGCTACTATACACATGACAGCGATCACTTCTCCCGATGACAGGGAGCAGTGATCTCTGTCCATATCACTAGGCAGAACAGGGAAATGCCTTGTTTACAAAGGCACCTCCCCCCGTTCTACCGCTCCGTGACACGATCGCGGGCACCCGGCAGACATCGAGTCCGCGGGACCCGCGGTCACGGAGCACGTGCCCACAATGCCGCATCTTAAAGGGGATGTACCTGTATGCCCTTTTGCCCACCTGTGCCATTCTGCCGACGTATATCATTGTGCGGCGGTCGGGAAGGGGTTAAGCTATAAAACATATCCAATACAATGTAGAATATCAAATTTCTTCAATAATTTGGGCCAATACGTATTCTGCTACATATTTTTGGTACATATATTGATTGCTTTGCGCAAAAGTTATAGCGTCAACAAGCTATGGGATATATTTATGGATTTTTTATTTATTTATTTTTTACTAGTAATGGCGGCGATTTTTAGCGGGACTGCGACATTGCGGTGGACAAATCAGACACTAAGAGGGAGATTTACTAAAACTGGAGCACTTTGAACGTGGTGAAGCTGTGCATGGTAGCCAATCAGCTTCCAACTTCAGCTTGTTCAATTAAGCTTTGGCAATAATACCTAGAAGCTGATTGGTTTCTATGCAGAGCTGCACCAGATTTTTCACTCTCCGGTTTTAGTAAATAACCCCCTAAGTGACACTTTTTGGGGACCAGTGACACCAATACAGTGATCAGTGCTACAAAAAAATGCACTGTCACTGCACTAATGACACTCACAGGGAAACATCAGGGGTGATCAAAGGGTTAAATGTGCTCCTAGGGAGTGCTTTCTAATGTGGGGGGGGTGCTTTGACTTGGGGGAAAACAGAGATCTGTGTTTCTGCTTAGCAGAAACATAAGATCTCCATCTTCCCCTCTCACAGAACGGCAGTCTGAGTTGTTTACATAGGCAGACCGCCGTTCTGCCTCTCCAAAGAACGATCGGCGGGTCCCGGCGGACATTTTATTTACATGTTTGGTCAAATATTGATGGAGTTAGCGCATGTACATTTTTGATCTGTTGTTAGTGTTTGTATTCAGGCACATTGTGGATTTGCGGCTTTCTCGTTTATTTTATTCCATTTATTCTGGTCACTTTATTTTCAATTAATTGGTTTAAACACATATTTTTCACTAAGCGGAGGGGTTGGCATAAAAAGTCACGTGCCCACAAACTTGCAATCTTGATTCAAAAACACCAGTGCTGGGCCAAAATCAGCATGCGTTCCCTGCATTAAAGTGGTAGTTTTTTGTTTTTTTAATTTTTTTAAAGGGGTTGTAAGAGCCGGTTCACACGGGGGCGACTTGTCAGGCGACCTAGCCGCCTGACAAGTCGCCTCCCGTTCTGTACAATGGAACCGTTCTAATCGTCGCTCCGACTTAGAAAAAGGTTCCTGTACTACTTTGGGGGCGACTTGCATAGACTTCTATACAGAAGTCGTCTTGCAAGTCGCCGCGGCAGTCGTGTGCCGCTTCTAATGTGAACCGGCTCTTAAGGTTACATTTTTTTTTTTAGATGAAAATAACAAACATGTTATACTTACGCGCTCCGTGCAAATGTTTTGCACAGAGCAGCCCCGATCCTCCTCTTCTGGGGTGCCCCGCTGGCACTCCTGGCTCCTCCCCTTCATCGGGCGCCCCCACGGAGAGCTGCTTTCCACAGGGGCACCCGTGCGGGGGCACTCTGGAGTCCATTGACACAGACAGCGGGACTCGGCCCCACCCCCTCGCTCCCGTGAGCCGCTGGGCTTGTGCACATCGCTGGAACGGATGAGCTCAGGTAAGAAAAAAAAGGGGGGGGGGGCTCTGGGGGCAGCTGCAGCAAAGAAGGTTTTTCACCTTAATGCATAGAATACATTAAGGTGAAAAACGTTGAGACTTTACAATCCCTTTTAATCCTGAAAGGCAATGGCATAATGTGCTAGTATGCATGGCATACTAGCACATTATGTGAAACTTAGAAACCTTAGAATTAGGGTTGCATCGATACCGATACTAGTATCTTGTTCTAAGGCAAATGCTCCCGATGCTTCACCCGATACGGAAGTCAGTGGGCCGGCGGAGTGGGTGGGAGAAAGCGGAGCAGAGCGCGGCACAGTCAGAGTCCTTGCAGTACAGCGGAGCTTCGAAGATAAGCCTGTGGGCAGGGGTGTGGGTCACTCGCAGCCGTGTGCAGCCGTGTACATCGGTGACCGGGCCGTCAGAATTGTTAACGGAAGTGACGGCCCGAGTCTCTGTCAGAGGCTGTACATGGCAACGCCCATCTTGGTACACCCGGAACTCGGCCTCAGTAGCCTGCAGTCACAAGGTGGCAGCGGACATCTTGTTACACCCAGCCCATATAGTTCACTAACTATATGGGCTGGGTGTAACAAGATGTCCGCTGCTGCATTCTGACTAGGCTTACTGAGGCTGAGTGCAGGGTGTATCAAGATGGGCTCTTGTACTCCACTCTGTCATCACTTATCGTTGATTTTATTGTATCATGCCACCTATTAGTGCCATCTATCAGTGCCACCCATAAGTGCCAGCCATCAGTGCCGCATATCAGTGCCCATCAGTAAGTGCCAGCCATCAGCGCCGCATATGAGTGCCCATCAGTCAGTGCCACCTATCAGTGCCCATCAGTCAGTGCCACGTATCGGTGCCACCCATCAGTGCCCATAAGTGCCAGCCATCAGTGCCCATCAGTCAGTGCCACCTATTAGTGCCACATATCGGTGCCACCTATCAGTGCCCACAAGTGCCAGCCATCAGTGCCACAAATCAGTGCCCATCAGTCAGTGCCACATATCGGTGCCACCTATCAGTGTCTATCAGTTACAGTTCTTCATAATTATTAAGATATCGTTAGTCTGTATTGTGCTTTGAAAACTGTCACTTGACATTAAAAAAGTAATCGGTAATCGGTATTGGCGAGTACTTGAAAAAACTATTGGTACTTGTACTCAGTGTTAAAAAAGTGGTATCGGTGCAACCCTACTTAGAGCCCTTTCACGCTGGGGCGGGGGCGGCGTGTGGTGTTTTACCGTCAGCATGCGGCCGCTAGCGGGGCGGTTTTACCCCCCGCTAGCGGCCGAGAAATGGTTAAAAACCACTGCAAAGCGCCTCTGGCGGTATAGCCGCGCCGTCCCATTGATTTCAATGGGCAGGAGCGGTATACACACCGCTCCTTCACCGCTCCGAAGATGCTGCTAGCAGGACTTTTTTTACCGTCCTGCCAGCGCATCGCTCCAGTGTGAAAGCCCTCGGGTCTTTCACACTGAAATGAAAGCAGCGGCACTTTCGGGTCGGTTTGCAGGCGCTATTATTAGCACAATAGCGCCTGCAAACCGCCCCAGTGTGAAAGGGCCCTAAGAATGAAACCCTCCAGCAACGCGCTGTCACGGCTGAAGGCGCTTCCATCTTCACCCGGTCTTCCTTCCGGGTTCACGGACTCTCGATGTGTGAGTGGCCAGAGCCGTGGTGACTTCGCTCCCGTGCATGTGCGTGCGTTTTTTTTCACACAGTATTTGCGCAGCGATTTTTCAAACGCATTTTTTTGGGAAAAAACACACTTTTTAAAATTTTAATGCACTAAAACACACTATATTGCCCAAATGTTTGATGGAATAAAAAAGATGATCTTAGGCCGAGTACATGGATACCAAACATGACATGCTTTAAAATTGCGCACAAACGTGCAGTGGCGACAAACTAAGTAGATTTTTAAAAGCCTTTACAGGTTACCACTTTAGATTTACAGAGGAGGTCTACTGCTAAAATTACTGCCCTCGATCTGACCTTCGCGGTGATACCTCACATGCATGGTGCAATTGCTGTTTACATTTGACGCCAGACCGACGCTTGCGTTCGCCTTTGCGCGAGAGCAGGGGGGGACAGGGGTGCTTTTTTTTTTTTAATTATTTTTTTGCTTTTTTATCTTATTTTTAAACTGTTCCTTTCAGTTTTTTTTAATCAGTTTTATTGTTATCTCAGGGAATGTAAATATCCCCTATGATAGCAATAGGTAGTGACAGGTACTCTTTTTTTGAAAAAATTGGGGTCTATTAGACCCTAGATCTCTCCTCTGCCCTCAAAGCATCTGACCACACCAAGATAGGTGTGATAAAATGCTTTCCCAATTTCCCAATGGCGCTGTTTACATCCGGCGAAATCAAGTCATGAAATGCTTGTAGCTTCCGGTTTCTTAGGCCATAGAGATGTTTGGAGCCATTCTGGTCTCTGATCATCTCTATGGTCAGCTGGCTGAATCACCGGCTGCATTTTCAGGTTCCCTGTTGAGACAGGAGAGCCAGAGAAAAACATGAAAGACGGTGGGGGGGGGGGAGGCATTCCCTCCCACTGCTTGTAAAAGCAGTCTAGAGGCTAATTAGCCGCTAGGATTGCTTTTACATGAAAGCTGACCACTGGCTGAAAAGATATCAAGATGATACCTAAACCTGCAGGCATCATTCTGGTATAACCACTCAAAGTCCAGCAACATACCAGTACGTTGCTGGTCCTTGTTGGGCATATATTGTAATCTTTTTTTTTTTTATGCAGCCTGTGGGCTGGACGAAAAAAAGAGATTGATTGGTGGGTATGCCCACCATTAGAATACCTCCCTTCATCCACCCACTTCTAATGATGGGCATACATGCACCATTTATATATGCCGAAGCAGGGGGGCATCCGCCCCAAAAGTTAGGAGCAAATCGCTCCTCCGCCCACTGCTGCCCCCATGCTTCGGCAAAAATCACCTCTGCTGGAGTCACGGCTTTATATATCGTGGGAGCAAACGCTGTTGCTGTCAAGATAAATAAATCCGCGCTGCAGCTGAATGGCGTACCTGAAGACAAAAAAATAGTTAACAATAAAACACAAACAGTAAAGTATAAAAAATTGCATACCTGAAAAGCAAACATGATAAAACATAATAACAATAAAACATTGCAGAATAGAATACAGTAAAAAAGAGCAGAACAATAGAGAGAGAATAGAGAGAGAGAGATCAATAAAACGACAACTATTTTTTTTTATGTTATATATTTTTTTGTGTTTTTTTTTTTACACTTTTTTTTGTAACTGTAACTTTTATAACTGTAACCGGTTCCAGGTTCGGGTCTCTCAAAATGCGATGGCATCTTGGGAGACCCTGTGAAAGTGTGCCTAGTCTGTGCAATGCTGTACCCTACGCTAATACTCAACTAGTGTATGGTAGCGTTCAAAACATTCACCAATGCAAAGACCAGGATTGTCAGGACAGGAGGGACAATAATAGCGGGTGTCACGCCTATATCCGCGCTTGCTGCAGACACAACATCTTTTTTTGGGGGGGGTTCGTTGGGTAGGGGTACTCGGGAGGACATTAAAAAAATGCCTCTCATACAGCCGACTGCATTTGGTTGGGGATGTGAATGGGGGAAGTACGGGCGCTGCAGAAGTGCTGGGTTCCCAATTGAGATTGGCGAATGCAGCAGGAAGGGCACTATGGGCACGACGGGCCTGTGTTTTCTTCTTGGTGGCAGCGGGACACTACTTGTGCTTGCCACCTCACCAGCTAGAACTGCACTTATGGGACTCGCCACGTCACCAAGTGTTACTGCAGTGCTGGTTTGACTACGACCGGGGTGTACTAGGCCGCTGGTGCTTGCCAGTTCACCAAAATGCTACCAAAAAAACTGTTAGCGATCGCAGGGATCAGGCCTGACTCTACGATCGCTGCAGTTATGTGTTTAGTGTTTTGTAAGTGACAGTGATCGATCGATACTGCACTTGGGTGGGCTGGGCTGGGCCGGGCGGATGGGGCAAAACGCAGGTGCTAGCATGTATCTGGGCTGATCCCGCTAACACTGCGTTTTTGGGAACCCTAAACTGCTGGGGACGCTAGTATAGATCTGATCGGATCAGATATTGATCTGTTCAGATACTATACCACTAAGGGATGCGTATGCTGCGTGCGTGGGTGTTAGTGGTACTGGCGCTAACCTGACGCTGCCTGGGGCGACGCAGACCCTATCTGACCCTAAAACCTAAGTTATATCACCGCCGGGCGATCAGGGGGCTAAACCTTTATTAGGTAATAAACGGCGGGTGCCCTGACACTATAAAAAATAAACTAACTAACCAGCGTTACCCGTAACAGTTATACGTTGATCACTGGTGAAAGGGTTAACTAGGGGGCAATCAAGGGGTTAAAACCTTTTTAGGTAGTATATGGGGGTCCCTGTCGCTATAAAACGCTAACGGCGAACCTAAATATTTACCTCCCTAACTAGCGTCACCTGTGACACTAATAAGAATGATCGCTTAGTGACACTGGCGACGGGGGTAATCAAGGGGTTAAAACTTTATTAGGGGGGGTTAGGGGGGTATCCTAGACCTAAAGGGGGCTAATACTAACTGCCCTACCACTTCTAACTGTCACAAACTGACACCAATGTAGTAATCAGAAAACAAAAAACAAAAACTGCTTGGTGTCACTGTGACGGGGGGGGGGGGGGGGGATGATGGGGGGTGTAAAGTGTGCCTGACGTGTTTTACTGTGTGTGTAGTGTTTGTGCACTCACATCGATGTCTTCTCTCCTCGGCGCCGGAACGGAAAATACCGAGCCGAAGAGCGATGACATCACTTCCTCTGCCGCTGTTTACTATACAGCAGCAGAGGAAGAATCTCATTGGCTGGGAGCGATCGCGAGGGGGTGGCCACGAATGGATGGCCTCCCCCTCACCTCTGATCGCTTGGGGACAGAAGCCGACCACCTCGGGCACCAGGGGGGATCCGATCGGACCCCCTGCCCGCGGGAGGCAAGTAACGTACCCATACGTTACTTTGCCTGCCCGTGCCATTCTGCCGCAGTATATCTGAGTGAGGCGGTCGGCAAGTGGTTAAAGGGGTTGTAAACCCTCGTGCTTTTTTACCTTAATGTATCCTATGCACTAAGGTGAAAAACTGTCAGTGACCGGCCCCCCAGCACCCCCATTTTACTCACCTGAGCCCCATAATTCCCTTGCCACAGACGCTCTCTTCCACTCTGCCCGTTGTCTCGGCTCTTGATTGGATAGATTGCTAGGCACGTAGCCATTGGCTCCTGCGGCTGTCAATCAAATCCAATGACGCGGGTTCCATGGGAAGGGGCCGAGTCCGGCATTCTATATCTATTGACGCAAGGTAACCCCCCCCCCGGGAGAGCGCTTCTCCTAGGGGGTTATACGATGCGGGGAGGAGCTACCAGCGCCGCCGGGGGACCCCAGAAGTCGAAGATCGGAGCTTTACAATCACTTTAATATATCAGTCTATATAAATCTACCGGTTTATACAACACCCTCCTCTTCACAGGCTGATAATGGTGTTGCCCAGGGGTGGCCATTATGCTCCCCCAATGGAAGGAGTTAGTGTAGTCAAACTGAGACAGGAAGTGTGTTACTGGCAAGATCGTCAGGTGGAAATTGGAAATAAAGGTAAAAAAAGCCAGAAAAATTAATGCAGTATTCTGCAATATGTGAAATGTGTTTTGGGGTTCAGATACACTATAAAGATATTTATAAAAAGATTTCGATTTTCGGAGGAGCCATGTTGTTTAGTTATGGCTGACACGGCTACATTGGGCCACCTTGGCATCTATAGGGGGGCTAACACGTCATGTTATGTAATGAGTCTGACCCATTCCACAGGCATCATTTTTATCCTAAACCCCCCCCCCCCCCCGAGACTAACGACCTCGGAAGTCATGTGTATTGTGTCACTTCCAGGGTCACAGCTGCATTGGAGGACGATGTGGGGGAGGGGTGGGGGGGGGGACACCGGCGGTCTAAAGGACCCCTGATGTCTTCATAAAGAGGGCCTGTTACCTGCCCATCCTATTACATAGGAGGCTTTTTACTCCCTGTGATAGCAATAAAGTTAAATGAAAAAAACGTGTGAAAAAAAATTGAATGATATTAATAAATCAAATAAAAAACAATGTAAAATCTGCCACATCACCTCTTCCTACACACCCCAATGCACACATGAGTGTAGGGCGGCACGGACATGTAAACATAAAATGGGCCACACAAGTAGAATATCGCCATAGCAATCACAGTAAATCTCCGCCCATTTTTCCCGGTTATCTCTAATCTGATGACCTGGAGGGGCTTTTATATGGGATTGCCACCTTTTCTTCAAGCCAAACTCAAACGCTTTAGCGGCACACTGCAAATTTTTGTTCAGTGTCGCCCCCCCCCCATAATACAGGGGGTCAGTGTCTCCCCCTTCATAATACAGGGGTCAGTGTCTCCCCCTCCATAATACAGGGGTCAGTGTGTCACCCCCTTCATAATACAGGGGTCAGTGTGTCACCCCCTTCATAATACAGGGGTCAGTGTCTCCCCCTCCATAATACAGGGGGTCAGTGTCTCCCCCTCCATAATACAGGGGGTCAGTGTCTCCCCCTCCATAATACAGGGGTCAGTGTCTCCTCCTTCATAATACAGGGGTCAGTGTCTCCTCCTTCATAATACAGGGGTCAGTGTCTCCCCCTTCATAATACAGGGGTCAGTGTGTCCTCCTTCATAATACAGGGGTCAGTGTCACCCCCTTCATAATACAGGGGTCAGTGTCTCCCCCTTCATAATACAGGGGTCAGTGTCTCCCCCTTCATAATACAGGGGTCAGTGTGGCTCCCCCTTCATAATACAGGGGTCAGTGTGTCTCCCCCTTCATAATACAGGGGTCAGTGTCACCCCCTTCATAATACAGGGGTCAGTGTCTCCCTCTTCATAATACAGGGGGTCAGTGTCTCCCCCTTCATAATACAGGGGTCAGTGTCTCCCCCTTCATAATACAGGGGTCAGTGTCTCCCCCTTCATAATACAGGGGTCAGTGTCTCCCCCTTCATAATACAGGGGTCAGTACCTCCCCCTTCATAATACAGGGGTCAGTGTCTCCCCCTTCATAATACAGGGGTCAGTGTCTCCCCCTTCATAATACAGGGGGTCAGTGTCTCCCCCTTCATAATACAGGGGTCAGTGTCTCCCTCTTCATAATACAGGGGTCAGTGTCTCCCCCTTCATAATACAGGGGTCAGTGTCTCCCCCTTCATAATACAGGGGTCAGTGTCTCCCCCTTCATAATACAGGGGTCAGTGTCTCCCCCTTCATAATACAGGGGTCAGTACCTCCCCCTTCATAATACAGGGGTCAGTGTCTCCCCCTTCATAATACAGGGGTCAGTGTCTCCCTCTTCATAATACAGGGGTCAGTGTCTCCCTCTTCATAATACAGGGGTCAGTGTCTCCCTCTTCATAATACAGGGGTCAGTGTCTCCCTCTTCATAATACAGGGGTCAGTGTCTCCCTCTTCATAATACAGGGGTCAGTGTCTCCCCCTTCATAATACAGAGGTCAGTGTGTCTCCCCCTTCGTAATACAGGGGTCAGTGTCTCCTCCTTCATAATACAGAGGTCAGTGTGTCTCCCCCTTCATAATACAGAGGTCAGTGTGTCTCCCCCTTCATAATACAGGGGTCAGTGTGTCTCCCCCTTCATAATACAGGGGTCAGTGTCTCCCCCTTCATAATACAGGGTTCAGTGTGTCACCCCCTTCATAATACAGGGCCCCCCCAAAGAGACCCTCATTAGATCAGAGTCCTGCCCCATTACATCAGAGTCTCCTTATATCAGTTCTTCCCTTATAGACCCCCCCCCCCAAAAAAAAATGCAGCACCCCCCCCCCCATAATTATATTAATTCATATGTGAAAAAATAATTGTGAATGGTGGTGGAAACCCCCAAGGGTAAGCCAAATATTAATACAATCTTATTTAAACATATACAATATACTGTGCAATCTTGATACACACTTTATCTGTCATTGGTCAGAATGTTATGGCTGATCTGTGTGTGACCAGAGCACTTTTTGCGATTCGGCACTGCGTCGCTTTAACTGACAATTGCGCGGGCGTGCGACGTGGCTCTCAAACAAGATTGAAGTCCTTTTTTTCCCACAAATAGAGCTTTCTTTTGGTGATATTTGATCACCTCTGCGATTTTTATTTTTTGCGCTATAAACAAAATAAGAGCGACAATTTTGAAAAAAAAACGCATTATTTTTTACATTTTGCTATAATAAAAATCCCCCAAAAATATATAAAAAAAACATTTTTTTTCCCTCAGTTTAGGCCGATCGTATTCTTCTACATATTTTTGGTAAAAAAAAAATCGCAATAAGCGTTTATTGATTGGTTTGCGCAAAAGTTATAGCGTTTACAAAATAGGGGATAGTTTTGATGGCATTTTTATTAATTTTTTTTACTAGTAATGGCGGCGATCAGCGATTTTTATTGTGACTGCGACGTTATGGCGGACATGTCGGACATTTTTGACACATTTTTGGGACCATTGTCATTTATACAGCGATCAGTGCGATTAAAAATGCACTGATTCCTGTGTAAATGACACTGGCAGTGAAGGGGTTAACCACTAGGGGGCGGGGAGGGGTTAAGTATGTCCTAGGGGAGTGATTCTAACTGTAGGGGGGGATGGGCTAGCAGTGTCACTACGCTGATCACAGCTCCCGATGACAGGGAGCGGTGATCAGTGACACTTGTCACTAGGCAGAACGGGGAGATGCTGTTTACATCGGCATCTCCCCGTTTGTCCTCTCCATGAGGCGATCACGGGTATCCCCGCGGCGATCGAGTCCTCGGGACCCGCGACCCGACTCACGGAGATCCCGGCCAGCGCGCGCGCCGGCGGCGGCGCACACGCGATGGCACGGCGGGGAATTTAAATGGACGTACCTGTAAGTCCATTTGCCCAGCCGTGCCATTCTGCCGACGTACATCGGCGTGCGCCGGTCGGGAAGTGGTTAAGGGCCTCCCTTCCCCCCCGAGCTTGCAGACAAATTCAAACGTGCACATACACTATACTTCCAAAAGTATTGGGACACCTGCCTTTACACACATGAACTTTAATGGTATCCCAGTCTTAGTCCGTAGGGTTCAATATTGAGTTGGCCCACCCTTTGCAGCTATAACAGCTTCAACTCTTCTGGGAAGGCTGTCCACAAGGTTTAGGAGGGTGTCTATTGCCGCGTACACACGATCGGACTTCATGGCAGACTTTGTCCGGTGTACTTTGCAACGGACTTTCCGATTGAACGGACTTGCCTACACACAATCAACCAAAGTCCGGCGGATTCGTTCGTGATGACATACGACCGGACTAAAACGAGGAAGTTTATAGTCAGTAGCCAATAGATGCCCTAGCGTCGGTTTCTGTCCGTCGGACTTTTCGACCGGACTCGAGTCCGTCGGACAGATTTGAAACATGTTTCAAATCTAAGTCCGTCAAACTTTTGAGAAAACAAAATCCGTTGGAGCCCACACACGATCAAATTGTCCGACAAAATCTGGTATGCCGGACCAAGTATGCCGTAAAGTCCGATCGTGTGTACGCGGCATTAGGGAATGTTTGACCATTCTTCCAGGGCTCGCATTTGTGAGGTCAGGCACTGATGTGGACAAGTAACATCATCTTTTATATTTTATCAAACATTTGAATATTATATTGTGTTTGTGTGCACCGTAATGCATTTAAAGTATAACTAAAGGCAAAACTTTTTTTAAAATCTTGCATAGGGGGGGAGAGGGATTAGAACACCTGCTAGTTTTTATGATTTCTGTGTCCCCCGTTAGGCAGATTCAGTCTCTCTTTTTTGTCCTGATTACCATGATCATTGAAAGTGAAAGCAAAAGAAAACCCCAAATTTTGGGTTGTCCCCAGAACAGTAAAAGAGGGGATACCTTCCAATGGGGACACAAGTTCTGGTGACCTGGGGGGTCCCACAAAATTCCTTTAATCTGCAGGGATTTCCTCTCACTTCCTGTTTGGCTGTGGGACAGGAAGTGAAGGAATATCTCCGCAATTGGACACAGATGGCGATAACGAAACGCTCCCTTGCTCTATCCAAAGTAAAAAGAAAATGTTTTGCCTATAGATCTACTTTAACTCTAAACTGAAAGCATCTTCTAAGGACAAATTTAGGTTCTGCAATTTGCCGCCATTTCACAGGCATGCTCAATTATGGATCTTGACAAGTTTGGTATCTATTTACTCGTCAAAACATAACCTTTTATATTTTACTAAACATTTGGGTATAGTGGCGGCTGGTGCTAAACTATTTTGGGGGGGTGGCAAATAACCCCCCCCCCCCCAGGTCCACACTCATCCCTCCACGGCCGCGACTTCCCCCGGCTTCTCCTCCTAGCCAACCTGGTCTTCTTCAGATCCGCCTCCTGCACTGATTGGCTGGGAGGAGAAGCTGGAAACCAATAGCAAATATTGATCAGCTAGTGTCACAATTGGGTGGGTTCTGCCCCCCCAAGCCCAACCTTTTTCAAGCCAATTAGAGCCTCCCGCAAGGGGGAGCAGGTACCTGTCAAAAACAGGTACCCCCAAAAAGTGCCAAATGTGTCAGCAGAGGGGGAGGAGGGTGTGAACAATTAGAGCTTCCCCTTTTGGGTGGAGCTCAGCTAAAAGTGTATTCTTCTCCAAAAATTTGTATCCCCCAAATCTCCCCTCCTAGCACTGATTCCTCCAAAAATCACTACTAGCACAGATTCCTCTTTCTAACACAAATCCCCCTCCTAGAAACCCCCCCCCCACCCCCCCCCCACACACACACACACACACACACAAATATTCCCTCCCAAAATAAATTGTACACCACTACCGCTCCCAAATTTTCTTCTTACCAGTACAAATCATCTCTCCCCTACCCTCTCCAACCCTGCTCCTAGCACTACTCCTCTTCTCCCTCCCCCTCCTAGCACTACTCCTCTTTTCCCTCCCCCTCCTAGCACTACTCCTCTTTTCCCTCCCCCTCCTAGCACCACTCCTCTTCTTCCTCCCCCTCCTAGCACCACTCCGCTTCTCCCTCCCCCTCCTAGCACAAATACTCTCAGCCTCAGCACAAATGTTTTTTACTCTGAAGCTGCTATCACTAGTCCTGTCAGCTTGTAGGTAGAACTTTCCTTGCAGCCCCCCTCCCCACCCCACCCAACTCAAAAGATACCACTGCGCCCAGGGCGGCCGCCCCTCCTGCCCACACCTTGTTTCGGACCTACCTTCCTTTAGTGAATGGACAGAGTAAGTGATCGGTACCGATCGCTCCTGTGTGAGATGATAACTGAGCATAGTATACTGTGTTCACTGTGCTTCAGTTTATAAATGAACAGGAGCCTCTGTCTTCTGATAATTCAAATGCAGTGTATCTGAGGCTACAGAGAAAGGAATAGAAGAATCTGTGTCCTCAATTCCTTTCTCTGTCTCCACTTCCATGGAGCTTTTTTCAAGCCGCGAACACAAATCCCCCTGCTAGAAACACACACAAATTTTCTCTCCCAAAATAAATTGTACGCCACTACCGCCCCCAAATTTTCTTCTTTCCAGTACAAATCATGTCTCCCCTACCCTCTCCAACCCCTCTCCTAGCACTAATCCTCTTTTCCCTCCCCCTCCTAGCACCACTCCTCTTCTCCCTCCTAGCACCACTCCTCTTCTCCCTCCCCCTCCTAGCACCACTCCTCTTCTCCCTCCCCCTCCTAGCACCACTCCTCCTCCCCCTCCTAGCACCACTCCTCTTCTCCCTCCTAGCACCACTCCTCTTCTCCCTCCCCCTCCTAGCACCACTCCTCTTCTCCCTCCCCCTCCTAGCACCACTCCTCTTCTCCCTCCTAGCACCACTCCTCTTCTCCCTCCCCCTCCTAGCACCACTCATCTTCTCCCTCCCCCTCTTAGCACTACTCCTCTTCTCCCTCCCCCTCCTAGCACTACTCCTCTTCTCCCTCCCCCTCTTAGCACTACTCCAATTCTCCCCTCCCCCTCCTAGCACTACTCCTCTTCTCCCTCCCCCTCCTAGCACCACTCCTCTTTTCCCTCCCCCTCCTAGCACTACTCCAACCTCCCCCTCCTAGCACTACTCCTCTTCTCCCTCCCCCTCCTAGCACCACTCCTCGTTTCCCTCCCCCTCCTAGCACTACTCCTCTTCTCTCTCCCCCTCCTAGCACTACTCCTCTTTTCCCTCCCCCTCCTAGCACCACTCCTCTTCTCTCTCCCCCTCCTAGCACCACTCCTCTTCTTTCTCCCCCTCCTAGCACCACTCCTCTTCTTTCTCCCCCTCCTTGCACTACTCCTCTTCCTCCCCCTCCTAGCACCACTCCTCTTCTTTCTCCCCCTCCTAGCACTACTCCTCTTCCTCCCCCTCCTAGCACAAATACTCTCAGCCTCAGCACAAATGTTTTACTCTGAAGCTGCTGTCACTAGTCCTGTAAGCTTGTAGGTAGAACTCTCCTTGCAGCCCCCCCCCCCCCCCAGCTCACAAGATGCCACTGCGCCCAGGGCAGCCACTCCTCCTGCCCACACCTTGCTTCGGACCTGCCTTCCTTTAGTGAATGGACAGAGTAAGTGATCGGTACTGATCGCTCCTGTGTGAGATGATAACTGAGCATAGTATTCTGTGTGCACTGTGCTTCAGTTTATAAATGAACAGGAGCCTCTGTCTTCTGATCATTCAAATGCAGTGCATCTGAGGCTACAGAGAAAGGAATAGAAGAATCTGTGCTCTCAATTCCTTTCTCTGTCTCTACTTCCATGGAGCTTTTTTCAAGCCACCAAAGCCGTCCCGAACATATCTAATTGGCTTGTAAATCTTTGGGAATTCTGTAATAACTCCATTCCGTAGACATTCTTCTAGGTGCAACCTCATGTGCTCTCGCCGGTAATGGCAGGTGGGATTGCCATCTGGTGTGAGGAGTTCGTAGGCATTTGCTATCGCATATGCAACACAGTTTGTATCCTGCAAAGGTTGTGCTTGCACATTTATAATCTTTATGTTGCGATTTAGATTTTTGACTACTGCCTGATAGCTTTCTGTGAGTTGCCTCCAGGTATTAGCTCTAAACTTTGGACAGCCCCGTAGTAGGGTGTCAGCGACCATCACTTTGCCTCCTAAATAGCAGGATACAAAGGCATGCCTACCCTCTAGGCATGCATGAACCTGAACAGTTGGTCCTGACACTGGAGTTACTTCGTCGCATACAAATCTTACAGATGGGGCACCGGGCACCACCTCAAATTGCTTTTGTAATACGGTAGTTGCTGCCATACAGACTTTACATGGTAAACCGTAAGGTGAATAAAAGACATATTTGTAATATAAGTTTAAGTCGAGGTCAGGAAGCCAATCATCAGACAGCCAGGAGGGAAGGACAAATGTTTTTGCTGGGATGTCGCATATGTCACTATCATTCTTCCTCTTTGTAGCTCTTCTTAGAGGTAAGGCTTCCTGCTCTTTATTGATCACAGGAATCTTGGCTTCTAAAGCTCCTGGAGTATGGAGAACGCTTGTTGGCACCTCTGTATGGATTTTGGTTTGCGGCTCAGGTTTTGTGGCTACTGGGTGAGGAAGCCAATTATCAGACAGCCAGGAGTGAAGGACAAATTTCTTTGCTGGGATGTCACATATGTCACCATTATTCTTCCTCTTTGTAGCTCTTCTTAGCGGTAAAGCTTCTTGCTCTTTCTTGATCAAAGGAATATTGGCTTCCGAAGGTCCTGGAGTATGGAGAACTCTGGTTTGCACCTCTGTATGGATTCTGGTTTGTGTCTCAGATTTTTTGGTTACTGGTTGAGGAAGCCAATCTTTGGACAGCTGGGAGTCAATGGCAAGTGTTTTTGCTAAGATGTCACATTCAACACCATCATTCTTCCTCTTTGCAGCTCTTATTCGAGAGCTTCTCCTGATCACAGGAGGCTTGGCTTCCAAGGCTCCTGGAGTATGGAAAATTCCAGTTCGCACCTTCCTATGGATCCTGGTTTGTGTCTCAGATTTTTTGGCTACTGGTTGAGGAAGCCAATCTTGAGACAGCTGGGAGTCGATGGCGCGTGTTTTTGCTGAGATGTCACATTCAACACCACCATCATTCTTCCTCTTAGGAGCTCTTCTGGTCACAGGAGGCCTAGCTTCTGAGGCTCCTGGAGTGCGGAGAACTCTTTTTGGCACCTTCCTATTGGTTCTGGTTTGTGTCTCAGGTTTTGTTGCTACTGGTTGAGGAAGCCAATCTTGAGACAGCTGGGAGTCAATGGCAAGTGTTTTTGCTGAGATGTCACATTCATCACCACCATCATTCTTCCTCTTAGGAGCTCTTCTGGTCACAGGAGGCCTAGCTTCTGAGGCTCCTGGAGTGCGGAGAACTCTTTTTGGCACCTTCCTATTGGTTCTGGTTTGTGTCTCAGGTTTTGTTGCTACTGGTTGAGGAAGCCAATCTTGAGACAGCTGGGAGTCAATGGCAAGTGTTTTTGCTAAGATGTCACATTCAACACCATCATTCTTCCTCTTTGCAGCTCTTATTCGAGAGCTTCTCCTGATCACAGGAGGCTTGGCTTCCAAGGCTCCTGGAGTATGGAGAACTCCAGTTCGCACCTTCCTATGGATCCTGGTTTGTGTCTCAGATTTTTTGGCTACTGGTTGAGGAAGCCAATCTTGAGACAGCTGGGAGTCGATGGTGCGTGTTTTTGCTGAGATGTCACATTCATCACCACCATCATTCTTCCTCTTTGCAGCTCTTATTCGAGAGCTTCTCCTGATCACAGGGGGATTGGCTTCCAAGGCTCCTGGAGTACGCAGAACTCTTGTTGGCACCTCAGTATGGATTCCAGTTTGTATCTCAGGGTGATCCACCTGATGAAGTTTTGGGCAAGAATCGGGTTCTACGCCTTCTTGAATTCTGGATATTCCAGTCATAATCTGGGGTAACTTCCCCTGACCAAAACGGTCCTGCTGCCTTCGCCCTTGGCGTAAGGCTCTCATTTTTTAATAAGTGATGGTTCTCTTAGTAAATTAAGTAACTAAGAATACAAAAAAACAAACACTCACAAACAAGATAAATATGCGTGCTAAAATAGTCGGCGGAAAAAAAAACAAAACACACAGCTAATCTTATCAAATAATCACCAAAATCAGTGCTTTATAGAAAATGCACAGCTAATCCTAACAAAAAAATCGCCCAAATCAGCGCTTTATAGAAAACACACAGCTAATCCTAACAAATATTCTACAAAATCAGCGCCTTATAGAAAATGCACAACTAATCCAACCAAATAATCGCCCAAATCTGTGCTTTATAGAAAATACACAGCTAATCCTGACAAATAATCGCCAAATTGACAGAACGCACAATGCACGTCCTACTGCTTGAACTCTGCAGGAGTAAATGACAGCTGTGCAGGCATGTTCTGTTTATACACTGAGCTGCCCACTCGCCACTATGACATCATCAACTGCTGATCATGTTACCATAGCGACAGTCATGTCACTACTTTTTTTCAGCAGAGTACCAAACATGAAGCCTGATCTGTCCTTTATAATAAAGTCTTTCTAAATTAAAAAAAATATAAAATCTAGCAGTTTACCTGTCCTTACATGTGGTGGACACATTTGTTTTCGTTTTTTTTTTTTTTTTTTTCCTTTATTTTCATCTGCTGATCTGTCCAGAAAGTCTATTTATAGCCTACAACTGCAGGTAGCAGGTCAAGCTGCCCAGCAAGAGCAACAGTTCGGTTGGAAAAAAAAAAGAAAAACCCTCTGAAAGGGGGGGGGGGGGGGGGTGTTACATTGATCAGCTATTATTTGTTTATGTAAAACCTTTTATCTAAAATGTGAAAAAAAAAAACAGTTGCTGTAACTGTCTAAAATGACTTATCTGGAGTTCAGCTTTAAAGGGGTTGTAAACCCTTGTGCTTTTTCACCTTAATGCATCGTATGCATTAAGGTGAAAAACTGTCAGTGACCGGCCCCCCCATTTTACTCAACTGAAAGTGGTGTTCTGGCCGAAATTATACTTTTTAAATAAAAATATCCCTATAATACACAAGCTTAATGTATTCTAGTAAAGTGAGTCTGTGAACTAAGGTCTGTTTTGTTAGTTTATAGCAGTAGTTTGTTATTTTATAAACTTACAGCAGGCCGTGGCCATCTTAAGTGTGGGCATCTGAAGCCAGACTGTATTTCTTCCTGGATCTCATCCTTGCAGATTTTTCACATGCTCAGTGCAGCACAAGCAGTGTAATAGGTTTCAGGTCAAGTTTCCATAGCAACGGCAGTGTCAGAGGAAGTTGCCGCCCCTTCCCAGAAGGCATTGCAAACAGGAAATGATGCGATGGGCCGCGGCCAGGGAGGAGGAAGTGAAAAATGAATACAGCAGATATACAGTAAGTGCTGAGAAAAAAAATAAAAAAATATCCAATTCATTTACAGTGCACAGTTTAGTGAGGGATGCTGAAGAGTTGTAAAAGTGGGTGGAACTCCACTTTAAAGTGGAAAGTGGAGCTATTTGCTGAGAGGCATGGTGAGTATTTTGCAGCTCTCATTTGTTTTTGAAAATGAAGAAAGACAAGAAAAAACTTTTTTTTTTCAATTTTCAAAACTTTGTGACAAAAAGTGAGGTCTGCAAAATACTCACTATACCTCTCAGCAAATAGCTTTGGGTGTCTACTTTCCAACATGGGGTCATTTGGGGGGGGGGTTGTGCCACCTGGGCATTCCATGGCCTCCGAAACTGTGATAGGCAGTGAAGGGTGAAATCAAAAATTCACGCCCTTAGAAAGCCTGAAGGTGGTGCTTGGTTTTCGGGGTCCCGTACGCAGCTAGGCTCCTAAAAAGTCTCACACATGTGGTATCTCCGTACTCAGGAGAAGCAGCAGAATGTATTTTGGGGTGTAATTTCACATATTCCCATGGCATGTTTGAGCAATATATCATTTAGTGACAACTTTGTGCAAAAAAAAAAAAAATTTGTCTCTTTCCCGCAACAATATAAAATAATCCATGGACTCGACATGACTCTCAGCAAATAGCTTGGGGTGTCTACTTTCCAAAATGGGGTCATTTGGGGGGGTTTGAACTGTCCTGGCATTTTATGCACAACATTTAGAAGCTTATGTCACACATCACCCACTCTTCTAACAACTTGAAGACAAAGCCCTTTCTGGCAATTTTTGTTTACATGAAAAAGTTTTTTTTTTTTTTGCAAGAAAATTACTTTGAACCCCCAAACATTATATATTTTTTTAAAGCAAATGCCCTACAGAATAAAATTGTGGGTGTTTCATTTTTTTTTCACACAGTATTTGCGCAGCGATTTTTCAAGCGCATTTTTTGGGGAAAAAACACACTTTTTTAAATTTTATTGCACTAAAACACACTATATTGCCCAAATGTTTGATGAAATAAAAAAGATGATCTTATGCCGAGTACATGGATACCAAACATGACATGCTTTACAATTGCGCACAAACGTGCAGTGGCAACAAAGTAAATACATTTTTAAAAGCCTTTAAAAGCCTTTACAGGTTACCACTTTAGATTTACAGAGGAGGTCTACTGCTAAAATTACTGCCCTCGATCTGACCTTTGCGGTGATACCTCACATGCATGGTGCAATTGCTGTTTACGTTTGACGACAGACCGCCGCTTGCGTTCGCCTTAGCGCAAGAGCAGGGGGCGACGGGTGCTTTTTTTTTTTTTTTCTTTATTATTTTTTTGCTTTTTTTATCTTATTTTTAAACTGTTCCTTTCATTTTTTTTTTTTTTTTATAATTTTTATTGTTATCTCAGGGAATGTAAATATCCCCTATGATAGCAATACGTAGTGACAGGTACTCTTTTTTTGAAAAAAATGGGGTCTATTAGACCCTAGATTTCTCCTCTGCCCTCAAAGCATCTGACCACACCAAGATCAGTGTGATAAAATGCTTTCCCAATTTCGCAATGGCGCTGTTTACATCCGGCGAAATCTAAGTCATAAAATGCTCGTATCTTCCGGTTTCTTAGGCCATAGAGATGTTTGGAGCCACTCTGGTCTCTGATCAGCTCTATGGTCAGCGGGCTGAATCACTGGCTGCATCCTCAGGTTCCCTGTTGAGACAGGAGAGCCAGAGAAAAACACGGAAGACGGTGGGGGCATTCCCTCCCACGGTTTGTAAAAGCAGTTTAGAGGCTAATTAGCCGCTAGGATTGCTTTTACATGAAAGCCGACCGCTGGCTGAAAAGAATAAATCCAAGATGATATATAAACCTGCAGGCATTATTCTGGTATAACCACTCAAAGTCGTGAATGGCGTACCTGAAGACAAAAAAATGGTTAACAATAAAGCACAGTAAACGGTAAAGTATAAAAAATTGCATACCTGAAAAGCAAACATGATAAAACATAATAACAATAAAACATTGCAGAATAGAATACAGTAAAAAAGAGCAGAACAATAGAGAGAGAATAGAGAGAGAGAGAACAATAAAACGACAACTATTTTTTTTTATTATATATATATATTTTTTTTTTTTACACTTTTTTTGTAACTTTTATAACGGTAACCGGTTCCAGGTTCGGGTCTCTCAAAATGCGATGGCATCTTGGGAGACCCTGTGAAAGTGCGCCTAGTCTGTGGAATGCTGTACCCTACGCTAATACTCAACTAGTGAATGGTAGGGTTCAAAACATTCACCAATGCAAAGACCAGGATTGTCAGGACAGGAGGGACAATAATAGCGGGTGTCACGCCTATATCCACGCTTGCTGCAGACACAACATCTTTTTTGGGGGGGGGGGGGGTACGTTGGGTAGGGGTACTCGGGAGGACATAAAGAAAATGCCTCTCATGCAGCCGACTGCATTTGGTTGGGGATGTGAATGGGGGAAGTACGGGCGCTGCAGAAGTGGTGGATTCCCACATGAGATTGGCGAATGCAGCAGGAAGGGCACTATGGGCACGACGGGCCTGTGTTTGTCTTTTTGGTGGCAGCGGGACACTACTTGTGCTTGCCACCTCACCAGCTTGAACTGCACTTATGGGACTCGCCACGTCACCAAGTGTTACTGCAGTGCTGGTTTGACTACGACCGGGGTGTACTAGGCCGCTGGTGCTTGCCAGTTCACCAAAACGCTACCAAAAAAACTGTTAGCGATCGCAGGGATCAGGCCTGACTCTGCGAACGCTGCAGTTATGTGTTTAGTGTTTTGTAAGTGACAGTGATCGATCGATACTGCACTTGGGTGGGCTGGGCCGGGCGGAGGGGCAAAACGCAGGTGCTAGCAGGTATCTGGGCTGATCCCGCTAACACTGCGTTTTTGGGAACCCTAAACTGCTGGGGACGCTAGTATAGATCTGATCGGATCAGATATTGATCCGTACAGATACTATACCACTAAGGGAGGTGTACGGTGCGTGCATGGGTGTTAGCAGTACTGGCGCTAACCTGACACTGCCTGGGGCGACGCAGACCCTATCTGACCCTAAAACCTAAGTTATATCACCGCCGGGCGATCAGGGGGCTAAACCTTTATTCGGTAATAAACGGCGGGTGCCCTGACACTATAAAAAATAAACTAACTAACCAGCGTTACCCGTAACAGTTATACGGTGATCACTGGTGAAAGGGTTAACTAGGGGGCAATCAAGGGGTTAAAACCTTTATTAGGTAGTATATGGGGGTCCCTGATGCTATAAAACGCTGACGGCGAACCTATATATTTACCTCCCTAACTAGCGTCACCTGTGACACTAATAAGAACGATCGCTTAGTGACACTGGCGACGGGGGGTGATCAAGGGGTTAAAACTTTATTAGGGGGGGTTAGGGGGGTATCCTAGACCTAAAGGGGGCTAACACTAACTGCCCTACCACTTCTAACTGTCACAAACTGACACCAATGTAGTAATCAGAAGAAAAAAAAAACAAAAACTGCTTGGTGTCACTGTGACGGGTGGGGGGGGGGGGGGTGATGGGGGGTGTAAAGTGTGCCTGGTGTGTTTTACTGTGTGTGTAGTGTTTGTGCACTCACATCGATGTCTTCTCTCCTCGGCGCCGGAACGGAAAATTCAGAGCCGTTTACTATACAGCAGCAGAGGAAGAATCTCATTGGCTGGGAGCGATCGCGAGGGGGTGGCCATGAATGGATGGCCTCCCCCTCACCTCTGATCGCTTGGGGACAGAAGCTGACCGCCTCGGGCACCGGGGAGGGGTCCGATCAGACCCCCCGCCCGCGGGAGGCAAGTAACTTACCCATACGTTACTTTGCCTGCCCGTGCCATTCTGCCGCAGTATATCTGCGTGAGGCGGTCGGCAAGTGGTTAAAGGGGTTGTAAACCCTCGTGCTTTTTCACCTTAATGCATCCTATGCACTAAGGTGAAAAACTGTCAGTGACCGGCCCCCCAGCCCCCCCATTTTACTCACCCGAGCCCCATAATTCCCTTGCCACAGACGCTCTCTTCCACTCTGCCTGTTGTCTCGGCTCTTGATTGGATAGATTGCTAGGCACGTAGCCATTGGCTCCTGCGGCTGTCAATCAAATCCAATGATGCGGGTTCCGTGGGAAGGGGCCGAGTCCGGCATTCTATATCTATTGACGCGCCCGCAAGGTAACCCCCCCCCCCCCGGGAGAGCGCTTCTCCTAGGGGGTTATACGATGCGGGGAGGAGCTACCAGCGCCGCCGGGGGACCCCAGAAGTCGAAGTTCGGAGCTTTACAATCACTTTAATATATCAGTCACTGATATAAAATCCATCTAAATCTACCGGTTTATATAACACCCCCCTCTTCGCAGGCTGATAATGGTGTTGCCCAGGGGTGGCCATTATGCTCCCCCAATGGAAGGAGTTAGTGTAGTCAATCTGAGACAGGAAGTGTGTTACTGGCAGGATCGTCAGGTGGAAATTGGAAATAAAGGTAAAAAAAGCCAGAAAAATTAATGCAGTATTCTGCAATATGTGAAATGTGTTTTGGGGTTCAGATACACTATAAAGATATTTATAAAAAGATTTCGATTTTCGGAGGAGCCATGTTGTTTAGTTATGGCTGACACGGCTACATTGGGCCACCTTGGCATCTATAGGGGGGCTAACATGTCATGTTATGTAATGAGTGACCCATTCCACAGGCATCATTTTTATCCTAAACCCCCCCCCCCCCCCCAAAACTAACGACCTCGGAAGTCATGTGTATTGTGTCACTTCCAGAGTCACAGCTGCATTGGAGGACGGTGTGGGGGAGGGGTGAGGGGGGAGACACCGGCGGTCTAAAGGACCCCTAATGTCTTCATAAAGAGGGCCTGTTACCTGCCTATCCTATTACATAGGAGGCTTTTTACTCCCTGTGATAGCAATAAAGTTAAATTAAAAAAACGTGTGAAAAGAAAATTGAGTGATATTAATAAATCAAATAAAAACAATGTAAAATCTGCCACATCACCTCTTCCTACACACCCCAATGCAAACATGAGTGTAGGGCGGCACGGACATGTAAACATAAAATGGGCCACACAAGTAGAGTATCGCCATAGCAATCACAGTAAATCTCCGCCCATTTTTCCTGGTTATCTCTAATCTGATGACCTGGAGGGGCTTTTATATAGGATTGCCACCTTTTCTTCAAGCCAAACTCAAACGCTTTAGCGGCACACTGCAAATTTTTGTTCAGTGTCGCCCCCCCCCCATAATACAGGGGGTCAGTGTCTCCCCCTTCATAATACAGGGGTCAGTGTCTCCCCCTCCATAATACAGGGGTCAGTGTGTCACCCCCTTCATAATACAGGGGTCAGTGTCTCCCCCTTCATAATACAGGGGTCAGTGTCTCCCCCTCCATAATACAGGGGGTCAGTGTCTCCCCCTCCATAATACAGGGGGTCAGTGTCTCCCCCTCCATAATACAGGGGTCAGTGTCTCCTCCTTCATAATACAGGGGGTCAGTGTCTCCCCCTTCATAATACAGGGGGTCAGTGTCTCCCCCTTCATAATACAGGGGGTCAGTGTCTCCCCCTTCATAATACAGGGGTCAGTGTCTCCCCCTCCATAATACAGGGGTCAGTGTCTCCCCCTTCATAATACAGGGGTCAGTGTCTCCCCCTTCATAATACAGGGGTCAGTGTCTCCTCCTTCATAATACAGGGATCAGTGTCTCCCCCTTCATAATACAGGGGTCAGTGTGTCACCCCCTTCATAATACAGGGGTCAGTGTCTCCCCCTTCATAATACAGGGGTCAGTGTCTCCCTCTTCATAATACACGGGTCATTGTCTCCCCCTTCATAATACAGGGGTCAGTGTCACCCCCTTCATAATACAGGGGTCAGTGTCTCCCCCTTTATAATACAGGGGGTCAGTGTCTCCCCCTTCATAATACAGGGGTCAGTGTCTCCCCCTTCATAATACAGGGGGTCAGTGTCTCCCCCTTCATAATACAGGGTTCAGTGTGTCACCCCCTTCATAATACAGGGCCCCCCCAAAGAGACCCTCATTAGATCAGAGTCCTGCCCCATTACATCAGAGTCTCCTTATATCAGTTCTCCCCTTATAGACCCCCCCCCCCCAAAAAAAAAATGCAGCACCCCCCCCTATAATTATATTAATTCATATGTGAAAAAATAATTGTGAATGGTGGTGGAAACCCCCAAGGGTAAGCCAAATATTAATACAATCTTATTTAAACATATACAGTATACTGTGCAATCTTGATACACACTTTATCTGTCATTGGTCAGAATGTTATGGCTGATCTGTGTGTGACCAGAGCACTTTTTGCGATTCGGCACTGCGTCGCTTTAACTGACAATTGCGCGGTCGTGCGACGTGGCTCTCAAACAAGATTGACGTCCTTTTTTTCCCACAAATAAAGCTTTCTTTTGGTGGTATTTGATCACCTCTGCGATTTAGATTTTTTGCGCTATAAACAAAAAAAGAGCGACAATTTTGAAAAAAAAAACGCATTATTTTTTACATTTTGCTATAATAAAAATCCCCCAAAAATATATAAAAAAAACATTTTTTTTCCTCAGTTTAGGCCGATCGTATTCTTCTACATATTTTTGGTAAAAAAAAAATCGCAATAAGCGTTTATTGATTGGTTTGCGCAAAAGTTATAGCGTTTACAAAATAGGGGATAGTTTTATGGCATTTTTATTAATTTTTTTTTTTTTTTACTAGTAATGGCGGCGATCAGCGATTTTTATTGTGACTGCGACGTTATGGCGGACATGTCGGACATTTTTTACACATTTTTGGGACCATTGTCATTTATACAGCGATCAGTGCGATTAAAAATGCACTGATTACTGTGTAAATGACACTGGCAGTGAAGGGGTTAACCACTAGGGGGCGGGGAGGGGTTAAGTATGTCCTAGGGGAGTGATTCTAACTGTAGGGGGGGATGGGCTAGCAGTGTCACTACGCTGATCACTACTCCCGATGACAGGGAGCGGTGATCAGTGACACTTGTCACTAGGCGGAACGGGGAGATGCTGTTTACATCAGCATCTCCCCGTTCGTCCTCTCCGTGAGGCGATCGCGGGTATCCCCGAGGTGATCGAGTCCTCGGGACCCGCGACCCGACTCACGGAGATCCCGGCCGGCGCGCGCGCCGGCGGCGGCGCACACGCGATGGCACGGCGGGGAATTTAAATGGACGTACCTGTAAGTCCATTTGCCCAGCCGTGCCATTCTGCCGACGTACATCGGCGTGCGCCGGTCGGGAAGTGGTTAAGGGCCTCCCTTCCCCCCCGAGCTTGCAGACAAATTCAAACGTGCACATACACTATACTTCCAAAAGTATTGGGACACCTGCCTTTACACACATGAACTTTAATGGTATCCCAGTCTTAGTCCGTAGGGTTCGATATTGAGTTGGCCCACCCTCTGCAGCTACAACAGCTTCAACTCTTCTGGGAGGGCCGTCCACAAGGTTTAGGAGGGTGTCTATTGCCGCGTACACACGATCGGACTTTACGGCAGACTTTGTCCTTTGTACTTTTCGACGGACTTTACAACGGACTTGCCTACACACAATCAACCAAAGTCCGACGGATTCGTTCGTGATGACGTACGACCGGACTAAAACGAGGAAGTTTATAGCCAGTAGCCAATAGCTGCCCTAGCGTCGGTTTTTGTCCGTCGGACTAGCATACAGACGAGCGGACTTTTCGACCGGACTCGAGTCCGTCGGACAGATTTGAAACATGTTTCAAATCTAAGTCCGTCAAACTTTTGAGAAAGCAAAGTCCGCTGAACACGATCGAATTGTCCGTCAAAATCTGGTATGCCGGACCAAGTATGCCGTAAAGTCCGATCGTGTGTACGCGGCATTAGGGAATGTTTGACCATTCTTCCAGGGCTCGCATTTGTGAGGTCAGGCACTGATGTGGACAAGTAACACCATCTTTTATATTTTATCAAACATTTGAATATTATATTGTGTTTGTGTGCACCGTAATGCATTTAAAGTATAACTAAAGGCAAAACTTTTTTAAAAATCTTGCATAGGGGGGGAGAGGGATTAGAACACCTGCTAGTTTTTATTGATTTCTGTGTCCCCCGTTAGGCAGATTCAGTCTCTCTTTTTTGTCCTGATTACCATGATCATTGAAAGTGAAAGCAAAAGAAAACCCCAAATTTTGGGTTGTCCCCAGAACAGTAAAAGAGGGGATACCTTCCAATGGGGACACAAGTTCTGGTGGCCTGGGGGGTCCCACAAAATTCCTTTAATCTGCAGGGATTTCCTCTCACTTCCTGTTTGGCTGTGGGACAGGAAGTGAAGGAATATCTCCACAATTGGACACAGATGGCGATAACAAAACGCCCCCTTGCTCTATCCAAAATGAAAAGAAAAAATTTTGCCTATAGATCTACTTTAACTCTAAACTGAAAGCATCCTCTAAGGACAAATTTAGGTTCTGCAATTTGCCGCCATTTCACAGGCATGCTCAATTATGGATCTTGACAAGTTTGGTATCTATTTACTCGTCAAAACATAAGCTTTTATATTTTACCAAACATTTGGGTATAGTGGCGGCTGGTGCTAAACTATTTTGGGGGGGTGGCAAATAACCCCCCCCCCCCAGGTCCACACTCATCCCTCCACGGCCGCGACTTCCCCCGGCTTCTCCTCCTAGCCAACCTGGTCTTCTTCAGATCCGCCTCCTGCACTGATTGGCTGGGAGGAGAAGCTGGAAACCAATAGCAAATATTGATCAGCTAGTGTCACAATTGGGTGGGTTCTGCCCCCCCAAGCCCAACCTTTTTCAAGCCAATTAGAGCCTCCCGCAAGGGGGAGCAGGTACCTGTCAAAAACAGGTACCCCCAAAAAGTGCCAAATGTGTCAGCAGAGGGGGAGGAGGGTGTGAACAATTAGAGCTTCCCCTTTTGGGTGGAGCTCAGCTAAAAGTGTATTCTTTTCCAAAAATGTGTATCCCCCAAATCTCCCCTCCTAGCACTGATTCCTCCAAACATCACTACTAGCACAGATTCCTCTTTCTAACACAAATCCCCCTCCTAGAAACACCCCCCACACACACAAATATTCCCTCCCAAAATAAATTGTACGCCACTACCGCTCCCAAATTTTCTTCTTACCAGTACAAATCATCTCTCCCCTACCCTCTCCAACCCTGCTCCTAGCACTACTCCTCTTCTCCCTCCCCCTCCTAGCACTACTCCTCTTTTCCCTCCCCCTCCTAGCACCACTCCTCTTCTTCCTCCCCCTCCTAGCACCACTCCTCTTCTCCCTCCCCCTCCTAGCACCACTCCTCTTCTCCCTACCCCTCCTAGCACCACTCCTCTTCTCCCTCCCCCACCTAGCACCACTCATCTTCTCCCTCCCCCTCCTAGCACCACTCATCTTCTCCCTCCCCCTCTTAGCACTACTCCAATTCTCCCTCCCCCTCCTAGCACTACTCCTCTTCTCCCTCCCCCTCCTAGCACTACTCCTCTTTTCCCTCCCCCTCCTAGCACCACTCCTCTTCTCTCTCCCCCTCCTAGCACTACTCCTCTTTTCCCTCCCCCTCCTAGCACTACTCCTCTTTTCCCTCCCCCTCCTAGCACCACTCCTCTTCTCTCTCCCCCTCCTAGCACTACTCCTCTTCCTCCCCCTCCTAGCACCACTCCTCTTCCTCCCCCTCCTAGCACTACTCCTCTTCCTCCCCCTCCTAGCACTACTCCTCTTTTCCCTCCCCCTCCTAGCACTACTCCTCTTCTCTCTCCCCCTCCTAGCACTACTCCTCTTCCTCCCCCTCCTAGCACCACTCCTCTTCTCTCTCCCCCTCCTAGCACCACTCCTCTTCTCTCTCCCCCTCCTAGCACTACTCCTCTTCCTCCCCCTCCTAGCACAAATACTCTCAGCCTCAGCACAAATGTTTTACTCTGAAGCTGCTGTCACTAGTCCTGTAAGCTTGTAGGTAGAACTCTCCTTGCAGCCCCCCCCCCCCCCAGCTCACAAAATGCCACTGCGCCCAGGGCAGCCACTCCTCCTGCCCACACCTTGCTTCGGACCTGCCTTCCTTTAGTGAATGGACAGAGTAAGTGATCGGTACTGATCGCTCCTGTGTGAGATGATAACTGAGCATAGTATTCTGTGTGCACTGTGCTTCAGTTTATAAATGAACAGGAGCCTCTGTCTTCTGATCATTCAAATGCAGTGCATCTGAGGCTACAGAGAAAGGAATAGAAGAATCTGTGCTCTCAATTTCTTTCTCTGTCTCTACTTCCATGGAGCTTTTTTCAAGCCACCAAAGCCGTCCCGAACATATCTAATTGGCTTGTAAATCTTTGGGAATTCTGTAATAACTCCATTCCGTAGACATTCTTCTAGGTGCAACCTCATGTGTTCTCGCCGGTAATGGCAGGTGGGATTGCCATCTGGTGTGAGGAGTTCGTAGGCATTTGCTATCGCATATGCAACACAGTTTGTATCTTGCAAAGGTTGTGCTTGCACATTTATAATCTTTATGTTGCGATTTAGATTTTTGACTACTGCCTGATAGCTTTCTGTGAGTTGCCTCCAGGTATTAGCTCTAAAGTTTGGACAGCCCCGTAGTAGGGTGTCAGCGACCATCACTTTGCCTCCTAAATAGCAGGATACAAAGGCATGCCTACCCTCTAGGCATGCATGAACCTGAACAGTTGGTCCTGACACTGGAGTTACTTCGTCGCATACAAATCTTACAGATGGGGCACCGGGCACCACCTCAAATTGCTTTTGTAATACGGTAGTTGCTGCCATACAGACTTTACATGGTAAACCGTAAGGTGAATAAAAGACATATTTGTAATATAAGTTTAAGTCGAGGTCAGGAAGCCAATCATCAGACAGCCAGGAGGGAAGGACAAATGTTTTTGCTGGGATGTCGCATATGTCACTATCATTCTTCCTCTTTGTAGCTCTTCTTAGAGGTAAGGCTTCCTGCTCTTTATTGATCACAGGAATCTTGGCTTCTGAAGCTCCTGGAGTATGGAGAACGCTTGTTGGCACCTCTGTATGGATTTTGGTTTGCGGCTCAGGTTTTGTGGCTACTGGGTGAGGAAGCCAATTATCAGACAGCCAGGAGTGAAGGACAAATTTCTTTGCTGGGATGTCACATATGTCACCATTATTCTTCCTCTTTGTAGCTCTTCTTAGCGGTAAAGCTTCTTGCTCTTTCTTGATCAAAGGAATATTGGCTTCCGAAGGTCCTGGAGTATGGAGAACTCTGGTTTGCACCTCTGTATGGATTCTGGTTTGTGTCTCAGATTTTTTGGTTACTGGTTGAGGAAGCCAATCTTGGGACAGCTGGGAGTCAATGGCAAGTGTTTTTGCTAAGATGTCACATTCAACACCATCATTCTTCCTCTTTGCAGCTCTTATTCGAGAGCTTCTCCTGATCACAGGAGGCTTGGCTTCCAAGGCTCCTGGAGTATGGAAAATTCCAGTTCGCACCTTCCTATGGATCCTGGTTTGTGTCTCAGATTTTTTGGCTACTGGTTGAGGAAGCCAATCTTGAGACAGCTGGGAGTCGATGGCGCGTGTTTTTGCTGAGATGTCATATTCATCACCACCATCATTCTTCCTCTTAGGAGCTCTTCTGGTCACAGGAGGCCTAGCTTCTGAGGCTCCTGGAGTGCGGAGAACTCTTTTTGGCACCTTCCTATTGGTTCTGGTTTGTGTCTCAGGTTTTGTTGCTACTGGTTGAGGAAGCCAATCTTGAGACAGCTGGGAGTCAATGGCAAGTGTTTTTGCTAAGATGTCACAATCAACACCATCATTCTTCCTCTTTACAGCTCTTATTCGAGAGCTTCTCCTGATCACAGGAGGCTTGGCTTCCAAGGCTCCTGGAGTATGGAAAATTCCAGTTCGCACCTTCCTATGGATCCTGGTTTGTGTCTCAGATTTTTTGGCTACTGGTTGAGGAAGCCAATCTTGAGACAGCTGGGAGTCGATGGCGCGTGTTTTTGCTGAGATGTCACATTCATCACCACCATCATTCTTCCTCTTAGGAGCTCTTCTGGTCACAGGAGGCCTGGCTTCTGAGGCTCCTGGAGTGCGGAGAACTCTTTTTGGTACCTTCCTATTGGTCCAATCTTGAGACAGCTGGGAGTCGATGGCAAGTGTTTTTGCTAAGATGTCACATTCAACACCATCATTCTTCCTCTTTGCAGCTCTTATTCGAGAGCTTCTCCTGATCACAGGAGGCTTGGCTTCCAAGGCTCCTGGAGTATGGAGAACTCCAGTTCGCACCTTCCTATGGATCCTGGTTTGTGTCTCAGATTTTTTGGCTACTGGTTGAGGAAGCCAATCTTGAGACAGCTGGGAGTCGATGGCGCCTGTTTTTGCTGAGATGTCACATTTAGCTCCACCATCATTCTTCCTCTTTGCAGCTCTTATTCGAGAGCTTCTCATGATCACAGGAGGCTTGGCTTCCAAGGCTCCTGGAGTACGCAGAACTCTTGTTGGCACCTCAGTATGGTTTCCAGTTTGTATCTCAGGGTGATCCACCTGATGAAGTTTTGGGCAAGAATCGGGTTCTACGCCTTCTTGAATTCTGGATATTCCAGTCATAATCTGGGGTAACTTCCCCTGACCAAAACGGTCCTGCCGCCTTCGCCCTTGGCGCAAGGCTCTCATTTTTTAATAAGTGTTGGTTCTCTTAGTAAATTAAGTAACTAAGAATACAAAAAAACGAACACTCACAAACAAGATAAATATGCGTGCTAAAATAGTTGGCTGAAAAAAAAAAAAAACACACAGCTAATCCTATCAAATAATCACCAAAATCAGCGCTTTATAGAAAACACACAGCTAATCCTAACAAAAAAAATCACCCAAATCAGCGCTTTATAGAAAACACACAGCTAATCCTAACAAATATTCTACAAAATCAGCGCTTTATAGAAAACACACAGCTAATCCTAACAAATATTCTACAAAATCAGCGCCTTATAGAAAACGCACAGCTAATCCAAACAAATAATCGCCCAAATCTGTGCTTTATGGAAAACACACAGCTAATCCTGACAAATAATCGCCAAATTGACAGAACGCACAATGCACGTCCTACTACTTGAACTCTGCAGTAAATGACAGCTGTGCAGGCATGTTCTGTTTATACACTGAGCTGCCCACTCGCCACTATGACATCATCAACTGCTGATCATGTTACCATAGCGACAGTCATGTCACTACTGTAAACAGCAGAGTAGCAAACACGAAGCCTGATCTGTCCTTTATAATAAAGTGTTTCTAAATTAAAAAAATATATAAAATCTAGCAGTTTACCTGTCCTTACATGTGGTGGACACATTTGTTTTCGTTTTTTTTTTTTTTCCCTTTATTTTTATCTGCTGATCTGTCCAGAAAGTCTATTTATAGCCTACAACTGCAGGTAGCAGGTCAAGCTGCCCAACAAGAGCAACAGTTCGGTTGGAAAAAAAAAGAAAAACCCTCTGAAAGGGGGGGGGGGGGGTGTTACATTGATCAGCTATTATTTGTTTATGTCAAACCTTTTATCTAAAATGTGAAAAAAAAAAAAAAAACAGTTGCTGTAACTGTCTAAAATGACTTATCTGGAGTTCAGCTTTAAAGGGGTTGTAAACCCTCGTGCTTTTTCACCTTAATGCATCGTATGCATTAAGGTGAAAGACTGTCAGTGACCGCCCCCCCCCCCATTTTACTCACCTGGCTGAGCCCAATTCCCTTGCCAGAGACGCTGTTCTGACATATACTGTCCTCCTATCACATAGTGTCCGCCCCGTACTGCGCAGGCGCAGCGCTTGCGCAGTACGGAGCAGAAGGAGATGCCGAAAGTGTCCGAAGTTGATCAGCTGACCATCAGCTGTACACGGCGCTTCTGCACTTCTTAGCGATGGCTGTGTAAGAGGGCCGCTCGCCAACTATATATTCTCACTCTATGTCCACTTGGATAGTAGGGAATGATCCTGGACATAGGGTAAGAATAAAAGCGCAGGCGCCGTGTACAGCTGATGATCAGCTGTTAAACTTCGGAGACTTTCGGCGTCTCGTTTGTCCTCCGTACTGCGCCTGCGCAGTACAGGGAGGACACTATATGACAGGGGACTGTATTTCACAAGACACCCCCTGGTGCTAAACTATTTTGGGGGGGGTGGCAAATCCACCAATAACAGAAATGACAGATCAGGGGCGGGGTCTAGTGATGTCACTACTGTGCCTCCCCCTCCCAGCTCACACGTGCTTCCCTGATCGCCCTCTGACACGCTGGGGTGGCTTAGTCGCTCCGCCCTAATAGGTGACCTCTGACGCTCCGCCCCCCAACCCAGCGCCCTCCGGTCTCTTTCTCCCCCCCGGAACCAATCTGCTGAGTTGTGTGTGTCCCCTCCAATCCCGCCCCCCAGCACTGTGCATCGAGCCTGCGGTCCCCGCTCTGCACCCCGGGGGAGGCCGGACACCGGGCCCCGCACACCTCCAATGTCCCTGCAGCACGACCGAAGTCTTCCCATCTGAGCTGTGTGTGTTTGTGTGTCCTCCCACATCTCATCTCTGTGTGCCACATCCTCCATGCAGACCTCAGCCCTGTATTCACTATAGAGCTGATCTGTGTGTCCTCAAACCAGACCTATACCCCTCCTTCCTACATCCTCCATGCAGATCTGATCCCCGTGTCCTCCATACACCCTCCAACCAGACATATACCCCTCCTTCCTACATCCTCCATGCAGATCTGATCCCTGTGTCCTCCATACACCCTCCAACCAGACCAATACCGCTCCTTCCTACATCCTCCATGCAGATCTGATCCCTGTGTCCTCCATACACCCTCCAACCAGACCAATACCGCTCCTTCCTACATCATCCATGCAGATCTGATCTATGTTTCCTCCAACCAAATCTGTACCAAGACCTCCCTACATCCTCCATGCAGATCTGACCTCTGTCCTCTAAAAACCCTCCAACCAGATCTGTACCCTGTCCATCCTACATCTTCAATGCAGATCTGATCTCTGTCTTCTAAACATTCGTCAGCCAGATCTGTACCAAGACCTTAGTAAAAAAAAAAAAAAAATCATTCATGCAGATCTGATCTGTGTCCTCCAATCAGATCTGTACCCAGTCCTTCCTACATCCTCCATGCAGATCTGATCTCTGTGTTCTCCAATCAGATCTGTACCCAGCCCTTCCTACATCCTCCATGCAGATCTGATCTGTGTCCTCCAAACAGATCTGTACCCAGTCCTTCCTACATCCTCCATGCAGATCTGATCTGTGTCCTCCAAACAGATCTGTACCCAGTCCTTCCTACATCCTCCATGCAGATCTGATCTGTGTCCTCCAATCAGATCTGTACCCAGTCCTTCCTACATCCTCCATGCAGATCTGATCTGTGTCCGCCAATCAGATCTGTGCAGTGTCTCCCCTCCCCCCCCCCCAATCCCGATCAGTGAGTCCTCCCCACATCCTCCATGCAGACCTAAGCCCTGTGTTCCCTATCGGATCAGAAGTGCCCCCTCCCCCGGCTCTGTATGACCGATCCCCCCACATACATGGAAGAAAGACTGAGGGAAGCATCTGCATTGGGGGACCTGGAAGAAGTGCAAAAACTGCTCGGCGCCGGGGTGGACATCAACTCTCAGAATGAGATCAACGGCTGGTGAGTGGCTGCATGGAGGGTGACATGTTCACTGTATGTGTGTGTGTGTGTGTATATATATATATATATATATATATATATATATATACACACACATCACTACAGATAGGGGATGTTCAGATTGTACCAAGTTAGCATGGAGAGTGACACGTACACTGTATATATACACGTCACTACTAGAGGACGTTCAAACTGCACCGTGTCTGCATGGAGGGTGACAGGTATATACGGCGTACACATCACTACAAGTACATAGGAGATGGTCAGACTTCACTGAGTCTGCATGGAGGGTGACATGTATATACGGCGTACACATCACTACAAGTATATAGGAGATGGTCAGACTTCACTGAGTCTGCATGGAGGGTGACATGTACGGACTAGGAAATGGAAATAAAAGGATTTCCTTCTCTATAATACACAGACATGTCCTCCCCCCAGTTTCCTCTTCTGATTACTGTGACTTTGTTTTCCAGCTGCTGCAAGTCCTCTATAAACATGTCTGTACGTCTCCATAGCAACCATTGTTATTAGAGACTCCCTACAGGTGCTGTGGTTACTATGTATACAGTTGCTATGGTTACTACATATTGTATACAATCGCTCTCCACTTCTCAGCTGATACTTCGTATAATGACGATTGATTAGTGACAGTGATTTTGGAGAAGTGAAGCCATGGCTCCTGTGAAACGTTATTACTGCATTCTTACAATGAAAAATGTCAAAGGAAATTCTACTAGTGTGTGTGTGTATACAGCTTCACGTTGTTGGTGATTGTTTTCAGCTTCAGAGAGGACCATTGGTATCTGTGTGTGAGCAAGGACCTCTGTCAGATCTCTGCAGAGAGGCCACTGCTTGTGTGTAAGCAGCGGCCTCTCTGTCGTGTGTGTCAGATACCAGCGGTCTTCTCTGCAGAGATCTGTGTGTGTGCAATGACCTCTGTCGGATTTTTGCAGAGAGGCCACTGCTTGTGTGTAAGCAGCAGCCTCTCTGTCAGGTGTGTCAGATCTCTGCAGAGAAGACCACTGGTATGTGTGTGTGTGTGCGTGCAACAACCTCTGTCAGATCTCTGCAGAGAGGCCACTGCTTGTGTGTGTGTACACAGTCTCTCTGTCAAGTGTGCTGAATCTCTGCAGAGAGGACCACTGCTTGTGTCGAAGCAGCGGCCTCTCTCTCAGGTGTGCTGGATCTCTGCAGAGAAGACCGCCGTATCTGTGTGCAACAAACTCTGTCATATATCTGCAGAGAGGCCACTGCTTGTGTGTGAGCAGCGGCCTCTCTGTCTGGTGTGTCAGATTTCTGCAGAGGGGACCACTGGTGTGTGTGTGTGCAACAACCTCTGTCAGATCTTTGCAGAGAGGCCACTGCTTGTGTGTAAGCAGCAGCCTCTCTGCCTGGTGTGTCAGATCTCTGCAGAGAGGCCACTGCTTGTATGCATGCACAGCCTCTCTGTCAGGTGTGCTGGATCTCTGCAGAGGACCGCTGGTATCTGTGTGTGTGTGCAGCAGCCTCTGTCAGATCTCTGCAGAGAGGACCACTGCTATCTGTGCATGAGCAGCAGCCTCCATCACATCTCTGCAGAGAGGCCACTGCTTGTATGCGTGCACAGCCTCTCTGTCAGGTGTGCTGGATCTCAGCAGAGGACCACTGGTATCTGCGTGTGTGTGCAGGGATCTCTGTCAGATCTCTGCAGAGAGGATCGCTGGTATATATGTGTGTGTGTGTGTGTGTGTGTGTGTGTGAGCAGCAGCCTTCATCAGATCTCTGCAGAGAGGCCACTGCTTGTGTGTGAGCAGCAGCCTCTCTGTCGGGTTTGTTGGATCTCTGCAGAGAGGACCACTGGTATTTGTGTGTGTTTGCGTGTGTGTGAAGCTATCTCTGTCAGATCTCTGCAGAGAGGATCGCTGGTATATGTGTGTGTGTGTGTGTGTGAGCAGCAGCCTCCATCAGATCTCTGCAGAGAGGCCACTGCTTGTGTGTGAGCAGCAGCCTCTCTGTTGGGTTTGTTGGATCTCTGCAGAGAGGACCACTGCTACACCCAGGGAGCCGAGGCGGATGTCAGTTTTTGGGATTTTTCTTTTCTCGTTCTGTTTTCTGGTGTGACAGCCTTGTGTCTTCTCCCGCACACAGGACTTGCCTGCACTGGGCTTGTAAGCGCAATCACCCCCACATCGTGTCCTACCTGCTAGAAGCCGGAGCTGATAAAGACATCTTTACCAACAAAGGAGAGAAAGCTGCTCAGCTCACCTCCAAGAGGGAGATCAAGAGAGTCCTGGGAGGCAAGTTTGTCATTCTTTTCCTGCCCCCCCCCCCCCCTACCACCAAGCCAGGGATGTACTCATAAAGCCCTTCTCCTCATTAACATGGGGACAAGGTGTCTTGTCAGGGGGGTGCTCCCTGGTAGGGAACCCTCAAAGGCTCTTATTTCTAAAAAATTTGCTGCTCAAAAGTTTCAGCTGTTGCAGATAATCCCCGTGATGTGTCTAATATGTGTATTTCTGATGACTGTTAGCTCCATCTGGTGGCCAGGCTGCAGTATTTTTATTTTTCTGAAATACTGAAATTAGGAAAATAATGCATTATGGCCACTAGATGGCGCTGGCAGTCATGGGATATTTACATTTTAGAAACAGAATTGGGAACATTTTATAATGGTTATTTAAATGCTCAGGCGATCATACAGCCATATTTTATTTATTCTTTTTTTTTTATGAATAGACCCCCATTGATCAAACCTTTGCAGTAGGGACACAGGCAGGGAGTCTAACGCCTCACTACTCCTTCCAAAGCTTAAAAAAATAATTAGCTTTATACGATATAACATTGTTATAAAGATCGTTAAAATGTCTCCCTTTTTGTTGCATCCTATTTTGATGTAAGTTGGCTTATTTCCACATCTGGGGGAAAGGAAGACATTTCTCCAAGCAGCTTTATAAAGCTTTATAAATAATAAATAGGTGATTTTAAACCCTTCCATATACCCAGTGAAGTGACTATCCCCGGGTGATGCACAGAGATGAAACAAAACTTCCTACATAAGTTGTACCTGTTTACCTGCAGTCTTCTCTTCTCTACATCCATTCAAGGTGTAGAATTTATAAAGCTTGTCTGAGCTTTCAGGAAAAAAGATGGAGCGGAGATCTGAAGTCACACTCTGCAGAGCTCAGTGAGGAGAGCTCTTGAGAGTCGATTAGAGGGAAGGGACAACCCCCCCCCCCCCCCCACACAGGAACAGAGCTTAGGCTGTCAATCACAGGCTCGAGCTCCCTCCCCGTCACCTTTTTTGGTGTCAGGAAAACTTGTCAGAAGTGACTCATGCAGATAGCAGAGGAAGGAGGCAGCAGACAGTAATGACTCTTAGTGCTCTGGATTGAGACAAGTACACACTATAGAGGGATATGCTTTGTTCATCTGAGGTTTTTTCAACCACGTTAAGGCTGAAGATTAGTTTGCTATTAATTTGGATTTCCTAGCTCAGCTCTCCCTCCTCATCAACGCACTAACGATTATTTTAAAATAAAATCTTTCCATTTTATAGCTCATTTTAGTGGTCATCACCGGGTCTCTGTACTTCTCTATGCAATGCAGGTAGATCAGCGGGAGGGGCCAGCAGGATGCCGTACATGTCTTCCTGAAAACATCACAGCTCCCTGCCTCAGTAATCCTCTCAAGAATCTTCAAGAGGAAGTAAACTCTGATGGGTGTTACTTCCTCTTTGCTTCCCTGCAAAGGTAAAGCATAATGGGCTACTATGCATGGCATAGGAGCCCATTATGTGACACTTACCTGCAGGAGAAGCCCGCGATGTCCCCGTCTTCCTCGCTAGTAGCGAGCGTCCATTCTCCACCCCTCTTCCTTCCGGGGCTGCGAACTCCGGCTCTGTGACTGGCCGGAGTCGCGCAACGTCGCGTGACGTCACTCCGGCACGCCTTTAACGGCATGACCCCAGCTAGAAACGGCACAGCGTGCCCTTTCTAATTCCGGCGCATGCGCAGAAGAAATCGCCCTACGGCGATTCATTCTTCACCCCTCTCCCTTCCGGGGCTGCGAACTCCGGCTCTGTGACCTGGCCGGAGTCGCGCAACGTCGCGTGACGTCACTCCGGCACGCCTTTAACGGCATGACCCCAGCTAGAAACTGCACAGCGTGCCCTTTCTAACTCCGGCGCATGCGCAGAAGAAATCGCCCTACGGCGATTTGCAAATATCTCCTAGACCGTGCAGGTCTGGGAGATATTTCAAGCACCTACAGGTAAGCTTTACTCTAGGCTTACCTGTAGGTTAAAGTGGTTGTATAGGGTTTACAACCACTTTAAGTCCTAATGCAAGAATATTGGGCTGGACATGCAAAATATCTAAATGCCTTGATGGGTGGGTGTCGGTCTGGAGGAGTGGGCGTTCCTAGGCAGGCTTGTAGACATAGGTAACGCCCACATGTCATCATGAGCTTCCATGATTGACAGAACTGAGTGAAAGGGGCGGGCTAAGGACAGTCAGGCCGGGGAGGAAAGGGCTAGAATTATGGGTGCTCCACCGGTGGCCCCTTCCTCTGTTGTGGAACTACAAGTCACATGAGGCATTGAAAGGCTAACAGTTACAAGCATGACTCTCAGAGACATGATGGGAATTGTAGAGAGAGAAAAATATCACCGCTCTGAAAGAGGTCTGTGAGGAACAAACATTTTCTCCATGCTGGAAGTAACAGGTGCGGGCAATGCTGGTAATTGAGAGGTAAACGAGAAATCCTGGACAGCCGCACTCAAAAGTAATCTTCGATCTTTATTTAAATATAATCATAAAAATACATGCCACAGCATCACAATGCAGGAAAGCTGACGCGTTTCCCACTGTAGTCAGTGCTTAATCATAGCTATGATTAAGCACTGACTACAGTGTGAAACGCGTCAACTTTCCTGCTTTGTGATGCTGTGGCATGTATTTTTATGATTATATTTAAATAAAGATCGAAGATTACTTTTGAGTGCGGCTGTCCAGGATTTCTCGTTTACCTCTCATGATGGGAATTGTAGTTCTGCAACAGCTGGAAGGCCACAGGTTGAGCACCCATGGGCTAGATCAGGGATCTCCCAAAGTACGGCCCTCCAGCTTTTGCAGAACTACACGTCCCATGATTTGTTGTTAAACTGTGACATTCAGAGGCATGATGGGAATTGTAGTTACTGAACAACTGGAGGGCCATAGTTTGGAGACCCCTGGGCTAGATGATGCTGAACGCCGTCCAGCCAGGAAATGAGGTGGGCTCTGCCTTGCTGCAGTTTCTAATGCACGTTGCGAGAAGCTCACAGTGTGCAGTGAAATCGGTGCAAGCCATTTCAGTCCACGAGAGGAGCCGGTACAACTCTGCATTGTCCCACAATTCCCGGGGTCCCCGAACACTCCCAGGGAAGATACGTTTCATTGCTTTCCTTTTTTAGCAGCCCAGAAAGGACGCACTAGGTAAGAGCTAGCTGGGAAAGTTCTGCAGCCAGGTGAAAGGCCCTTCAGTGTCAGAACCGGCGTGCGGGCACCCAGGCTGGAGCCTAATAGCTCCTCTGCAAGCAGCCGATCAAAATCTATGACAGACTGAAATACGCAGTTGCTGGACGGCCTACCACTAGGGGTCGCCGCTTTTTTCTGCCTGGTTTGTATTGAACACGTTTTGCGTTTTTTTTTTTTTTTTTTTTGTAAATAAATGTTTCTTTTTATTACAGTGGAGGATTTGGAAGCAGAGGAAGTTAAACCTGAACCCGATTTATCGTTTATCCCGAATTACCTCGCCAATCCGCCTTTCCCGTACGGCTATACCCGCGACAGCGCCGTCAAGCAAGAGGCCACCCCCGCAACGTTCGCCGAAAACGGAAACCCGCACATCGCACCGCCGCCACCCCCCACCAGTTTTCCTTTGCTGAGCAACGGCGTGGAGAACATTCACCTGACCGCTTCCGTGAAGAAAGAGGACAAATTCCCGTCTTTGTTTTACAACGGCGAAGTCCAGATCCCGCCAGAATGTGCGCACTCGCCGGTACAGGCTGGATCCGTGTGCCAGACGCCGGTCTCCCAGAACCGCGGGATGTTCTCACCGCTTCCCTCTAATCTTCCGCACAGCGCCGCTCATGGTGGACCTATGCAAGTCTTTCAGCCGTTCTTCTTCACCGGAGCCTTCCCGTCTAACATGAAAGGTACCGCTGCGTGCTTTGCCGGGGGCTCACAAATAGGTCTCCTTCCCTGCAGGAGGAGGCTGGGCAGCCATGTTTTTCAGATCCCTCCTCCATCAGCACACTACCAACTTCAACACTGGTATTTGGCTTAAAGTGGTTGTAAATTCTTACAGATACCCAGTGAGGTGACTGGCCTCAGATGATACACAGAGATGAAACAAATCCTCCTATATAAGTTGTATCTGTTTATCTGCAGTCTTCTCTACATCCGTCCAGAATTTATAAAGCTTGTCTAGGGCGGAGATGAAAATTACACTCTGCAGAGCTCAGTGAGGACAGTTCTGAGATCTGATTGGAGGGAAGGGACACACCCCTCTTCACACAGCAACAGACCTGAAGCTGTCAGTTACAGGCTGTATGGTTAAGCTCCTCCCCGTCACCTTTTATTTTTTCTTGGTGTAAGAGAAACTTGTCAGAAGTGACCCAAGCTGATAGCAGAGGAAGGAAGCATAAGACAGCAATGCCACTTTCTCTGGAGTGGGACAAGTACACACTATAGAGGGATATGCTTTGTTCATATTTCATGTCTGAGGTTTACAGCCACTTTAAAGCTCAACAGCCCGGGCACAGATTTAGGCCCCATTCAGATTTCACATAGTTGGAACAAACATTCCCACTCCTAATTTTGTTCATCGCGATTTACACGTGTTTCCGCACGTTGTGCATAGGCAGCCCATTCATTTGAATGGACTGCCCTGTACATGTTTGTCACCTAAAGGAAGCACCTGCTCCTTTTTGCCCAACAAGCTTAATGCTATTTTTTTAAAGGCGTGTTTTGATGCGATTTTGTCGCGCTACAGTCACGGCAAAATCGCACTGCATGTAGGGTGACTTTAAGTATAATTGCCACCCAAACGCAGGGTGCATGTTTTATCACGATTTGGAATTGCAAGCAGATTTGAGGCGATTCCAAATTGCCAAGTGTGAATGGGGCCTTTTAAAAGTGAGCTCTTGTGTCAGGGGGGTACAAAATAAAAATGCAGCTGTGGCTGCCATATTCGCCTCCCCTTCTGCACCCAGAATAAAGACACAATCGTCAAAATATTTTAATATTCAGTGTTTCAATAGTGTTGCACTATATAGAGATTAAATACCTTCCCTTTAAATACATGTGTTTATTTTATTTAACTTTACTGCTGTCACAAGGGGGTTAAATGGGATCTTCATTGCTCCACCATCACCTGTACCTCTTCTTCTCTCCCCCCCCCCCCCGCTTACCGGGAGGTTCTGCACATTTTAAATATTCACATACCCAGCGTATCCGGTGTTGCCCCCTGCCACCGCTTGATCCCGCACTGCCATATTGTTTCAGACGTCACCCAGAGGCCCGTCTGCTCTTCCGGGTTTAGCGGGCAGACCTCCCGGTGATGCCCCACTTGGCCCAAACCCTGCCTCCTTTGTAAATTAAACACTCTGCCTCCTGGGATATGTGAAATGCATAACCCAGGAGCCACAGCAGGCATTGTGGGTGTCATTCGCTCATTCGCCTAGGCAAGTGACGGGCATAAGGGCGGAGCCAAAGACTTTTTTTTTTTTTTAAGAAAAGGTAAATAAAAAAAGCAGCACTATGCACGTATAGGATAGAAGAAAGAGTGGCGCAAACTTCATTAAGAGGGTGAAGACCTGTTTAACAAACCCCCATTTGATGCCATTGGGCAGGTGACAGGTACTCCTTATGGAGACATTGTGTGTCTGTTAAAGGAGAAGTACAGCTAAAGCAGTTTGTTCTGCACCCCTGTGACCCGTTTTCAGCAAACATTGAGCTAAAGCCCGCTGTTGCCTGTCGTTACAGAGCAGGTCCAGGATCGGGCAAGATCTCGACAATGAAGTCGGGATCCGCCCACATGCCTGGACCGGAGCCCGGCTCAGCCTCTTAGCGCGCCGCTGAGAGCCTGACCTGGCCACTCCTGCCCCTCCACAGCCCAGCGCTCCAGTGAGCAAGGGGGGGGAAGGGGGCAGAGCAGAGAGCGGTGACTGTCAGTCACCAGCTCCCTCCTCAGGGAGCTCTGAGAACTGAGCCATCGCAGTGTTTGCTCGGTTCTCAGTGTTAGAGCCGGCGGGGGGGACAGATGCAGCATTGGACCGATGCTGCATCCATCTAGGCAAGTATAATTCTTAAAAAGATATATAAAAATGCCATACTTCTCTTTTAAACTCGGCAATGTCTTCCCTGCCCTCCAAAGCAGCTAACCAAACGCAGATCGTGCTAAGAAATGATCGCTCCCAGCTTCATTCACTGCAGAGGAGATTGAGGAAAAGATGTTCCTCGATCTCCTTCCACTCTCCATCCATCAGCCCTCCAGTGGTCCCAGGCTCCTGAGAAGAGTGGGAGAGCCCTGTAAGCACAGGGAGTGTGCCGGCAGGGGTAGATAGCATTGCCTGCACTGTACAAGTGATCAGGTGGTTTTACAGCCACGTGCATCACTTTACCCTACAGCCTGAATCTGGCTGAACAAAACGAGCAGACGCTACTGCAGCCATAAGTTTGTGACCAACCCTTCACTCTGTGGACATACTATATATATTCAAAGAGCTAAAGTGGTTAAATCAGCTAAATACTCACCAGATGTACCATCACAAAAGGTGCACACAGTAACCACAGTGGTCTCTGTAGAGCAGGGGTAGGCAACCTGGGGCCCTCCAGCTGTTTCCCATGAGGCATTGCAAGGCTGGCAGTTGCAATTCCTCCCAGAGGCATGATGGAACTTGTAGTTTTGCAACAGCTGGACGGCCCCAGGTGGCCCATTACTGAGTGAGACCCAGAAATCTCCAATCCGCATAGCTCATGGTGTCAGCTGGTTGGGAAGCTCCTGGTGGATCTTCAACAGGTATTCGATCCATGTATGGACAGGCTGATTGTACCCAGGTTGATTCATCCATCCATTGAATAGGGTACAAACCAGCATGTTGAATTTTTAGCATGCGATTATTGCCTGCAGCTATAGCCGCTACCAATAATCCTTGTGTTCTCCCAGCAGGGACCCAGCCCCCTTGCCAGAAGAACACAATATCTCTGTGGGAATCAATTTTCTTTCTTGCAACCCGTGACTGCAGGAAAGGAAATCGCATAATCCTATGGCTTGTCTTAGATGGAAAAGGAAGCTGAACATGCTGCTATCTGTGAATGGTACAAGGACTAACATTCTATAGAATGCATACTGCATTTCTGATGTGATTTTGTTTTTCTTGCTCTTGGGTAGAATTAGTCCTGAAAGTGAGAATTCAGAGCAGTGCCCCCGGGGACAACGATTTCATCGAGGTGGAGATGGACAGGGAGGCCCTGACCTACAGAGAGCTGCTCCGAGTCTGCTGCTATGAGCTGGGCGTCAGTCCAGACAACGTAGAGAGAATCCGCAAACTACCGAACACTATGCTCCGGAAGGTAGGTGCCAGACCATCATCGGTTTCCTAATTTAAAGCTTATGTAACTGAAGTAATAGATAGCCAAGTATTCCTCCTCCTTTGCACAGCCCTATGGTCAGCTTAAGCCAAACCTGCCATGTGTCAAGCAGCTTGATTACAGTCATGTGAAAAGCAGCCTATCCCATTGATCTGTAGATGAATAAACAGAAAGATACAAGATCAATGTCTTTAGTGACTACTCTGGATTGCGGGTGAACTGGGACAAATCTAATCTCTTTCTATTGGATCCTGATGCAACTTTGCGATTTCACCCGGACTCTAGATTGCAAGTGGTGTCCTCTTTTAGATACCTGGGGTTTATAGTGCAACTATCCTTGACCTCTTACATTGATAATAACCTGTATCCCCTATTACCCTTAAAATGATCTATCTACCTAAATTATTATATGTTTTTACCAACTACCCTTGTAGGATCCCCAAATCCATTTTCAGGCGGATAGATACGATTTGCATGGCATTCCTATGGAATGGTAAGGCCCCTAGGGTGACATTGGAGACGCTGAGGCTGCCAACACACCTGGCGGGCTTGGCGTCTCCGAGCTTCTATCTGCACTATTTAGCCTCCCAACTAGTCCACATTCATGACTGGCTACACCTGGTTGTGGCGAACACCTAAACTATTACTGAGGGAGCTATTGCCTCCTCTCTAGAGACCCTACATAATATTGTATGTAGAGGTCGGGTCCCGGCTCTTCGGGGCACGTCTATGTTGGCCACCTCACTTTCCCTATTCCACCTGATTTTCTCAAAAATTGCTAAAGTCCCCTGGTCAGCCTCCCCCAAATAACCCTCTATGGTTCAATCCCAACTTAAAAGAACTGTACTCTCTGCCTGACCCACAATATTGGTACTCTAGAGGAGTCAAATACTTGAACCACCTCTATGACACACGGGGATTTAAATCATTTCAACAAATGTGCATTGATTTTGACTTCCGACGTTCATACTAGTTCTTTTACTACCAACTCCGTCATGTTCTTCATGCTCAGTTTGACTCTCTAGACCAGTGTTTCTCAACTCCAGTCCTCAAGGCGCCCCAACAGGTCATGTTTTCAGGATTTCCCTCAGATAAAACAGCTGTGGTAATTACTAAGGCAGTGAAACTGATCAAATCACCTGAGCGAAATAATGGAAATCCTGAAAACATGACCTGTTGGGGCGCCTTGAGGACTGGAGTTGAGAAACCCTGCTCTAGACAACCCTATCATCATACCTCCATTAGAGAAAATGCTAAGACACCCCGACCCTACTAAATTTATTTCCACATATTATTATGCTGCCCTCACGACTGATTGCAACCCTGGGTTCAGAATAGCCCAGACAAAGTAGTCTTCCATGGACATCCCCTTTACAGAAGATGACTGGTCAGAATTCAGTGACACATGCAAGTCCTCAGTGATCTCTTCCAGGGATCGTATCATACACATTAAAATCTTTCATCCATCTCACCTTACCCCTGCTAGGTTACATAGAATGGGGCTGTCAACAGGGGGGAAGTTTGGGACTTTAAATGAGGCACATTATATGTACCTCCATCCCCGGTACGAGTACGTAAACAGTATAGAATGGGGTTGTCCCCCCCACAGCTGATTGTTTTAGAGGATGTGGTCAAGCGGCAGACCTCCTACACTGTTTCTGGTCTTGTCCAGCGGTATAAAGTTTCTGGGTGGAGATAGGTTCCTTCCTCTCATCTGCAATAGGTCTTCCGAATATTCTACACCCCAAGAACTGCCTCTTGGGTGTTTTTGGTGACTTGCATATATCATCTTGTGCTAAGAGACTCCACCGCATCCTGTACTTTTACGCAAAGAAGTCCATTTTACTACATTGGAAAGGTTCACAGACACCCCTAAAGTCCATCTGGTTAAAATAATTAATGACTCTTTACCATTACACAAACTCACGTTTGAGACTCGGAAAAGCACCAAAACCTTTCAAAAAATATGGGGCAGATGGATAGCTAGCCCTCTAACCCTTACCCCAGAGTAGACATATTGTTACCCTGTTTCCCCAAAAATAAGACCTAGCGTGATTGTCGGTGATGGCTGCAATATATAAGCCCTACCCCCCAAATAAGCCCTAGTTAAAGTCCTTGTAGGTCTTATTTTCAGGGTAGGGCTTATTTTCGGGGGAAAACAGGGTAGGGCTTATTTGGGGGGTAGAGCTCATATTGCAGCCATCACCGACAATCACGCTAGGTCTTATTTTCGGGGAAACAGGGTATATACCAGGGATCCTCAAACTACGGCCCTCCAGCTGTTGCAGAACTACACTTCCCATGAGGCATTGTAAAACTCTGACATTCTGAAGACCCCTGTCATATACTATTCTTGATCATGCCATGCACTTCACTGTGTTAATATATCTAGCTGCCTTTCAAACCTGGAGAACTGTCTGATGGTCCTATCTCGTAGTATTGCAGTTAATAATCACGAGGCATGTAAATTGATATACGTTTATTGAATGTCCAAGTGTATTACATGTTCATGCACTGCTATGAATAACCAAAGTTTCTTTTTTGTATATTGATTGGTTTATCAAATCTCAATAAAAATATCTTTTAAAAAAAACAGAAAGATACAAAAAACAATGGGGGTTATTTATGAAAGGAAAATCCACTTTGCACTGCAAGTGCACTTGTTAGTAAAGTCGCTGTAGATCCGAGGGGGACATGCAAGGAAAATAAAAAACGGCATTTTAGCTTGCACATGATTGGATGATAAAATCAGCAGAGCTTCCACTCATTTCAGATCTACCCCTTAGATTTAGAGCGACTGCACTTCCAAGTGCACTTTCAAGTGGTCTTGTAGTGCAAAGTGGATTGGCCTTTCGTAAATAACCCCCACTGGGGGTTATTTACGAAGGGCCAATCCACTTTGCACTACAAGTGCAAACTACAAATGCAAAGTGCACTTGAAATTGCACTGAAAGTGCACTTGAAATTGCACTGAAAGTGCACTTGAAATTGCACTGAAAGTGCACTTGAAATTGCACTGAAAGTGCACTTGGAAGTGCAGTCGCTGTAGATCTGAGGGGGACATGCAAGGAAAATAAACAGCATTTTAGCTTGCACATGATTGGATAATAAAATCAGCAGAGCTTCCCCTCATTTCAGATCTACCCCTCAGATTTAGAGCGACTGCACTTCCAAGTGCACTTTCAGTGCAATTTCAAGTGCACTTTGCACTTCTAGTTTGCACTTGTAGTGCAAATTGGATTTGCCTTTCGTAAATGACCTGCAATGTTTCTTTCTTTTCTTTCTGTTTCAGTGGCTGAGCAATGTTGTTGATAAAGGCTCCTTAGTATCGGCATTGGTGCAACCCTAGTAGAGAGGGTTGGTAGGGTGGATGAATCTGACAGCATATAAATATTCTAATTCTACGGTTCTCCTTTATTTTAGGATAAAGACGTTGCAAGGCTTCAGGACTTTCAGGAGCTGGAACTGGTTCTGAAATATGACCACAGTCCCTTCAGGAACGCCACACTGACTGATAGGCCATGCTTCAACAAGAAGGCTTCACAACTAACCTACTGATAGAAGGATCTGTGTACATCTTCTATCCAGAGATTTACAGCTAACCCACTGATAGTTCTGTGTACTTCTTCTTCTACCCAGAGATCTGCAGGTAACCTACCGATAGACAGCTTTGTGTACTACTTCTACTCAGAGATTCACAGCTAACCTTCCAATAGACGGCTCTGTGTACTCCTTCTGTCTAGATAACTCCTGACAATAACACATGCCTCACATACAGCCGTGCCGTCTAGCATTGCCCTTGGGTGGAGGGTCAGCATGTAATTCAAACACATTGACAAGGTAAAGAAGATGCATACCGTTCCTTCTTATGGCGTCAAGAAGCACAAAGGGTGAAAACCGCAAAGTACCTTCTATTACGTTCTGAGTTTCCTTTTCCGTTAAATGCCGAATACAGCAACCCTTGGACATCCAGCTGTTTTGGAACCAAAAACACGCTGGGACTTTCGTAGTTCATCAGCTAGAAGAGTCCTTGGCTACCAAAGCCTGCTCCTGTCTCATGTAAGGTATATTTATCGCATATCACTCAGCTTCTAGGCAAAGCTACACTCACCAGCCATTGTAGTGCCGCAGACTCCAGCATGAAAGGTGTGCTGAGACTTGTAGTTCCACGACAGCTCAGCAGGATGCTTAATACAGATCTGGGCAGTTCATGAGCTAAACTCTGAGCTGGTAGCAAGTGATAGGTGTCCCAGGACCAGCTCATCAAGTCAAAGCCTGCTGTGTGATAATGAATGGCAGTCTCAGCCTGGACCCCCACCAGGCCACGCCCCCAACGCATTTCACTCTGCCCGCCGGAACTTACTCATTGGGATCTCTGAGCTACTACAGGGAATCACTGACACGTTTGCTGTTAACATTTTAGTAAAAGGACAATTTTGCTGGAAATGTAATGAGATCATTTTACGAGTTTATTTCCTTCAGTCGTATTCCCAAATTATCTCCCGCTGTACATTCACCTCCATCAGTTTGGGTGTCAGTGTCCAGGAAGTCTGTACTCTCCCAGTCCAGCTGTGGTTGAAACCGTGCATAACTTTATGGAGTTGGTAGAGGTAACAGGGGTTTGTTTACAGTAGGCCTCGATGATCCCAACAGACCATATGGAATTATGACAACCTTTATCTGTATCACTTCTACCTCTGGGTCATCTGATGTGATTGGCTGCTCCCGTGCATGCTGGCTTTTTGTTGAATATGGTAATTCCTTTAAAGAACTAGTTCATGGTATTAAAAAAAAATTCCCCTCAGCCCCCTCCCTAGCTCCTTAATACAGTAAACTGTGCCAAACCACCCTCCTGTCACCCCTTTCCACCCACATCCCACAAGGCCATACTTAAAGTGATTGTAAAGCTTTACCTGTTTATTATTTTATTTAACCACTTGCCGACCGGCTCCTGTACATATACGTCGTCAGTTTAAAGATGCATATCTCGGTAATGGCAGCAGCTGCTGTCACATTCGAGGTATCCATCTTTTGAGCTGGCGGTTCTGTGTGCGATAATGGTGGTCTCTGCGGCGGATTCGCCGTCGGCAGCGGCGGAGGCGATCGGGACCTGTCCATGGCTGGATTTGGAGGCGAGTGAGAGGAAGATGGCCCCCACCCATCTCCATACTATAGCAGGGCAGAAGTGACGTCAAAACCTCACTTTCACCCATATGTCTTTAAAGGGCCATTTTTCTGTTGTGATTTTTTTTTCAAATGACAATTTTTTTTTTTTTTTTTGCTTTTAAGTCCAAATATGAGATCTGAGGATTTTTTGACCCCAGATCTCATATTTAACAGGACCTGTCATGCTTTTTTCTATTACTAAGGGATGTTTAAATTCATTGTAATAGGAATAAAAATGACCCTTTTTTTTTTTTTTTTTTTTTTTTAAAACAGTGAAAAAAAAAATAAAATAAAGTAAAATAAATAAGAAAAAAAATTTTTTTTAAAGCGTCCCGACGAGCTCGCGTGCAGAAGCGAACGCATACGTGAGTAGCGCCCGCATATGAAAACGGTGGTCAAACCACACATGTGAGGTATCACCCCAATCGTTAGAGTGAGAGCCATAATTCTAGCCCTAGACCTCCTCTGTAACTCAAAACATGCAACCTGTAGAATTTTTTTTTAAACCTCACCTATGGAGATTTTTAAGGGTAAAAATTTGACGCAATTCCACGGCGTAACATTATCTTTCACAATATAAAAAAATTGGGCTAACTTTACTGTTGTCTTATTTTTTTTTATTCAAAAAAGTGAATTTTTTCCAAAAAAAGTGAATTTTTTCCAAAAAAAAGTGCGCTTGTAAGACCGCTGCGCAAATACGGTGTGACAAAAAGTATTGCAATGTCCGCCATTTTATTCTCTAGGGTGTTAGAAAAAAAAAAAAAAAAAGTATAATGTTTGAGGGTTCTGAGTAATTTTCTAACACCGAGTCTGAAAAAGTAGCCTGGTCTTTAAGTGGTTAAAAAAAATGTTCTACTTATCTGCTCTGTGCACAGAGAAGCCCCAATGCGCCTCTTCTGGGGGTCCCACTCCTGGGTCCTCCCCCTCGCCAGGTGCTCCCATAGAAGGCTTTCTATGGGGACACCCGTGCGGGCTTGCTCCTGAGTCGCACTGCCTGCATCTATTGACAGACCGCACCCCCTTTCCCTCACTGCAGAATTTGACTGACAGCAGCAGGAACCAATGACTCGCACTGCTATCAATCACCCTGTGAGGAGGGAGAGCGCCGCTGTTCTCATGCACATTGCTGGATGGACAATGGGCTTAGGTAAGTATAAGAAGAGGGGTGTTATGTGACACAGAAAGGATAAGTTCACCTTTGGGAAGATGTTACATGTTCCCGTTTTTTAGGGTGGAACATGTAACATGGTCCCAATGCGGCAGCTGCTGCCCAATTCCCCCCTCCCTTTGACAGCAGTACAGGGAGAAATTCCCCATTCTAGCACTACTGTCACTTTTTGAAATCAGCGCGGCTGTGCGCGGCTTTGCCCACACAGCCAAGTCATTCAGTCACACAGCTCTGAATGTGAACAAACTATAAGCCCCAACGTCCTTTGCGGCTGTCGGCTTGTAGTTCTTAATGAACTACCACGGCGCTGTGGAGTGTTGTGGTAGTTTATTGATTCTTCCTGTCCGTGTATCTGCTTGCCCATATGGATGGATGGATGTAGGGGCACACAGATGCACAGAAAGATCTGCAGGAGACCTGCATGGCACCAGTAATCTTCTGATCGCTGGTACAATGCTTTACAGGCTCCAAAAAAAATAAATTCACATTTTTTCTTTTTTTTTACCTGCAAAAAAATGTTTATTTATTCTTTTTGTTTTTAATTTGAACTTATCCTTTTAATGCATACAATGCATTAAGGTAAAAAAAAAAAAACCTTTGGGCTTTAGAACCACTTTATCTCATTTGACAGCAATGGCCCCCTGTGCTTTTTAGAGCTCAGCTAGTAAAATCTGAGTTCCAGGCTACCCTCGCCTGCATAGACCCATAGATTCGAATGGGCCTTACCTGCATTGCAAGAGCAACGTCTAATTTAAGTCTTTGTGATATAAGTGCACAGGCCGGGCTGGAATCTGCCCAGGAGACCTCAGGTGCCAGAGGAGGTTAATACAAACCTGTGGGTAGGTACGCCATTTACTGTATTGTGGGGGCTAGTGGGACTTTTTTTTGTAAACTATTCGTTACGAAATCTCCTGCTTACAGTCGGCTTAAAGGGGAATTCCACGGAAAGAGAATATTTGTGATTTTGGTAGATTTCAAAGAGGTAACCTACCCAACGTCTGTTTGTTGGGGAATTCTGGAGGAGAGATCTATATAATGGGGTTCTTAGGTCTGCGCCCAGCTCTTGCTGTCCTGGGCACGCCTGCACATGGCAGCCCCATAGATTTCCATGGGACCTTCAGCAATAGTCTTTGGCCTCAGGGCAGCCCTATAAAAGTCTATGGGGCACTAAAGTGCAGGCGTGGCCAGGACAGTGAGGCTTGTAGCGCTGGATGTAAATACACGGGAGGCTGCTGGCCATGGATTAAGTGAAATATTCATCGGTGGAGAGGGAATGGGGGATAAAAAGGATAAGAAAGAGCACTTTGTTCAAAAGTCAACTTATTGTTTCAATCTACTACTTTCCCCGGTGATCCTGACATGAAAATCTTTGTTCAGACACTTCCTGTTATAGGATGCAAAACTCTATTCCTTTCTTTTAATTGATCTTTTGCATTGTCACACGGGCATCCAGTGGTGGCTACAAATGGTCGTTTCAACACAAATCACTCAGGCATGGTCCACTGTTGTCTCTATCAGGAAACCTGCTCAATGTGACCATTGCTGGAGTGCATGTAGAAAGGAAGTGGTTGCCAAGAGACTGCAGGAGATCAGCGTCACTGAGACTGAACAAAAGGTGAAAAAGATGAAAACGAGGACTAAAAATGACAATGCATAGAGCAAATTAAAAGCCATCCAGTTCAGGTTTATATCCAATTTATGTGACACAATGTTCATTTTCGAAAAATAACCAACACATATGGGGTTATTTATGAAAGACAAATCCACTATGCACTACAAGTGCACTTGGAAGTGCAGTCACTGTAAATATATTATTTATTTCAGTTACTTATATAGCGCCGTCAATTTACGCAGCGCTTTACATATACATTATACATTCACATCAGTCCCTACCCTCAAGGAGCTTACAATCTAAGGTCCCTAACTCACATTCATACATACTAGGGACAATTTAGACAGGATCCAATTACCCTACCAGCATGTCTTTGGAGTGTGGGAGGAAACCGGAGTACCCGGAGGAAACCCACGCATGCACAGGGAGAACATGCAAACTCCAAGCAGGTAGTGTCTGTGGTTGGGATTCGAACCAGCAACCCTTCTTACTGCTAGGTGAAAGTGCTATCCACTACACCACCCTAAATCTGAGGGGAAGCTCTGCTGATTTTATCATTTAAATCTTGTGCAAGCTAAAATGCTGTTTTTTATTTTCCTTGCATGTCCCCCTCGGATCTACAGCGACTGCACTTCCAAGTGCACTCGTAGTGCAAAGTGGATTTGCCTTTAGAAAAATCAACCCCATAGTGAGAGATTTATTAAAACTGGAGCACACAAAATCTGGTGCAGCCGTATGCATAGTAACCAATCGGCTTCTAACTTCACCTTGTTCAATTCAGCTTTGACAATGAGCCCCGGGTTCACACTGCGGGTTCACACTTTGAAGTCGGACTTCGGCATGATTCGCATGCAACTTCTTTAACAGAAGTCAATGCAAGTCGGACCAAACGTAGTGCAGGAACCTTTTTTCTAAATCGGAGCAGCTCAAGTCGCACCGACTAGAACGGTTCCATTGTACAGAATGGGGGCCAACTGCGGTCAGACTTCTGATGTGACAAGTGCTCCAAAATCGAGGGGTTGTTGCATTAGTGTGAACTGAGCCTAAGGCTTCATTGTACCACTCCAAAGTTGCGCCAACTTTGGATGGGTGCAACTTGGATACGACTTTGGCTTTGACCAGTGATAGTGGACAACTGTTGCATTTTATAATATTCAAGTACATTTTTCAATCAACTTTTGAGGGTTAAAATTGAAGCCTATGGCCCTCAAGTCGCATGAAAGTCGGACCAAAGTAGTGCATTAACTACTTTGAAATCGCTGCAACTTTAAATCGAGCGTATATGAATGGTTATCATTGGAAAACATAAGGGAACGACTTGCCATGAAAAGTTGCTCAAGTGTGAATGGAGCCAAAACCAGGAGACTGATTGGTTACTATGCAGAGCTGCACCAGCTTTAGTAAATCTCCCCCATATTGTATGTTCACATGAAAACCTGTTCTGCATTTCTTCAGACCCCTCAAATATCATACTCAGTCCAACAAACAGCAGCAAATGAACCGTTTCTGCAGCATCCCAGCCCTGGGACTCCACATGCGTTGTAGCACTTTAACTGATTTTTTTTTTTTTGCCTACCTGTAAAGCCTAAACAAGTATAAAGCCAGTGAAGCTGGAACTCCCGATCTACATTATTGGTCACGGTCAGTGGACAAGCATGACAGGGGACTAGCACTTTCAGCCAGAGATCAGCAAAAGCAGCCAATGTATTTCATTTAATACTTCCTTAAATTCTGGAGCAAATATTTAATCTTGGAAATTTTTAAACATTTAAGTAACCTGTGGATGTGGTGGTCGGTTTTCCATGAACAAGTCACAACAACGGGCAACGCACCCGGGGGAACGCTGCACTTAGAACTGAGGATGTGTTAATATCAATGTCCTTCACTCTCCGTTGCTGTATAGATTTGCAGTATAGAACTTACCTGCAGTATTTTGGAGGGTGACTGAATCCCCATAGTCTTCCTTCTAACAAGTCCCAATAATTAATACTTGGTAGGGTTGACTAATGTGCACCCGCTGTGATTTCATTCTGTACAGATTTTACGTCATTTCCTTATTGTTTACAAATAAAACAACTTCAACGCTTATATCTTCCACGGTGTCCTCCTTTAATTGTACGTTTCCTGGAGTTCATCATGTCAGGATACCATTGGGTCAGCTCCACCCCCTGACCAATGGCAGGCTGACATGACGACTGTTCAGGAAAGGAAAAGTATGGATAAAAAAAAAAAGTCAGCTGTTTTTGTGCATTAGGTCCTTCTTTCTTTTTTTTTTTTTTTTTTTTATTCCTGTTGGTTATTCAATAAAGAGCTTTTTATGAGCATCAGACACCGTGCTGCCAACCTCACTTTATATAATTTTAATGGCCGGTTTATTTTAACAGTGAGAGACAGAATAACAAAAATGTCCAGAAAAACGCATTTCAAAAAAGTATAAATTGATTTACATTTTAATGAGTGAAATAAGTATGTGATCCCCTATCAATCAGCAAGATTTCTGGCTCCCAAGTGTCTTCTATACAGGTTACGAGCTGAGATTAGGAGCACTCTCTTAAAGGGAGTACTCCTAATCTCAGCTTGTTACCTGTATATATAAGACACCTGTCCATAGAAGCAATCAATCAGATCCCAATCTCTCCACCATGGCCAAGACCAAAGAGCTGTCCAAGGATGTCAGGGACAAGATTGTAGACCTACACAAGGCTGGAATGGGCTAAAAGACCATCGCACAAGCAGCTTGGTGAGAGGGTGACAACAATTGGTGCGATTATTCGCAAATGGAAGAAACAAAAAATAACTGTCAATCTCCATTGGTTTGGGGCTCCATGCAAGATCTCACCTCGTGGAGTTTCAATGATAATGAGAACGGTGAGGAATCAGCCCAAAACTACATGGGAGAATCTTGTCAATGATCTCAAGGCAGCTGGGACCATAGTCAAAGAAAACAATTGGTAACACACTACGCCGTGAAGGACTGAAATCCTGCAGCGCCCGCAAGTCCCCATGCTCAAGAAAGCACATGTACAGGCCTGTCTGAAGTCTGAACATCTGAATGATTCAGAGAACTGGATGAAAGTGTTGTGGTCAGATGAGACCACATTTAGGCTCTTTGGCATAAACTCAACTGGCCATGTTTGTAGGAGGAGCAATACTGTCTATGACCCCAAGAACACCATCCCCACCATCAAACGTGGAGGTGGAAACATTATGCTTTGGGGGTGTTCTTCTGCTAAAGGGTCAGGACAACTTTTTTTAAACCTCACCTATGGAGATTTTTAAGGGTAAAAATTTGACGCAATTCCACAGCGTAACATTATCTTTCACAATATAAAAAAATTGGGCTAACTTTACTGTTGTCTTATTTTTTTTTTATTCAAAAAAGTGAATTTTTTCCAAAAAAAGTGCGCTTGTAAGACCGCTGCGCAAATACGGTGTGACAAAAAGTATTGCAATGACCGCCATTTTATTCTCTAGGGTGTTAGAAAATAAAAAGGTATAATGTTTGGGGGTTCTAAGTAATTTTCTAACACCGAGTCTGAAAAAGTAGCCTGGTCTTTAAAGTGGGGTTCCACCCAAAAAAACAAAAATACCTGAAAAATTGTAAAAAAACAAAAAACATTTGAATATTTTTTTTTTTTTTTTTACTTACCTCTAAATGCCTGTTGCCAGGTGGTCCCTCGTAGTCTGCCTCTTCCTTTGCCTGGGCTGGTGACATCACTTCCCCCCAGGCACAGGAAGGGCTCGGCTCTGCTCCCTCCCTCCTGTCAATCATCTGGGACCCATTACAGGTCCCAGGTGATTGAGCGGCCAATCACGGTGTGCGGCGCCGCTCGCGCATGCGCAGTGGGTGCCAGGCTGTGAAGCCACAGCCCGGCGCCCACAGTTGAAATGCTGACGAGCGGAGGGGGAGACGAGCGGGGCTTCGATCCCCCGCATCGCTGGACCCAGGGACAGGTAAGTGTCCAATTAAAAGTCAGCAGCTGCAGTATTTGTAGCTGCTGACTTTTAATTTTTTTTTAATGGAGCCCCTGGGTGGAACTCCTCTTTAAGTGGTTAAAAAAAAAAATGTTCTACTTATCTTCTCTGTGCACAGAGAAGCCCCAATGCGCCTCTTCTGGGGTCCCGCTCCTGGGTCCTCCCCCTCGCCAGGTGCCCCCATAGAAGGCTTTCTATGGGGACACCCGCGCGGACTTGCTCCTGAGTTGCACTGCCTGCATCTATTGACAGACCGCACCCCCTTTCCCTCACTGCAGAATTTGACTGACCGCAGCAGGAACCAATGACTCCCACTGCTATCAATCACCCTGTGAGGAGGGAGAGCGCCGCTGTTCTCATGCACATTGCTGGATGGACAATGGGCTTAGGTAAGTATAAGGGGAGGGGGGGGTTGTTATGTGACACAGAAAGGATAAATTCACCTTTGGGAAGATGTTACATGTTCCACACGTTTTTAGGGTGGAACATGTAACATGGTCCCAATGCGGCAGCTGCTGCCCAATTCCCCCCTCCCTTTGACAGCAGTACAGGGAGAAATTCCCCATTCTAGCACTTTCTGTCACTTTTTGAAATCAGCGCGGCTGTGCGGGGCTCCGCCCACACGACCAAGTCATTCAGTCACACAGCTCTGTATGTGAACAAACTATAAGCCCCCCGACATCCTTTTGCGGCTGTCGGCTTGTAGTTCTTAATGAACTACCACGGCGCTGTGGAGTGTTGTGGTAGTTTGTTGATTTCTTCCTGTCCGTGTATCTGCTTGCCCATATGGATGGATGGATGTAGGGGCACACAGATGCACAGAATGATCTGCAGGAGACCTGCATGGCATCAGTAATCTTCTGATCGCTGGTACAATGCTTTACAGGCTCCAAAAAAAATAAATGCACATTTTTCTTTTCTTTTTTACCTGCAAAAAAATGTTTATTTATTCTTTTTGTTTTTAAATTGAACTTCTCCCTTTAATGCATACAATGTATTAAGGTAAAAAAAAAAACCTTTGGGCTTTAGAACCACTTTAACTCATTTCACGTCATTTCCTTATTGTTTACAAATAAAACAACTTCAACGCTTATCTCTTCCACGGTGTCCTCCTTTAATTGTACGTTTCCTGGAGTTCATCATGTCAGGATACCATTGGGTCAGCTCCACCCCCTGACCAATGGCAGGCTGACATGACGACTGTCCAGGAAAGGAAAATTATGGTAAGTATGGATAAAAAAAAAGTTCTGTGTTTTTGTATCCAAAGCCTGACCTCAGCCACAATCTTCCTTGTGCAATGCACAATTCTTCAGGTTATCCTGCCAGAAAGTTTCCACAATACTTAATTGGGCCCTAGGGTTTTTTAACCCCAAGGCGCAGCCGGTATGCAAATATATGACCTCTCGGCGGGTAGGCCTTGGAGCAGGCCAAATATTTGCTTACCAATTTACAGACACAGCTGTGCTGAGAGCGCACTCCCGATCCCAAGAAGCGATTATGTGACGGCTGTGATATCCGTTCACGGTGGCCACATGCTCATAAATCCCGCCACGCCTCCCGGCATCTGAAACCTCTTGTGACGGGAGTCACTTTAGGCGGGGGACCTTGAGGAACCCAGGTTACCATGGAGAGCACTGGAAGCTCCTTGTCCAGCTCCCCCGGCCCCTCCTATGTGTAAGTAACCTGTGTCTATTAGGGGCACAGGGTGACCGAGAACCCCAGTCTGATCTGTACTAATTGGGCTCACTGTACAACCACACTGGAATGTTTGTGTGTGTGTATATGTATGTATGTGTGTGTATACCCTGTTTCCCCGAAAATAAGACCTAGCGTGATTGTCGGTGATGGCTGCAATATAAGCCCGACCCCCCCAAATAAGCCCTAGTTAAAGTCCTTGTAGGTCTTATTTTGAGGGTAGGGCTTATTTTTGGGGAAACAGGGTAGGGCTTATTTGGGAGGTAGGGCTTATATTGCAGCCATCACTGACAATCACGCTAGGTCTTATTTTCGAGGAAACAGGGTATATATAGATCTATCTATATATAGATCTATCTATCTATCTATCTATCTATCTATCTATCTATCTATCTATCTATCTATCTATCTATCTATCTATCTATCTATCTATCTATCTATCTATCTATATTTTGTCTCATAACGTTGGGGACTCTTTGCTGGGTCGTTTGGGGTGTGGCTGTATTCCATTGTTCTATTGTGTCTGTCTGTCTTGGGTATTATTGGATGTGCAGGTGTATTTGCTGTGAGGAAGGCTGGGGGAATTCCTCCAGCAGCTCTCCTTGCTGATTGGACAGTCTACTCCGCCCTGAATGCAAAAGAGGGGGATTGTCCCGAGTGTTACCTCTGTGTACCTGTGTTTCAATAAACCGTTCACGGTCAGCAGCCAAAACGAGTACTGCCTAGTTTGTTGTTGCAAGTGGTTGGAAGATCTGATATCTATATTCAGACTGGAAGGAGGCGGTGTATGACAAAAGCACTCAAGCAGAGTGTGGGATGTTTCCTTACACCCCTAAAGGGCCGGGAGGCGTTGGCACCAAGCAGTTAAAGGATAAATTCACCTTTTGAAAAAAAATAATAAATGCAAATTTTTTTTGCAGGTAAAAAAATTAGCATTCGTTTTTTTTTTTTTCTAAGGAGCCTGCAGAGCATTGCTCCTGCGATGAGCAAATCCAATGCCAGGCTCCTGCAGACTCCCGGGATAGCTGTCAGCCCATACCTCCAATATGGGCAGGCAGTTACTTGAGAGCAGGAAGATCAATGAAAGTGCTTATCAGCGGCCTCTCAGTTCATTGAGAACTACAAGCTGTCAGCTGCAATGTCTGATGGTACTTGTAGCCTATTCATTCACAGGAAACTGTGAATGAATGACATGGCTGCGAGAGTGGAGCCCCACACAGCCATGCTGTTTTCAAGTTGTGACGGCGGGTGCAGGGAGAGAATCCCCCGCCCGCTGTCACGGGAAGAGGGGGGTACATGATGAACATGTTACACAATAAATACGGATGTAACAACGTGTTCAGAAAGGTGAATTTAGCCTTTAACTGCTTGCTGCCCGCCCCGTCGTCAAATGACGGAGGGGCAGTGCAGCTCTCGTTCTGGGACGCCGTCATATGATGGCGTCCCAGAACGACCGCTTGCCCGCGGCGATTGCAGCCGCGCCGTGTTGCTAGGACACGGTGTGGTCCCGATCTGTGTAAAGGCCTGCGTCCGCGGCTCCTTAACTATGTGATCAGCTGTGTCCAATCACAGCCGGTCACATGTAAACACGGAGATGCCGGTAATCGGCTCTCCTCGCCTCACACTGACAGAGTGTGAGGAGAGGAGAGCCGATCAGCGGCATCTCCTCACAGAGGAACATCTAGGGATCTAATCAGGGCACTGATCATCAGTGTCCTGATTACAATAAATACAGTGTCACAAACAGTGCCCATCAATGCCAGCATATAGTGCCCACCAGTGGCAGCAATCGGTGCCCATCACTGCCCACAAGTGCCACCAATCAGTGCCCATTAGCGATGCCAGTCAGTGCTGGCAATTGGTACCGCCTATCAGTGCTGCCCATCACTGCTGTCGATTTTTTTTCAAAATTTTTGAAAAAAAATTTCAGTGAATAAATACCACCAAAAGAAAGTTCTATTTGTGTGAAAAAAACGATAAAAAATTTGTTTGGGTACAGTGTAGCACGTCCTCGCATTGTCAAAAGTGCAACAGCACTGAAAGCTGAAAAATGGCTTGGGCAGGAAGGGGGTGTAAGTGCCTGGTAGGCAAGTGGTTAAGGCGGTTGGGTACCCCGCTTTGTGATTTTTTTTTTTTTTTTTTTACCTACAGGTAAGCCTATAATAAGGCTTATCTGTAGGTAAGATGAACATCACCCAAACGTACACCGTTTAGGAGATATTCATCCTGCATGCAGCCACTGACGTCAGCGGCGCATGCGCTCTGAAGGTCCAGTGTATCGTGCTCGAACTTCAGAACTTCTTTGCTGGAACCGAGGGCTCCTGCATGCTTGCGTGGGAGTGACATCATTGCTGCTCTTGCCACTCACAGCGCCGGAGCCCACGAACCCCGACGAAATGCCGGGGGAACATGTCAGCCCCCTCAGCGGTGACCGGGTGCTGCTGTGGATGTTTGGTTCTAAGGTATGTATTTAGAATGTGATGCATACTAGCACATTATGCCATTGTCTTGCAGGTTTTTTTGTTTTTTTTTCTAGCAGTTTACTACCGCTTTAAATGTTGTGATAGGAACAATTTCCTTCTTGTTCATTGAGAAACACAGGGATTCAGAGACTTGGGCTTTACGGCCACCTACAGGAGGATTTGATCACTGGCAAACAAATCCTGCTCCCAGCAAGCATGCTTCCGTTTATTTCTTAGGGTCTTTGGGGGATGGGCTTTTTATTTTTGTGCACTTCATAGACCTCCTTTGGAGCCTATCAGAGATATTCCACTTTCCACTCTTGCTTACGAGGTTGCTTTCCCTATTGCCGTCATCTGGATGAGGTTGTTGTGTGAGCTTGGTGGTCCTAAGCTGTAAAGAGCACTTTGTATTCTTCCATAAGGACAAGGTTGTGTTCTGGCCCAAAACTTCCTTCCTGGCTATGACTAAAGCTTCAGCTGTTTTTGTGCATTAGGTCCTTCTTTTTTTTTTTTTTTATTCCTGTTGGTTATTCAATAAAGAGCTTTTTATGAGCATCAGATACTGTGCTGCCAACCTCACTTTCTATAATTTTAATGGCCGGTTTATTTTAACAGTGAGAGGCAGAATAACAGAAATATCCAGAAAAACACATTTCAAAAAAGTATAAATTGATTTGCATTTTAATGAATGAAATAAGTATGTGATCCCCTATCAATCAGCAAGATTTCTGGCTCTTAGGTGTCTTCTATACAGGTTACAAGCTGAGATTAGAAGCACTCTCTTAAAGGGAGTACTCCTAATCTCAGCTTGTTACCTGAATATAAGACACCTGTCCATAGAAGCAATCAATCAAATTCCAATCTCTCCACCATGGCCAAGACCAAAGAGCTGTCCAAGGATGTCAGGGACAAGATTGTAGACCTATACAAGGCTGGAATGGGCTAAAAGACCATCGCACAAGCAGCTTGGTGAGAGGGTGACAACAGTTGGTGCAACTATTCGCAAATGGAAGAAACACAAAATAACTGTCAATCTCCATTGGTTTGGGGCTCCATGCAAGATCTCACCTCGTGGAGTTTCAATGATCATGAGAACGGTGAGGAATCAGCCCAGAACTACATGGGAGAATCTTGTCAATGATCTCAAGGCAGCTGGGACCATAGTCAAAGAAAACAATTGGTAACACACTACGCCGTGAAGGACTGAAATCCTGCAGCGCCCGCAAGTCCCCATGCTCAAGAAAGCACATGTACAGGTCCGTCTGAAGTTTGCTAATGAACATCTGAGTGATTCAGAGAACTGGATGAAAGTGCTGTGGTCAGATGAGACCACAATCAAGCTCTTTGGCATAAACCCAACTGGCCATGTTTGGAGGAGGAGCAATACTGTCTATGACCCCAAGAACACCATCCCCACCATCAAACGTGGAGGTGGAAACATTATGCTTTGGGGGTGTTCTTCTGCTAAAGGGTCAGGACAACTTCACGGCATCAAAGGGACAATGGACAGAGCCTTGTACTGTCAAATCTTGGGTGAGAACCTCCTTCCCTCAGCCAGGGCATTGAAAATAGGTCGTGGATGGGTACTCCAGCATGACAATGATCCAAAAAAAACACGGCCAAGGCAACAAAGGAGTGGCTCAAGAAGAAGCACATTAGGGTCCTGGAGTGGCCTAGCCAGTCTCCAGACCTTAATCCCATAGAAAAATATGTGGAGGGAGCGGAACAATCGAGTTGCCAATCGTCAGACTCGATACCTTAATGACTTGGAGAGGATCTGCCAAAAGGAGTGGGACAAAATCCCTCCTGGGATGTGTGCAAACCTGGTGGCCAGCTACAAGAAACGTCTGACCTCTGTGATTGCCAACAAGGGTTTTTCCACCAAGTACTAAGTCATGTTTTGCAAAGGGGTCAAATACTTATTTCACTAATTAAAATGCAAATCAATTCAAAACTTTTTTTAAATGCGTTTTTCTGGATTTTTTTGTTGTTTTTCTGCCTCCCACTGTTAAAATAAACCAACCATTAAAATGATAGACTGATAATTTTTTTGTCAGTGGGCAAATGTGCAAAATCAGCAGGGGATCAAATACTTTTTTCCCTCACTGTAGTCAACAGAATGGAAAACCTGTCTCAGCCCAGGATGGGTGGAGGCAGTATGAAAAATCATACAGCGCTACAAAATAACAGGGGGTTAGGTACCTGACAGGATAGTGTGGTTAAGAACACCAGCTAAGTGGCATTAGGTTCTGGGAACCTGTTGTCCAGTGATCTATGACAGTGGTCTCCAAAATGCGGCTCTTCTTTGCTTGCTTTTATCTGGCCCTTGGGGCACTGAAACCAACAATGGGACACAATTCCTCCCACTGACACCAACAATATGGGGACAATTCCTCCCAATGACACCAACGATGGGGATTAATTCCTTCCAATGACACTATGGGGCAGTTTCTCCCCATGACATCAGTGATGGGGCACAATTACTCCCACTGAAACAAACAACGGGGCATTTTCCACTGATGTCGGGATCTTTTTGACTCCCATTGACCACTGTCCGGCCCTCATAAAGTCTGAAGGACAGTAAACTGGCCTTTTGTTTAGAACTTTTGGAGACCCCTGATCTATGGGAAAGAGCAAAGTGCTTGACCTTTCGGACAGTCCCACCAGATGTGACAGGATGAACCCTTGATGCGTCACCTATGAAAACAAAGTGCACCAATGGTTTAAAGGCTGCTGATGTTACGACATTAACATGAAATTTACTGTCCGATATCTAGGGCACTGTGATCGGCCACTGATATACATATGAGATCAACTAAAGATCGTTTCATATCTATGACCACTTTTACCATGACCATTTGTTGTCAACATGAAATGATTGGATTTTATTCTTTAAAAAAAAAAAATGTTCCAATAAATTCCACAAACGTCTAACGATGCAGTAGTATGCGTCAAAAAAAAAAAGTATGTCGATACTACTACTGCATTTTGACTAATAAAGAAGGTGTTAGTTTCACCTTCAACAAGTCCAAAGATGGCAAATGAATTTCAGTAGCTTAACGAGAGAACAAACTGTGATCCCTTCATAAATATCATCTCACATACATAAGGTTAAAGTACAGACTGTTAGACTGTTTCGATCCATCTATGGGCAACTTCTACTACTGCGGATAATAAAAGAGACAATATTGCATAGGAACAAATAAAGGGAGGAGCCAGACTGCCATATAAGGGTGACTTTTCACTATGTATCCATGCTGACTTCCCGAAAATCCTTATTTCAGCCTGTATGTTGTGTAATAGGAAGTACAGGATCTCTGAGGACTGCTGACATAGAGTTCAAATGAAAGACATATGAGATCAACTAAAGATCGTTTCATATCTATGACCACTTTTACCATGACCATTTGTTGTCAACATGAAATGATTGGATTTTATTCTGTAGCAAGGTCCCAGGCCTCTTTTGATCTAATGAGAACTTCCAGGGCCAGGGATAGCTGACATCCTTCTGTATGTAGTGGGTTGTGGGGCATGGTGGGTGTATAGTTGTTAGTAATTGGACGCCAGACACTTCTTGGATGCAAAAGAAAGTTTATTTCTCTTAAAGTGGTTGTATACCCTAATTATTAATTTTTACCTACAGGTAAGCCTATAAGGGCGCCAGAAACTTCTTGGATGCAAAAGAAAGTTTATTTCTCTTAAAGTGGTTGTATACCCTAATTATTAATTTTTACCTACAGGTAAGCCTATAAGTAAAATGAATATCTCCTAAACCTGTATGGTTTAGGAGATTTTCACTTTACATGCAGCCGCTGACGTCAGCAGCGCATGTGCTGTGAATGCCCGGCTGAAGGTCCGGAAGACGTTGCCGGACCTTGCCGGGAAGAGGACTCCCGCATGCATGTGTGGGAGTGACGTCATCGAGGCTCCGGCCACGCGCAACACCGGAGCTATGAACCCGGAAGACACGCTATGGGAAAAATGGCAGCTCCCTCAGCGTGGACCGGGATTAGATACCGATGCCTCATTCTAAGGTAAGTATTTCATAATGAGCTAGTATGCATACTAGCTCATTATGCCTTTGTCTTACGGGTTTTTTTTTTCTTTCTTAACAAACCTTTTTTGGGTGGAGAGAGGGTTAGGGCCAGAACACCCTTAGGGTAGTTGCCAGGTTAACTGGCAGACTCCAAGACTTCAATAGGAGGACAGCCATGCAGGGAAAGGCATCCAGCAAGACGCCACATCTGTATGTGCAAGAATGCTCTCTCCTATGGCAGCAGTCTTTAACAGTTCCAAACACAAGGCTCAACAGCTCCTTCACTTTCACTACAATCACTCCTTGTAGTTCTTCAATACACTGAGCTCCCGGTATCTCGCTAGACCCACTGATTCACTGCCACTGAATCCCTTGAGCACCTCCAATCTTCATGGTGGTATCTTCCTCAAGCGTCTCCCCCCGCCTCTCTGTTGGGTCCCTAGCATGGCACTCAAGATACCTCTTAAGCTTTTTACTCCCGCTGGCCTGCTCGGTCCCTGGCTTGACACACAAGGCTGCTCTGCAAGCGGCACCTTCGCTGGCTGGATCCCTGGCTTGATTCCTACTGAAGTTTCCCGATTCTTCACCGTCCCCCTTTGGACAGCTTCCCCTCTACCTCCAAACACAACAGGTTCTCCGGCCGACAAAACCGTCACTTTTGGTTAGATTGCAAACCTCAGTCCCAACCCTACGCTGCTCTCTTGCTTTTGGATAGGCCCTCAGACAGCCTACCAGCCAGATGTGCCCAGGATAGGCTCCATCTCCTGCCTAGCAGCCTGGACACACGTTCACCCAGACAGCTGTCCAGGTGGCACAGAACACAGTTCACCTGACTCCACTCATATATTTATGTTCTCCCAGCAAGAAAACCCATGCCCATTGGCTGAGATACCCCATATACCCTTAACCTGACCTTGCTTTGCCCTTCTCGTGCCCTTCTCGTATCTAGTACCACCAAGTGCCCGGCCACCTAGTGGTAGAAGAGAAAAGAGCAACAAGGCCAAACTTAGGGAGAAATCAATAGATCTCTAGCAATCAACCAGGATAACTACTCCTGGCAAGTAAATTTGTGAGGAACAACCCTGCCTAAACTCCAGGGTGCTACATCTCTTTAAAAAAAAAAAAAAAAGTGTTACATTAAATTCCACAAACGTCTAAAGTTGCAGTAGTATGCTTCAAAAAAAAAAGTATGTCTATACTACTACTGCATTTCGGCTAGTGAAGGAGGTGTTAGTTTCACCTTTAACAAGTCCAAAAATGGCAAATGAATTTCAGTAGCTCAATGAGAGAAAAAACTGTGATCCCTTCATAAATGTCATCTCACATACATAAGGTTAAAGTACAGTCTGTTAGACTATTTCGGTCCTTCTATGGGCAACTGACTACAAAGAGAATTATAAGTATTTCAAGATAAGACTCTGTACCTATTCTGCAACCCCAACATCCAATAAAGTAAGGGCCATATTTGGGCTGTGGATAATAAAAGAGAGAATATTGCATATGAAGAACTAGAGGGCGGAGCCGGACTGCCTTATCAGAGTGACTTTGCACTATATATCAATGCTGACTTCCCGATAATCCTTATTTCAGCCTGTATGTTGTGTAATAGGAAGTACAGGATCTCCGAGGACTGCTGACATAGAGTTCCACTAACATGGCAGCCACAACAGCATTGTGCATATTGTCATGTGCTCTGTTCTTCACTGCAGCACAGGCTGGGAAGATTCTGGTTATACCTGCAGATGGAAGTCATTGGATTAGTATCAAGGTCCTTATGATGGAGCTGGTCCAGAGGGGACATGAGCTGACGGTTTCCCGACCCTCCAACAGCATGTATATAGATGAGGCATCAGAACACTTCAAGATAGAGAACATTCCCGTGCCTGAAACACAAAAGTTTAGTCGGAAGGAATTTGAGGAGTTCGCCTTGGACTGGGTTTTTCAACAAGCTTTCACCAAACATTCCTCCTCTTTCACCATGGCCTTCGATTTTATTGTAGCCCTTAATTTTGGGTCTCAGATGATCTCGGGTTACCTCGATTCAATATTTGAGAACACAGATGTCATGGAGCGTTTGACCAATGCTAGCTTTGACTTGATTCTTGCTGATCCTTACAATGTGGCTGGAGTCATGTTAGCTCACTACTTGAAGCTTCCCATAGTATTTTTCGGGAGGTGGATGCCCACTGAAGATATACACTTTGCGATTGCCCCATCTCCGCTTTCCTATGTGCCAGTGATAAATTCTCGAGTGTCGGACAGAATGGCCTTCCATGAAAGAGTTAAAAATGTGGCCCTTTATTACCTATACCTGGCTGCCACCCACCTTCTTGCATACTCCACGTATGACAAATTGGCTCAGCGTTATTTCAACACAGACATTGGAGTTTTAGAGATGTACAAGAGGGCTGATATCTATTTGATGAAAGTGGACTTTGTGTTCGAATTCCCAAGGCCAACAATGCCCAACGCTATATATATTGGAGGATTTCAGGGAAGGCCACCCAAACCTCTCTCTGAAGATATTCAACGATTCATGGATAGCTCAGAGCAAGGAGTGGTTGTCTTTTCATTGGGTTCTCTTGTTAACAGGCTTCCTCTTCAACACGCTAAAAAGATTGCGGCGGGCCTGGCCCAACTCAAGGAACAAGTAATTTGGCGTTACTCTGGAGAACCTCTGGACACCTTGGGAAATAACACCATGACTCTGGACTGGCTTCCACAGAATGACCTCCTTGGTCATCCCAACACCAAGGTGTTCCTGGCACATGGCGGTGAGAATGGTATCTATGAGGCCCTGTACCATGGCGTCCCCATAGTCGGATTTCCACTGTATGGTGACCAGTATGAAAATTTGCTGCGTCTGAAGGTGAGAGGGGCTGCTATTATTCTGGAGAACTTGCAAGATATAACTGCCAAAGATATATTCAATGCAGTGCGCACAGTTATTGATGACCCGTCCTACAGCCGGGCCATGAAGTACCTTTCTGGGTTACACCGAGATGCCCCTGTGCCCCCGCTAGACCTGGCTGTGTTCTGGACAGAGTTTGCCATGCGCCATAAAGGAGCACGTCACCTGCAGCCTGCAGCCAATGACCTGGCCTGGTACCAGTACCACCTGCTTGACGTCATTGGCTTTCTCCTCATCACAGTTTTGGTGTCAGTCTATATAACAATAAAAATCTTTCAAGTGGTGCTGAGGACCTTCTGCTGCCGGAAGCAGAACAAACAAAAGCAGAAGAAGTCATAAAAAGGACCTTTATCTGAAAGTGGCCACTGGTGGGAGATCCACATCTGAAATGTTTTCTAGAATGTCATTGGCTTTGAGCTGGATACACATTATCCAATTTTCTGTAGATTTTTTTTTTCCCTTCAGACTTGCCAAAACCATATAATATGAGGTCAAACCTTAGGAGTTTCAATTTGTATGCAATCAGGCAGGCCGCTGAACTACATGGTTTTGGGAAATCTGACAACAATAGTTGTATAGTGTGTATGGGGTTTTAGGGAAAAGTATCTGCAAGTATGTGTTTGGAACCAGCTTAACACTTATAAAAAATCCTAACAATGAGCTTTTCTTATTTTTTTCCCTTCTGGTCTGCTAAATATACTGTAATTAAATCCCTGTTGATCCTCCCTGAAATCCTGAGAGCTAATAACTTCCTTAAAGTGGACCTTCAGTCATATTTTCAACTTTCCATCTATTAAATCTTCTGTCCTTGTTGTTTTAACTTTGGGTAATAAAACATTTTTTTTTCTGCCAGTAAATACCTTATACAGCCCACTTCCTGTTTCTTGTCTGGTAAAAAGCCTAGGCTTATGACATCATGCACAGCTCTCACTCTCACTCTCTTGAGAATTTGCCAGGAAGGGAGGGGGGATGAGTCATAAGAGGGCCAATGTGAGCTGCAGAGCTGGAGGGGTGTGCCTCTGTGTAAATCCAGGAAGTGAACAAGGCAGCAGCTTCAGCTGCCCACAGTTAAAATGGATGCAGCCAGACTTAGTGGAGGGAGATTTCTGCAGCATATTTGGCAAGTACAGAATCACAGTATATATAAAATATAGTGATTGCATATTTATCAGACTTAAATGACTCAGATCATCAAACAAATTTTATCATTACACAAAGATAACCCAAGCAGATACAAAATGCAGTTTTTAAATGATGGTTTCATTTATTAAGGCAAAAAAGCTGTCCAAACCTGCCTGGCTTTATGTAAAAAAGTAATCCCCCCCCCAAACCTAATAACTGGTTGTGCCACCCTTGGCTTCAACAACTGCAATCAAGCATTTGCGATAACTGGCAATGAGTCTTTCACATCGCTGTGGAGCAATTTTGGCCCATTCTTCTTTGCAGAATGATTTTAATTCAGCCACATTGGAGGGTTTTCCAGCATGAACGGCCTGTGTAAGGTCATGATAAAGAACCTCAATTGGATTTAAGTCGGGGCTTTGACTAGGCCACTCCAAAACCTAAATTTTGCTTTGTTTGAACCATTTGGAGGTGGACTTGCTGTTGTGTTTCAGATCATTGTCCTGCTGCGTAACCCAAGTGCACTTGAGCTTGAGGTCACGAACTGATGGCCGGACATTCTCCTTTAGGATTTTCTGGTAGAGTTCAGAATGCATAGTTCCATCAATTATGGTAAGTCGTCCAGGTCCTGAAGCTGCAAAGCAGCCCCAGACCATCACGCTACCACCACCATGTCTGATTGTTGGTATGATGTTCTTGTTATGAAATGCTGTATTAGTTTTATGCCACATGTAACGGGACGCACACCTTCCAAAAAGTAAAATTTTTGTCTCATCAGTCCACAGAATAATCAGTCTACATAAGTCTTGGGTATAATCAAGATGTTTTTTGGTAAAGATGAGCCTTTGTGTTCTTTTTGGTCAGCAGTGGCTTTGACCTTGGAACTCTGCCATGGACACCATTTTTGCCCAGTCTCTTTCTTATTGTTGAAACATGAACACTGATCTTACCTGAGGCCTGCAGTTCTTAGATGTTTTGGGTTCTTTTATGACCTCCTTGATGAGTCGTCGTCATGCTCTTGGAGTCATTTTTGTAGGCCGGCCACTCCTGGGAAGGTTCTCCACTTTTCTAAGTTATCTCCATTTGTGGATAATGGCTCTCCCCGTGGTTCACTGGAGTTCCAAAGTCTTAGAGCCCTTTCACACTGAGACGCCTCAAACCCCCTAAAACGCCTTAGCGCTATTACCGCGTTTTTGGGGCGCTAGCGGTAAAATTACCGCAAAGCTGAGGGCGTTTTAACGGCGTTTTTCAAGCGTTATTGAAAGCATGGGCGTCAAAGAACAACCCTACCTCCCTACATCACAATTTCAGTCCTGTTGTTGTAGATGCTCACTTTTCTGCTTGCATGTTTACCTTTTTGTGAGATCATGTGACTTTTCTACAGCTCAGGGTGGATTATAGGCACTATTCAGGCGTTTTTACAATGCTTTCAATTCATTTCAATGGAGAGGGGCGTTTTTGAAGCGCTTTTTTTAACGCCCAAAAGCTGCTCCAAAGATGCTGCTTGCAGGGCTTTTCTCAACGCCCTGCCAGCGCAACGCCTCGGTATTAAAGGGTCCATTGAGATGCATGGGGAGCATTTTAAAAACGCTGCAAAAACGCCTCAGTGTGAAAGGGGTATTAGAAATGGATTTGAAACCCTTCCTAGACCGATACATGTACATTACTTTTGTTTCTAATTTGTTCTTGAATTTTTAAAGATTGTGGCATGATGTGTGGCTTTTTGTGATCTGTTAGCATGCTTCACTTTGTCAGACAGCTTCTATTTATGTGATTTCTTGATTCAACAGGTCTGGCAGTAATCAGGCCTGGGTGTGGCAAGTGAAATTTAACTCAGCTTTCCAAAAAATTGTGGTTAATCACAGTTCATTCATGATTCAGCTTGGGAGGGGGGCAGTTACTTTTTCACATAGGGCCAGGCAGGTTTGAACAACTTTTTTCCCTTAATAAATGAAATAATAATTTAAAAACTGCATCTTGGATTTACTTGGGTTATCTTTGTGTAATATTAAAATTTGTTTGATGATCTGAATTATTTAAGTGTGAGAAATATGCAAAAAAGAAAAAAATCAGGAAGGGGCAAATACTTTTTCACATCACTGTAATATGCAAAGAGGGAAGCTTCAGAATGGCAAAGATGTTTTTATTACATATTATTTGAGGAGACTGCAGTTCCTCTTTAATTCCAACATAATGCCGAGCTAATAACTTCCTGTTCTCTCTGCCTGAGCACAAGAAGGGGATATGAAGATAAGGAGGAAGAGAAGATGAGTGGGGTGTAGGGAGTCTTGTGCTTTTTGTAATCCACCAAAAATGAAGTAGGCAGGGCTGACACCAAGGGGAAAGAGAAACAACAGGTGCAAGGACCACCATAGTGTAGTATTCAAAACAAACACTTTATGGCTGACACTATGTACTTTCCAATTCAGAGGCAAAATACACTGGGGGTTGATTTCCAAAAACTGGCAAAATCTGGTGCAGCTCTGCACGGTAGCCAATTGGCTTCTAACTTCAGCTTGTTCAGTTACCTACTTGCCGACCAGCCACCGCACGGCTGTGTGAATCGCCGTCATGTTACGTCGGCTCTTCAAAGCGCTATAGCAGCGTGCCCCCGGAGCCGATGCGCGTGGCCGGCGGGCACGATCGCCGCTGGCCACCCGCGATCGCGTGCACGAGAGCCAGAACCGGGATTGTAAAAACACAAAACCCTGTTCTGACAGGGAAGGAGAAACAGAGCGTCTGTTCCTACTAAGTAGGAACAACGATCTGGCTCCTCCTCTAGTCAGTCCTATCCCCTCACAATTAGAAACACACCTAGTGAACACATTTAACCCCTTGATCGCCCCCTAGTGTTAACCCCTTGCCTACCAGTGACATTTACACAGTAATCAGTGGTTATTTATAGCATTGATCGCTGTATAAATGTCAGTGGTCCCAAAAAAGTGTCCGATATGTCCGCCAGAATGTCGCAGTCCCGCTAAAAATCGCTGATCACCACCATTACTAGTAATAAATAAATAATAAAAATGCCATAAATATATCCCCTATATTGTAGTTGCTATAACTTTTGCGCAAACCAATCAATATACGCTTATTGCAAGTTTTTTTTTTTTTTAACCAAAAATATGTAGAATACATATTGGCCTAAACTGATGAAGAAATTCGTTTTTTACATTTTTTGGGGGGATATTTATTATAGCAAAAAGTAAAAAAATATTGCTTTTTTTTTCAAAATTATCCATCTTTTTTTTGTTTTATAGTGCAAAAAATAAAAATCGCAGAGGTGATCAAATACCGCCAAAAAAAAGCTCTATTTGTGGGAAAAAAATACATAAATTTCTTTATCGTACATCACGGGACACAGAGCACCATAGTAATGACTATCTGGTTTTATATGCTACCTTTAGGTGATTGGACACTGGCAACCAATAGTAAGAAGGTTCCTCCCATATAACCCCTCCTATACAGGAAGTACCTTTAGTTTTTTGTCAGTGTCTTGAAGGTGATGGTCACGGCTGAGAAAGCTCTTTCTTCAGGATAATGTCCCAGTGAGGATGTTATAAATTGGATCCATTCGGATGGCATATCATGCTAAAGTAGATGGTACCCAAGCCCTGGTTCAAGAACAGGGTCTTGCCTGTAATGTTTCCTTATGGAGCTGGACCTTGTGATATGGTATTCCTGGTCTTTTATTTGCCCAAGGAAACCTAAAGGGTGCTTTACAGGTCCAGGGGTGTGGACCCTAAACAAAAGGGGACCCGGTCCCTGAAGGTCCTCAGTGGCGTTACCCGCAGTGATGGGGGAAGATTGGGCCTATCTCAGGCCCTGCTACGAGGATCGGTGAGTGCTTCCTTTGGGGGCCCCATTTTATTACATTATTTCTGAAAGTAATGTTATGCCAGATTGTTATGCCAGATTGTGGTGTCTTTTTGTGCCCACTGTGATGGTTCCAGAGAGACAGGTGGGGGGCAGACTGCGGAGGTTCGCAGATGCTTGGGCAAGGTTGGTACAGGACAAGTGGGTTATTTCCACTATAACACAAGGTTACCAAATAGAATTCCAGGATTTTCCCCCAAATCGGTTTTTGATATCAAGAGTCCCATCGGACCCAGAGAAGAAGAAAAGCCTATTCCTAGCCTTAAAACAGCTAAGAAGGCAAGGGGTGATTATCGAGGTTCCGCACAAAGAAAGGTTCAAGGGGTTTTATTCGAACCTATTCACAGTGCCGAAGCCAAATGGGGAGGTAAGGCCCATTCTGGACCTCAAGTCCCTCAATTCCTTTCTTAAGGTCCGAACCTTCCGGACGGAATCGGTTCGTTCAGTAATTGCACCCTTAAAAAAAGGGGATTTTTTAGCATCCAGAGACATCAAGGATGCATACCTGCATGTGCCGATTTTCGACCAACATTAAAAGTTTCTATGCTTCACAGTAGAGGGGTGTCATTTCCAGTTTGTAGCACTTCCATTCGGTCTGGCTACGGCCCCTCGAGTCTTCACAAAAGTGTTTGCTCCAGTATTGGCTTCTCTAAGGTCCCAGAAGATATCGGTGATAGGATATCTAGACGACCTTCTGTTGAAAGACCGGTCCTATTCCACCCTGATAGAGAACGTTTCAACTACTGTTCATTTTCTGAGATGCCTAGGTTGGATTCTGAATATGGACAAATCGGCTCTTCATCCAGTTCAAATCTTGACATATTTAGGCCTGATCCTGGATACAACCCAGGAAAGGGTGTTTTTACCCCCCTCGAAGGTCAGCTCAATAGTGGAGCTGGTCAGGAAGGTCAAAAGGGTAGAAAGACCCTCAATTCGATTGTGCATGATTCTGCTGGAAAGATGGTGTCATCTTTCAGCGCAGTTCCCTATGCGCAGTTCTACTCCAGGTTGTTCCAGAGAACTATCCTAGAGGCTTAGAACAAGTCTGTCCTAGCCTTGGATCATCCAATGTCTCTATCCCCAAGGGTAAAACAGGACCTCTCTTGGTGGTCAAAGACCACCAATTTAAAAAAACGGGTAGCCCTTTCCACAGGTAACTTGGAAGGTGGTAACTTCAGACACCAGTCGTCTTGGCTGGGGAGCGGTATTGGAAGAGGCCTCCGTACAGGGAAAATGGTCCCAGGTAGAGAAAACCTTGCCTATCAATCTGCTGGAGATTCGGGCAGCTCGCTTGGCCCTCATATTCTGGACGGCCAGGCTGCGGGAGTCTCCGGTCAGAGTCCAGTCCGACAATTCCACGGTGGTGGCGTACATCAACCACCAAGGGGGTACCCGGAGCTGGGCAGCCCAAAGAGAAATAAATCACATATTGACTTGGGCAGAGACACACGTGCCATTTCTGTCGGCAGTCTATATTCCGGGGGTGGACAATTGGCAGGCAGACTACCTAAGTCATCAGCAATTGTTTCCGGGGGAATGGTCCCTGCACCCCGAAGTTTTCCTTCAAATATGCCAGCGTTGGGGGATGCCAGAGGTGGATCTCCTGGAATCCAGGTTCAATGCCAAGGTGGACAACTTCGTGTCCAGGACCAGGGATCCACTTGCCGTGGGGACGGATGCATTGGTGGTTCCCTTGGATCGGTACTCTCTAATTTACGCTTTTCCTCCGATCCAGATGCTGCCGCACCTGACACTCAGGATACAAGTGGAGCAGAAAACAGTAATTCTGGTGGCCCCACGGTGGCCAAGGAGGTCTTGGTACTCACAGATTGTGAGGATGGCGGTGGGGGACCCATTGTGTCTTCCATTCCGCCCAGACCTGCTGTCCCAAGGTCCCATATACCATCCTTCTTTATGGTGGCTGAATTTGATGGCATGGCTATTGAGACCAGAGTACAAAGAGACCGTGGTATCAGAGGTTCTGTTCTGGCTACTTTGATAAATGCTAGAAAGCCAGTGTCTAGGAAAATTTACCATAGAGTCTGGAAGTTGTACATCTCATGGTGTGAGAAGAGAAGATGGCACCCTCGCAAGTATACAATTGGGAGGGTCCTTGCCTTTCTGCAAGCAGGAATTGACTTAAACTTATCCTTAGGAACCATTAAGGCCTTGTCGGTTTTTTCCAGAGGCCAATCGCATCTCATTCTTTAGTACGAACCTTTGTCAAGGGAGTACTACATTTAAGGCCGCCAATTAAACCGCCCTTATGCCCGTGGGACTTGAACTTAGTGCTTTCAGCTCTACAGAGTCAACCCTTTGAGCCTATTAGGCGTATTCCTTTGATCCTATTAACTAGGAAATTGGTCTTTTTGGTGGCTATAACCTCAGCAAGTAGGATCTCTGAGTTGGCCGCCCTTTCTTGTGAAAAACCCTTTCTGTTTGTTCATCAGGACAAGGTGGTAATGCGGCCCCGTCTGGATTTTTTACCCAAAGTGGTTTCCAGTTTTCACTTGAATCAGGATATCGTTTTGCCTTCCTTCTTTCTTAACCCTAAGTCTAATGCCGTGTACACACGAGCGGACTTTACGGCAGACTTTGCCCGGCGGATGGGATTTCGTCGGACAATTCGATCGTGTGTGGGCTCCAGTGGACTTTGTTTTCTCAAAAGTTGGACGGACTTAGATTTGAATATTTTGTGTGGCCCCCATTATTTTTCAGCACTGCCTTAACCCTCTTGAGCATGGAGTTCACCAGAGCTTCACAGGTTACCACTGGAGTCCTCTTCCACTCCTCCATAACGACATCACGGAGCTGGTGGATGTTAGAGACCTTGTACTCCTCCACCTTCCGTTTAAGGATGCCCCACAGATGCTCAATAGGGTTTAGGTCTGGAGACATGCTTGGCCAGTCCATCAACTTTACCCTCAGCTTCTTTAGCAAGGCAGTGGTCGTCTTGGAGGTGTGTTTGGGGTCATTATGTTGGAATACTGCCCTGTGGCCCAGTCTCTGAAGGGAGGGGACCATGCTCTGCTTCAGTATGTCACAGTATATGTTGGCATTCATGGTTCCCTCAATGAACTGTAGCTTTCCAGTGCCGGCAGCACTCATGCAGCCCCAGACCATGACACTCCCACCACCATGCTTGACTGTAGGCAAGACACACTTGTCTTTGTACTCCTCACCTGGTTGCTGCCACACACGCTTGACACCATCTGAACCAAATAAGTTTATCTTGGTCTCATCAGACCAGAGGACATGGTTCCAGTAATTCATGTCCTTAGTCTGCTTGTCTTCAGCAAACTGTTTGCTGGCTTTCTTGTGCATCATCTTTAGAAGAGGCTTTCTTCTGGGACGACAGCCATGCAGACCAATTTGATGCAGTGTGCAGCGTATGGTCTGAGCACTGACCGGATGACCCCCCCACCCCTTCAACCTCTGCAGCAATGCTGGCAGCACTCATACGTCTATTTCCCAAAGACAACCTCTGGATTTGCTGAGCACGTGCACTCAACTTCTTTGGTGGACCATGGTGAGGCCTGTTCTGAGTGGAACCCGTCCTGTTAAACCGCTGTATGGTCTTCTTGGCCACCGTGCTGCAGCTTAGTTTCAGGGTCTTGGTAAACTTCTTATAGCCTAGGCCATCTTTATGTAGAGCAACAATTCTTTTTTTCAGATCCTCAGAGTTCTTTGCCATGAGGTGGAAAAAATGGTGACTCGCGCTAAAACAAACTATAATGTATATGGCTGAGAGGTAACCACAACCTTAAAGAAACCAAATACAGATACAAAATAAAAATGTGATAATGTAACAAACCACGTCCATACGGCTGACGAAGTCCGTATGGACGTAACGCCGCGTACGGGGGCGGAGTCTACCTGTGACGTCACCCGCAACCTTCTCAGCTGTTCGGACGCGAACAGCTGAGTGTCTCACTGGACGGCTTTTAGAATTTCATTGCCTTTCTACATTGTGCTATAGCGCTTTTTACTGTCATTTGCCCTAAGAGGTCTTTATTAAAGTAGTAAACAGTCTGCACTTAGAGGACTCTTCTTTTATTTTTTGGGCATCCCACCGATGTTGTTTCTCATACACCTTACTGAGGATCTTGTTAAGGATATCCAGAGTGTTGTGATCTATGAAGGATACGGTCTCCAGCTTGCATGAGCGTATTGGCAGATGAGGATAATATCCAAGGGATCCAAGCCGCTTTGCTGAAGCTTCTGGTTATCAGGCTCGTATGACCTCCTATAATCTAGTGGTCCATCACTGATGGTAAGCGCAATTTCCTACAGATTTAATTTGCAAGAGTATCTGTGAAGAAATCATCTGTCCTATTTCGATCAAGAGCGGGATTGTATTCCATCTATGAGTTATTAAGGACTTTTATTACGACAATTTATTTATAGACTGCTGAACTGAATACCTCCCAGCAGCTAGAATAAGGTGAAGACTGATTCCTGGGACCTGCTGACTGCTGAGAGACACCTGCTGATGGACACTGGAACTGCACCCCTCAGGTCCCTTGACCACAGTGCCACTAGCAGGTGTTCTAGTTCCTAACAGCTGGAATTTGGGGCAGGTAACAAAAAGATGGGATATTAGATTGGAAGGTATAGGTTGGGTGACGTAATGGGGGAGGAGGGATAGTTGGTTTGGGAAAAGGGGGTCTCCCTCCTGTGTGCTAAACATGATTGTGTGGTTGTAGGCAGGGCCAAGAACACGTTTGTACAACACAGGCCTCCTGCTTATTCTCACGTCAGGGTGGGCCCGGAGGGAGCAATAAAATATTCACTTCCACATGTAGTGTCCCTCTGACACCCCAAAGGCAGGACAGAACCTCCAGAAGAAGGGGCTGTCCAGCATTTCACCCCAGAGCTGAGTCAATGGCCAAAATGGGGGCACCGTGAAAGGATATTGGGCGCCAGTCACTTTTGTCTTTTTTTTTAAGTTTTATTGCTGAACTGTTAAGGAGGTGAGGGTTGGTTGCCCAGATAACATAGCAGATCACTTGCAGAGCCTCCAGATTAATGTCCAGTTTCACAGTGTCGGAACTTTTTAACCACTTCAGCCCTGGAAGGATTTACCCCCTTCCTGACCAGAGCACTTTTTGCGATTCGGCACTGCGCCGCTTTAAATGACAATTGCGCGGTCGTACTGTGTTGCACCCAAACAAAATTGATGTCCTTTTTTCCCCACAAATAAAGCTTTCTGTTGGTGGTATTTGATCACCTCTGCGGTTTTTATTATTTGCGCTATAAACAAAAAAAAGCGCAACGATTTTGAAAAAAAAAACAATATTTTTTACTTTTTGCTATAAGAAATATCCCCAAAAATATATAAAAAAACTAATTTCTCAGTTTAGGCCTATATGTATTGTTCTACATATTTTTGGTAAAAAAATCGCAATAAGCATATATTGATTGTTTGCGCTAAAGTTATAGCGTTTACAAAATAAGGGATAGATTTATGGCATTTTTATTATTAATTTTTTTTTTATTAGTAATGGCGGCGATCTGCGATTTTTATCGTTACTGCGACATTATGGCGGACACATCGGACACTTTTGACACCATTTTGGGACCATTGTCATTTATACAGCGATCAGTGCTATAAAAATACACTGATTACTGTGTAAATGACACTGACAGGGAAGGGGGTTAAAGCGGGATTCTGGCCGTAAAAAAAAAATAAATTAAAAGTCAGCAGCTACAAACACTGTAGCTGCTGACTTTAAATAAGTACTTACCTGTCCTGGGTGCCCGCGATGTCGGCCGCCCGAGGCCGACCCGTCCCTCGGCTCTCGGCACCGCAATCCTAGGTAAGGGAAACAGACACACACACAGTTCCCAGAAGACAACGGGGCAGCTCACCGAGGAGCAGAACACGCCGCGGAATAGGAAGAGGCACATTAGGATGACTGCCTAGCAACAAGGTTTTCAGGTAAGTTTTAAAATTTTTATTTTTTTTCAAATGTTTTTTTTTTTGAGGATTTTTGGTGAGTTTTTTTTTTCAGGGTGGCCCTCCACTTTAAGTGTGTCTTAGGGAGGTGTGGGGGAGATGGGCTACCACTGACATGACACTGGTGGGCGATCAAGGGGTTAAGTGTGTCCTAGGGAGGTGTGGGGGAGATGGGCTATCACTGACATGACACTAGGGGGCGATCAAGGGGTTAAGTGTGTCCTAGGGAGGTGTGGGGGAGATGGGCTACCACTGACATGACACTAGGGGGCAATCAAGGGGTTAAGTGTGTCCTAGGGAGGTGTGGGGGAGATGGGCTACCACTGACATGACACTGGGGGGCGATCAAGGGGTTAAGTGTGTCCTAGGGAGGTGTGGGGGAGATGGGCTACCACTGACATGACAGCAATCGCTGCTCCCGATCACAGGGAGCAGTAGATCCCTGTCATGTCACTAGGCAGAACAGGAAATGCCTTGTTTACAAAGGCATCTCCTCCGTGACACGATCGTGGGCCCCCAGCGGACATCGAGTCCGCGGGAAAACGGCATGGTGACAGAGTACGCGGCGCGCGCCCACAATGCCGCAATTTAAAGGGGACATACCTGTACGCCCATTTGCCCAGCCATGCCATTGTGCTGACGTACATCGTCGCGCGCTGGTCGGCTAGCGGTTAAGTTGAACCGGCAACTCTGTAAGCACCCTCCCAAATTCCCGTTTGCCCTCCAAGTGAGTCACCAGGCCCTTCTGAGAGACCAACCTTCTTCCTGGCTCTTTCCAGCAAGGGACCTCCTTGGCACAGCTTCCTCCAGACCAGGCAGGACAGCTCAAAATAGGCAATTGGGCCTAATAGCAGAGCTCCATCCAGCAGCACATTCCTAGGCCTCAGCCCAGGGAAAGAGAGCAAACACATGGCCTGTCCCAAATATTTATATTCTCCCCCCAGCATGCACAAGTGGCATAAACCTCCTACTGGATTGGCTGAAGAAAATATAAATATTCAAAACTTAGTTTTGTTTTGTGAAATTTTATATTATGACCAGTGATAACAGTGACATCTACTGGCGACAGTGAGAAATCACAAGCCAAGGGAAAAACCAGGTGAAAAGTTTGTTTTCGGAGCTTTACTTCAAGTAACGTTGTAGCATACACCTTCTCACAAATTCTGGTGGCTGTCAGGACCTTCCCCAGAGCAGGAACACTTCATCCTGTCCCCTATGTACCTCCTGACTGGGGTACAAGGAGCTGACCGGGCATTCCCTGGCTGGAGAAAGCCTCTTACTTCCAGGGATACAGAACTGTGAACATGGCCCCTGCCAAGTCCCATTGGGGCCAACTTCATAAACTCATTTTCTCTATTCTACATCTCTGTACGAGCCTCCTAAATTCTCATACTACACAGTATTCCACTTCTCCCAGAAGCTCATTTGTGAGGTCAGGCACTGATGTTGGACGAGAAGGCCTGGCTTGCAGTCTCTGCTCTTATTCATCCCAAAGGTGTTCTATCGGGTTGAGGTCAGAACTCTGTGCAGGCCAGTCAAGTTCCTTCACCCCAAACTCACTCATCCATGTCTTTTTGGACCTTTGCTTTGTGTACTGGTCCTAATCATTTGGAGGAGGGGAGGATTATGGTGTGGGGTTGTTTTTCAGGGGTTGGGCTTGGCCCCCTAGTTCCAGTGAAGGGAACTCTTAAGGTGTCAGCATACCAAGACATTTTGGACAATTTCATGCTCCCAACTTTGTGGGAACAGTTTGGGGATGGCCCCTTCCTGTTCCAACATGACTGCGCACCAGTGCACAAAGCAAGGTCCATAAAGACATGGATGAGCGAGTTTGGGGTGGAGGAACTTGACCTCAACCCGATAGAACACCTTTGGGATAAATTAGAGCGGAGACTGTGAGCTAGGCCTTCTCGTCCAACATCAGTGCCTGACCTCACAAATGCGCTTCTGGAAGAATGGTCAAACATTCCCATAGACACACTCCTATACCTTGTGGACGGCCTTCCCAGAAGAGTTGAAGCTGTTATAGCTGCAAAGGGTGGGCCAACTCAATATTGAACCCTACGGACTAAAGCCTCGTACACACGGTCTGATTGTTGGATGACCGAGCATCTAAATTTTGTCAAAAGGTCGTGTGCAGGATTTTGTCTAGCATACTAACTATCCGCAAATTTTCATTTGACAAACACAAACGTAGTGACGTACTATGAGAGTATAAAGAGGAAGTTCATTTCTCAAGCGCCACCCTTTGGGCCTAAAGTCTCGCACACACGATCGGATTGTTGGCCAACAAAACCGTGGACTTTTGTCCGAAGGGCGTTGGCCCAAACTTGTCTTGCATACACACGGCAAGGAATTGTTGGCCAACAAGTACCAACATAGTGACGTACTACGTTGTTTTTTTCAGCTCTTTAGCGCCACCCTTTGGGCTCCTTCTGCTGATTTCGTGTTAGTAGAAGTTTGGTGAGTGATGATTTGCGCTTTTTATTTCGCGATTTTCAGTTCGTTTCTGAGCGGCCGTTCGTCAACCAGACATGTTGCGGAATCGGAGGAGATAACGTGGTATTTATTATTGGCCTTGGAGTTATTGCTTCGACATTATTTTTTTGGTTGAATAATAATGATTTGATTTGGTATATTTTCTATATTTTTGGATGCATAAAATGCACTTTTTGGTTAAGTTCTATTGGCAGATAACATGTCTAATTTTATTTGTTTTGTTTTTTTAATGCACAATAAAAAAATAGTGTAGAATAATACTTGGCTATGTGTTTTACTTCAAATGACAGTTTGGGAGTCGGCAGTTACATTTAAAAAAATACAATGTAAAATTAACAAGGGACACCAACATAGTTGTATCTTTGATCTTAAAAACTACAGGATAATGGTGTTGTGGTAACTTGCCCCAAATAAAAAAAAAAAAAAAAAGCATAATAATATTATTCTTGATATCACTAGAAAAAAAAAGGCCTTTGAAAATTAGTTTGCAATAACTCCATCAGTATCACCAGCAAAGCAGCTTCATTATTATCCCATTAAAGAAGAAGAGAATTGTGCGCTGCATTTCCAGATTTCATAACTTGCCGCGTCACGAATGTTAATTCTCCATTACGAACGCTAGTTTACAAGACCGACCACTTCCGGCTCGTCCTTGCTTCCGAGCATGCGTGTTTGTACTTTGGACTTTTGTCCGACGGACTTGTGTACACACGCTCGGAAAATCCGACAACAGACATTTGTCCGCGGAAAATTTTAAAACCTGCTAGCCAACATTTGTCCGAGGAAAATCCGTCAACAATTGTCCAATGGAGCGTACAAACGGTCGGATTTACCGCCAACAGGCTGTCATCACACATTTCCCGCCGGAAAATTTGATCATGTGTACGAGGCTTAAGACTTGGAATTAAAGTTCCTGTAAAGGCAGGTGTCCCAATACTTTTGGTAATGCCGTGTATATTTTATTTGGGGGTTTTAAATCATTTTCTAGCTAGAAAGGGCAGATTTTTACATCTCCGTGATATATGTCAGAATTGGCCTGGTTTTGCAGATGTTAAAACCAGCCTAATGGCATTTAGTGGAAGTGGAAGATTTATGGGTGAGCGATTAAAGTGCGCTCCTTTTGGTTTTGGGAAATTTATCTTATTCAAAGCTCCCTCCCATTTCTGTAGGTAGGGGGAAGACCTGCCTGATCACCACGGATTATTTTAATAAAGGCTGCTGATTTGAAAGTATTAAAAATGACAATACTATATTAAAGCTGCAAGGGTCAAAAGTTCATTTAGGTCTAGGGGGCCACAAAAAAAGCAGTTTTCTCTTTCCTGATCGTCCGCTCCCACAGGCTCTCTCCAGGCTGTAAGACCGGTCCTCGCAGCCTCTTCTTCCCTATGTTCCAGTGGTCGCAGGTTCTTGGACGTCATCCAGACCAATAGAGAATCCAAAGCCCTGCATTGGACGTGAGGACCTCTAGGTATAGGTCTAGGGTTGCCACCTGTCCGGGAATAACCCGGACAGTTCGGGTTTGGAATTGTACGTCCGGGTTTCAAACTGCCGAAGCCCAGACACATTGTTCAGACTGGACTATGGCTTCCCAGCAGGGTTGCTGGCTGTAGTTGTCTAAGCCGAGAGTGTCTGTTACATTCAATTTCACACTGCACAAAGCCAGCACTAACAATTTCCCCCTCGCCCATACACACACAGACAGGAGAGGAGAGAGGGCTTGATTTGCTCCTCTTTCTCCAGCCCCTACCCCTCTGTGTCTGCCCACACTCCAATCCCAGGCGCTGGGCCTCAGAAAAGGAAAGTGGGGTCCGTAAATTTGAAGTCCAGCAGCCTCAGATACATCTGGATGAGAGGTGCCAAGGGGTGAGTGAGCTCACCATCCACCCCTGTCTGTGACTGAAGTCCCCCCACTTCTCTCTCCTGCCTCTGAGTGAGTACACTAAGGTAAATCAGGGTTCTCAGAGCACCCCTTACATCAGAGTTCCCCTTTACACCAGAAGCCACAGTGTTCCCCCTTACATCAGTGTCCTCTCCATGCATCGGAGTTCTCAGTGTTCCCCCTTAAAGTGGAGGTCCAGCTGAAAAAAAAAAAAATTTGAAAACACTGTAGCTGCTGACTTTTAAAAAGGAAACTCACCTGTCCAGGGTGCCCGCAATGTCGGCCGCCCGAGGCCGATCCGTCCATCGGATCGGGTCCCAGCGCCGCCATTCGAACTAAGGGAAACAGGTAGTGGAGCCTTGCGGCTTCACTGCCCGTTTCCTACTGCGCATGTGCGAGTCGCCCGGCGCTTTGTGAATGGCCGGATGTGTTCTGGGACACACACAGGTCCCAGAAGACAGTGCGCCCCATTCCCTAGAAGACAACGCGAGGAGAAGAATGAAGATCACCGTGGAGTAGGAAGTGGCAGATCAGGACGATCTGCCTAGCAACAGCCATTTCTGGTAAGTAGAAAAAAAAATTTTTTTTAATTTTTTTTTTCAGGTTTTTAGGAGCATTTTTATGTAATTTTTTCTTTTTTTTTTTTTTTTTTTAGGGTGGACCCCCCGCTTTAAATCAGGGTTTCCAGAGCATCCCTTATGTTAGAGTTCCCCCTTACATCAGAGTCTGCAGAGTCCTCCCTTACAGTGAAAGGAAACTCTGTAGATTCAGATTATCATTATACAGCGGCAGGTCAGCTTGTTCCTGCAAATCGCCGTAGGTGTACGTCGGCACCCATAAGGGCGATGGCAGGCATGCACGCACGCACCCGCTGCACGGCGGCGGACTAGATGCACGTGGCCAGCGGCCGCGGCGTCCGCCTGCCACCCGCGATCGCAGGCACTAGAGCCAGAACGGGGATGTGTGTATGTAAACATACAAATCCCCGTTCTGACAGGAGAGGAGAGACAGATCTGCTGTTCCTACTAATCAGGAACAGCGATCTGTCTCCTCCTCTAGTCAGTCCCCCCCCCCCCACAGTTAGAAACACTCATGAGGGAACGCATTTAACCCCTTGATCGCCATAGTGTTAAACCCTTCCCTACCAGTGACATTTACACAGTAATCAGTGCATTTTTATAGCACTGATCGCTGTATAAATGTCAATGGTCCCAAAAAAGTGTCAAGGTGTCCGATCTGTCTGCCGCAATTTCGCAGTCCCGCTAAAAATCGCAGATCGCCGCCATTATTAGAAATAAAATAATAATAATAATAATAAAAAATGCCATAAATCTATCCCCTATTTTGTAGACGCTATAACTTTTGAACAAATCAATCAATATACGCTTATAGCGATTTTTTTTTTTTTTTTTTTTTACCAAAAATATGTAGAAGAATATATATAAACAGTATATATACAGTCTAAACTGATGAAGAAATTTCTTTATTTACATTTTTTGGGGGGGATATTTATCATAGCAAAAAGTATAAAATATTGGGGTTTTTTTCAAAATTGTGGCTCTTTTTTTGTTTATAACACAAAAAAATAAAAACCGCAGAGGTGATCAAATACCTCCAAAAGAAATCTCTGTTTATGGGGGAAAAAAAGGACGTCAATTTTGTTTGGGTACAGGGTCGCACGACCGCACAATTGGCAATTAAAGCGACGCAGTGCCGTATCGCAAAAAATGGCCTGGTCATTAAAGGGGACAATCTTCCGGGAGCTGAAGTGGTTAAAGCTTCTATGAAATTTACTGATTGGGTTTAAACATACAATAATAGTCACATTAAGCACATATACTTTTAAAGGTTTCCCAACCCGACTGATATCTAATTCTCAGACTAATGAGATCAACTAACGAAGAGGTCCCCCAACCCCCGAGCCATGGCCTGTTGGGGGCCCTGCCGTACAACTGGTGAGCGAGGCCTGATCTGTATTGGTGGCCACTTGCAATGCCACCTGGGCTCCACCTCTTGTCGGGTCAGTGGCGGGGACCCTTCTGTGGGCTGCGCATGCGGGTGATCTGGATTCTTGTGGGGGTCTAGTGCCCGGTGGTTTGGCAGGGGTCATGATGCCAAGATGATGAGCCATTACCACCTGCACTGCCACCCTCCCACCACCAAAGGGCGCCTGCTCCACTTCTCCCAGCACCACTACTTTATTCCCTCCCTGTGGTCACATCACTAAGCCAATGTAAATATATATTAGAATCTTTATTTGCATCCGTTTGGCTGACAAAATGAGCTCAATCTATTATTATTATTATTATTATTATTATTATTATTAAAAAAGATTATTGTTATGATTATTATATATTTCCTGACAGACTCCATGGCAGCCTACGTATGGGTTAATCCCGCCTCTCATACCTCATAGGACCCCACTCCCATAAATCTTTGCTTCTAGACAGAGACTGTGTTCCTTTTTTGTCCTCCTCCTAGGACCAAGGTGTATCTCTTACCTTATGAAGTTTTCTTGATCCAGTCCTGGTGGTTCGCACGCGTTTGTTGATGGCGGTGTCTTATTGGAGTCCAGCTTCCCCAGCTATTAGCAGGGCGGACATACGGGGTTCACTCTGATGCCTGGAAGAGCTGATTATACCGGCCATTGGCTGGGAAGCGGCATCTCGGCCAATCGTCCCAGCTATTAGCGGGAGGCCTCCTTCATTATGACCCCGGTCGTGCGGTGAGTGCTCCTCTTGCTCCCATTTCCAGGATGGATCCCCTCAGGTGCAGTGGTAATGTATGCTCTTTGAATTGTTTTTGGCAGCCTGTTATGTGTGTTGTTTGTCTTGAATTGCTTTTTCCTAGTGGCCATGGCGGCTGGGACGCATCTGCGTTCCAGTCCACCGCTTCCCCGCTCCGATTGCGCAGCTGCGAAATCTCGATTGAGATCGAGGCTTGGTTCGCGCCTGCACAGTCCGCGCATGATGACGGCGACTGCGCATGCGCGCGAGCGCCGTGGAGCGGCGTCGGTCACAGCGTAGGGACGCTGTGGCCGCGATGACGTCATCACAGGCGGCAGATTCAAATAGCTGTCACATACAGCTATGGTTTGGGATGCTCTTTCGCTCAGGCAGCGGCTTCCCTGTGTCCATCTCTCTGGCTTCTGAGGTAAGGAGCTTTGTCTAGTTCTCTTTCTCCAAATAGGGGAAAGAGAAAGTGAAAGTATACTTAAGTTAGTTATTGTCTTTCTTATTGATTGTGTTTGCAGTCCTTTGTTTCTGTCGCCATGGATGTCTCACCGCCCCCTAGTGGCCAACCCTTACACCGCAGGTAGGATGAAGTATTTTTATTTTCATTCTGCCTGTATTGTTTGGGGTACTATTTAGGAACAAAGTATTCTTTTCTCCCCCTTTCAGCCCTTCTAGGTCTGAACCACAGCTATCGGTACATAAAGAAAAAGACCAGTCTAGGTCTCATCATCACCAGTCTACGTCGGGTTCTAGACGTACTAGGTCATCTTCCAGACACCGCAAAGAGGGGTCAAGGTCTAAATCTAGCCATCATTCCCCCCGCCATTCCAGCCGCCCTGAGAGGAAAGTTTGCTGGGGTTGTAAAACTTAGGTCCCAGAGGGTAAATCTCTCTGTGAGTTGTGCTTTTCGAGAGCCACGAAGGAAAGAGGAGCTGAGGACCAGCAAGTGGAGGCTCTGGTCAGGAAAGTGGTCCAAGAATCTCTTAACAAAGCAGATTTTGACCGGGCAGTAATTCCTCCTTCTGTTATAGCTCCAGTTGCTGAAGAAATTGAGTCCGAAGTTCCAGGCCCATCTCATCATAGTCTCTCTTTTAGCGGTTCCTCGGACAGCGAAGCAGAGATAATTGAACCTGGTGCAGGTTTTGACTTTTCCCTGGTTCCCCAACTGGTCAGAGCGGTTAAAGACGCATTGAGATGGGAGGAACCAGTAGAAGCACCCTCTAAACAGAGGAAATACTTTAAGCACCTTAAGAAGGATCGCCCGAACTTCCCCTTCCTGGGTGAACTGGGTGAAATTATCTTGGATGAATGGGGTAAAGTTGATAGGAAAAACTCTTTAATTTCCAAGATTGCAAAGATGTATCCTTTCAAGAATGATGATGTAAAACATCTTGAATCAGCCCCCCTTGTCGATGCAGCTCTCATGAGGCTGGTGAGACATGTTACGCTCCCTCTAGAGGATACCGTCTCTTTCAAGGATGGTCTGGAGAGGAAGATTGATACGGACCTAAAACGTATCTATATCACGGCAGGGATGGCTTGTAAACCGGCTCTGGCCCTCGCAGCTTTGTCAAAAGCTATGGAGTCTTGGACGGATGATGTGGGTGCAGCTCTAGGAAGTGTGTCTGAGAACTTATTCAAGAGCTCTCCAATACATGAGCTGAAGCTGGCTTCGGTCTTCCTGGGAGAAGCATCCATCGACATTATTCGCCTCGTTGCACGTGTCATGCTTTCATCAGTTACAGCAAAACGTGCCCTCTGGTTACGCCCATGGGTTGCAGACCCTGCCTCTAAACAGGCCTGGTGCAGGATTCCTTTCGAAGGCTCCTCACTCTTCGTAAATAAACTGGATTCTGCTATCTCCCGTGCTACTGGGGGCAAGTCAGGATTCTTACCCCAGGACCGTCGTATCCTTAACCAAAGAAGGTCTCAACCTAGACAAGAGCCAGAACGCGCTAAAGATGCTCGTCGCTACAGACCTGGTCGGGAGTTTAGGAAAAACTGGAGGAGAGGCCAGCCTTCAGGCCAAAAATCCTCAAAGTCAGCCCCGTCAAGTGGTCGGGAGACTTCCAAGTCCTTTTGATACGACGCCTGTCCAGGTAGTGCAAGTAGGGGCTCGTTTACTCCGGTATCAGCACGTCTGGGCAGCCTCGATTCAAGATTACTGGACCGTCAAAACGGTCTCCTCAGGTCACACTTGGGTTTTCACCAATCCACCCAGTCACCGGTTTGTGCCTACGGTCCTTCCGCACTCAGAAGAAAAAAGTCACATTCTTCTATCTTATACAGACTCACTGATTGCCCAGGGGGCCGCCATTCATGTTCCATCAGAAGAAAGGTTTCTTGGAATTTATTCCCCCCTTTTCATGGTCGTCAAAAAGACTGGCTCTTGGAGACCAGTAATCGACCTGACACATCTAAATTCCTTCATCAAGAAGGAAAAATTCAAGATGGAAACCCTGCTGACAATCCGACAAACAGTACAACCAGGAGATTGGCTGGTCTCCATAGACCTGAAAGACGCCTACTTTCATGTGCCGATCGCAAAAGATTTCCAGAGGTATCTCCGATTTGCAGTAGGCCAGAGGCATCTCCAATTCACTTGTCTCCCATTCGGGCTCACAACATCGCCTCGAGTGTTTTCGAAGCTCTTATTGGCTGTGGTAGCTCTAATCCGGGTAAAAGGCATTCGGTTACACCATTACTTGGACGACTTACTCCTACTGTCTCAGGACAGGGAACAGATATTGTCACATCGGGATCAAGTCATATCTACTCTGACGGAGTTCGGTTGGCTATTGAACAGGGAGAAAAGTCACCTAGTTCCGACACAAGCTCTAGTATTCCTCGGAGCCCTATTCAACACAGTGGAGAGCACCATCTCTCTTCCTTTGGAGAAGATTCCGGTAATTCGAGAGAGAATTCGCCTAGCATTGTCAGCAACTCTCCTCAGAGCCTCTCAGTGTCTCAAAATAATCGGCACTATGGTAACCACAGCCCCCATGGTGAGGTGGGCGCAGTGGAGAATGCGGCCCTTTCAGAAGGGTTTTCTCCAGCAATGGGATCCAGGGTCTCGAGACCATCTAGTGCGGGTAACCACCTCCATGCGGGAGGGCCTCCTCTGGTGGCTGCTACGGAAGAACCTCCTCAATTGTCACTCCATAGCACCTGTCTCCTGGATTACAGTGACAACGGATGCGAGCAACAGAGGATGGGGCGCTCTCTGTCTGACGGAGATAGCCCAAGGCAGGTGGGACTTCCCATCCCAAGGGATAGTCTCAAATGTCCTGGAGCTCAGAGCTGCCTTCCGTGCCCTTCAAGCCTTTCTCCATCTAATATCAGGAGCCTCAGTCCTCCTGAGACTGGACAACACGACCGCAGTGTCATACATCAAGAGACAAGGGGGCACCCGCAGTCTCTCCTTACTGAGGGAAGTAAGCCCGATCATGTCCTGGGTCCAGACGAACTTAACAAATCTATCCGCTGTTTATCTCCCAGGAATTCAAAATGTCCAAGCAGACTTCCTTTCAAGAATCACCCTGGACAACAACGAGTGGTCCCTCCACACCGAAGTTTTCGATTGGCTCCTGTCTCTAGGGATGATGCCGGAAGTGGACCTGTTCGCTTCCCCATGCAATTTCAAGCTGGGGAAATATTACACGAGGTGTCGTTGTCCCCAGGCCTTCGGAGTGGATGCCCTGACGGACCAGTGGAAATTCCACAGGGCCTATGCCTTTCCCCCAGTTCCAGTCATTCTTCGTTTCCTTTCGAGGCTCAGGTGGGAGAATGTCGAGGTGCTGGCAGTTGTTCCGTTCTGGCCCAACAGGCCATGGTTTCCTCTCCTGATGCAGCTCAGTTACCGAGAGCCGGTCCCTCTCCCGTCCAGACCAGATCTCCTGCTGCAGGGAGCGTCTCTTCACCCTTGTCCATCCCAGCTCCATCTGATGGCTTGGTGGTTGAGAGGAGAAGGTTGGAAGCACTAGGTTGTCCAAGTACAGCTATTGCTACATTGTTGAATGCCAGAAGAGCGGGCACCAACAGAGTGTATCAGAGGATTTGGGCGAAGTTTGCGGACTATGTGATTTCCACCAATGGACCCTGTAGTAATCCAAGGATTCAGGACATTCTAGGTTTTCTACAAACTGGCCTGGATCTGTCCCTATCGGTGAGTTCCTTGCGGGTCCAGATTTCTGCAATCTCAGCCTTTACAGGCATATCATGGGCCAGACACCCCCTTACTAGGCAGTTCTTTAAGGGAGCAATGAGGCTTAGGCCTCAGAAAAGACCAAGATTCTCTAAATGGGATCTCCCTCTCGTCTTGGATTTCTTCTCAGAGAAGGAAATACGGCATATGGATCAATCATCAATTAGAGAGCTTTCTCTCAAAGTGGTCTTTCTAGTGGCCATAACATCGGCCAAGAGAGTTTCTGAAATTGAAACCTTAGGATACAAAGAACCTTTCCTTACCTTCTTCCCAGATCGTGTAGTCTTGATCCCCATGTTAGGATCGAATCCAAAAGTAACAACCATCTTCCATGAAAATCAGGAGATTGTCCTCCCTACTTTCAGATCCACTGAGGACTCTGATGTTCACCCTCTAGATGTTGGGCAGATTCTGAAGCAATACCTAGAAGCCACTGCTTCTTTCCGCCAGTCTGATCATCTGTTTGTACTTTTTCACGGCAAGAACAAGGGTTCACGGGCCTCCTCTAGAACCATCGCAGCATGGATCGTTCAAGCTATTCAATGGGCTTACAGGTCTAAGGGTTTGGCTCCTCCGGAGGCGGTAACCGCTCATTCTACCAGGAGCGTCTCTACATCGTGGGCAGCATCCCGACATGTGCCTCCAGACGTAATCTGTAAAGCGGCCTCATGGTCATCAATTAACACTTTTATGACACACTATTGTGTAGAACCGGCTTCTTTGTCTACGGTTAACTTTGGTTTGCACGTATTATCTGTTGATGGTGCCAATTAAACCTTTTTTTCTTTAAACCAGCAATCGCCCACCCGGGTGTGTATGGCTAGTTATTTCCCATACGTAGGCTGCCATGGAGTCTGTCAGGAAAACGGAAAATTTATATCAAATACTTACCGTAATTTTCCTTTCCTGATGGACTCCATGGCAGCAGGAGTTCCCTCCCAGTTGCTGGAGTAGGCTAAGTTACGGAACACAGTCTCTGTCTAGAAGCAAAGATTTCTAGGAGTGGGGTCCTATGAGGTATGAGAGGCGGGATTAACCCATACGTAGGCTGCCATGGAGTCCATCAGGAAAGGAAAATTACGGTAAGTATTTGATATAAATTTTCCGTTATATTATTAAATCTTTATTTGTACCTGTTTAGCTGACCACATGAGCTCAATTTATTATTATTATTATTAGAAAAATATATTATAATGAAAAATATATATATTTTTTTAAATCTTTAATTGTATCTGTTTGGCTGACCACATGAGCTCGATCTATTATTCTTATTATTGATCTCCTTCTTAATATTATTATGAAAAAAAATATATTATTTTTTATTTTTTTTATCTTTATTTGTATCTGTTTGACTAACCACATGAGCTTAATTTATTATTATTATTATTATTAGGAAAATATATTATTATGGAAAAAAATGTTATTATTATTAAATATATATATATAATTTTTTTTTATCTTTATTTGTACCTGTTTAGCTGACCACATGAGCTCAATTTATTGTTATTATTAATAGAAAAATATATTATTATGAAAAATATATATATATATTCATAATAATAAATTTTTCTATTAATAATAACAATAAATTGAGCTCATGTGGTCAGCTAAACAGGTACAAATAAAGATACTTATACTTATAAATCTTTAATTGTATCTGTTTGGCTGACCACTTAAGCTCAATCTATTATTATTTTTATTATGTAAAAAATATTATTATTTTTTTATCTTTATTTGTATTAGTTTGGCTGACCCATTATTATTAATATGATTTGTCATTATTAGGAAAATATATTATTCAAGGCAATATTATTAATAGTATTAAATAGAGCTCATGTGATCAGCCAAACAGAAACAAATAATTATTTAAATGTTTTAATAATAATAGTAATAATAATTTTCTAATAATAATAATACATTGAACTCGTGGTCAGCCAAAGAGATAGAAATAAAGATGAAAAAATTTATATGTGGGTGACAGGTGTGGTGACAGGCACCAGAGCAACCCCCCCCCACCACCACCATCACCACCACCCTGGTCCAAGGAGGGGTTGTCTTCTGCGAAGCAGGTCCCTGGTGTCGGGGAGGTTGGGAACCGCCGGACTAAAGAACATTTTGCATGCCTCCCAACTTTTTGAGATGGGAATGAGGGGCACTTATTAGCAAAAGTATGTATGCATAGGACACACCCCTGCCACGCCCCCTGAAGGAGAATAAAATATAAAAATGAAAAGTGCTTTATTTATTTTTACCACTACTATTCCTTTTATATTGGCTTTTGCATTTTACAAATGCAGCAATTTAGAAATTGATAAAAGGTTTAGCACCGGGAAACCCTTTTTGAAAGATAAAAAGTGCATTTTATATACAACTCTATAGATCAGACCAAAATGAGGGACAATAGAGGAGGAAAGAGGGACAGAGGAACTTTGTTCCAAATCGGGGACAGTCCCTCAAAACCAGGGACAGTTGGGATCTATGCATTTCGCGTCTGATGATTGGATATTACTCTTTAAAAGAAAAGTGTTACAGTAAATTCCACAAATGTTTGAACTTGCAACTTCCAAAAAAGTTGTCTGTACTTTTGCGTTTAGTTAGTGAAGGAGGTGTCTTTTTCACCTTCACAAGTCCGAGGTGAGCAAATGCCTTGCAGGAGCTCAAAGGAAGAACAAACTTCAAGCTATTCATGAATGTCATAATGTCTCATATACCTAAGGGTAAAGTGCAGACTTTACCCGGAGTGGACTTAAAAGAAGCATAAAAATGTGCTGAGTAAACAATTCCAAGATAAGAATCTGCAGATATTCTGAAACACCACCACTGGTAAAGCCTATTCTAATTCCTGTGCTGTGGATAATAAAAGAGCCGTGGAAAACTGTTCATATAGAAGTGGAGGGAGGAGCCTGACTGCTCTATCAGGGTGACTTTGCACTATACATTGAAGCCGGCTTCCCATAAATCCTCATTCAGCGTGCACGTTGTGTAGTAGGACATACAGGATCTCCTAGGGACTGCTGTGTCTGGAAGGCATAGAGTTCCACTAACATGGCAGCCACAGCAACCTCATTTGGTATTTGCTTATTGTCATGTGCTCTGTTCTTCACCACAGCACAGGCTGGGAAGATTCTGGTTATACCCGTCGAAGGAAGTCATTGGATTAGTATCAAGGTCCTTATGATGGAGCTGGTCCAGAGAGGACATGAGCTGACGGTCACCCGACCCTCTAACAGCTTGTATATTGATGAGACATCAGAACACTTCAAGGTGGAGAACATTCCCATGTCCGAAACACAAAAAATTAGTCGGAAGGATTTCGAGGAGTATGCCTTGAACTGGATTTTTCAACAAGCTTTCACCAAACATTCTTCCTCTTTTACCGTGGCCTGGGAGTTCATTGGAGCCCTTCAGACCGCTACTCAGATGTCCACAGTTGCCCTCGGGGCAATATTTGAAAACAAAGAGGTCATGGAGCGTTTGGCCAATGCTGGCTTTGACTTGATACTGGCTGATCCTTACAATGTGGCTGGAGTCATGTTAGCTCATCACTTGAAGCTTCCCATAGTATTTTTCGGGAGGTGGATGCCAACTGAAGATATACACTTTGCTATTGCGCCATCTCCGCTTTCCTATGTGCCAGTGATAAACTCTCGAGTCACAGACAGAATGGCCTTCCATGAAAGAGTTAAAAATGTGGCCCTTTATTACCTATACCTGGCTGCCAGCCACCTCCTTATATACCCAGCTTATGACAAACTGGCTCAGCGCTATCTCAACACCAACATTGGGGTTTTTGAGATGTACAAGAGGGCTGATATCTATTTGATCAAAGTGGACTTTGTGTTCGAGTTCCCAAGGCCAACAATGCCCAACGCCATATATATTGGAGGCTTTCAGTGCAGACCACCTAAACCTCTTCCTGAAGATATTCAACAATTCATGGACAGCTCAGAGCAAGGAGTGGTAGTCTTTTCCTTGGGTACCATTGTTAAAAAGCTTCCTCTTCACATCGCCCAGGAATTTGCAGCGGGCCTGGCCCAACTGAAGGAACGAGTCATTTGGCGTTACTCCGGAGAACCTCTAGAAACCTTGGGAAATAACACTATGACTGTTGACTGGCTTCCACAGAATGACCTCCTCAGTCACCCCAACTGCAAGGTCTTCCTGGCACATGGAGGCGAGAATGGTGTCTATGAGGCCTTGTACCATGGTGTCCCCATAGTCGGATTTCCACTATTCGGTGACCAGTATGAAAACCTGCTGCGTCTGAAGACGAGAGGGGCTGCAATTCTTCTAGAGAATACGCAAAATATAACTGCCAAAGATATATTCGATGCAGTGCGCACAGTTATTGATGACCCGTCCTACAGCCGGGCCATGAAGCACCTTTCTGAGTTACACCGAGACACCCCTGTGCCCCCAAGAGACCTGGCTGTGTTCTGGACAGAGTATGTCATGCGCCATAAAGGAGCACGTCACCTGCAGCCTGCAGCCAATGACCTGGCCTGGTACCAGTATTATTTACTTGATGTCATTGGCTTTCTGCTTGTCACGGTATTTGTGTCTTTCTGTATAACCATAAAAATCTTTCGAGTGGTGCTGAGGACCTTCTGCTGCCGGAAGCAGAACAAACAAAAGCAGAAAAAGTCATAAAATGATCTTTACGTGGAAGTGGCCACTGTTGGGAGAACCACATCTGAAATGTTTTCTAGAATGTCTTTTGGCTTTAGGTGAAACTATCTGCAAGACAAAGTACGAAACGCATAACAGCAGACATCATGTGGACACATCAGAGTGGATACTGTATGGCTCCATGTCTTTTACCCTGCCTAGTCTGGGCAAGGTCAGAAGGCTTGTCCACCCAAAGTGATGTTTCCATTTTGGGTGGATGCTGGAAGACTGAATCCCTCACCAGTTTCTTATCTGTGAAGAATACCTAAAAAAAAGATCTCCATGCTGAGCTCCGTCTCCAGCATTGTGGAGTCTCAGTTCTTCTACTGCTTCTTTATGATGTCTAATAAAATCAAAGTGAAGAATGTCATTTCATCTCATCCTTGCTCTCCCTGGCAGGTGGGTGAAGCTGAGAACCCAGGTGAATGCATTTTGCTAATGGTGTCCCCTAGAGATATTTTAATGGCAACTTAACTTCACATGAGGTGTATTACACCATACCCCAGTGCAAGGGCTTTACTTACCCGCAGGGGAATGCACACATGTTCCGTGCATCCCTGTACAGACAATTCCATTGATGTCAATTGCACAGACACAGTCCTTGCTCCCAATTTGATATTGGCGCAGTTGCACACCCCCGAACGCAGAAAGTGTGCATTCAGGGTCACGTATTTGCGTGGATGTCAAATTGGGAGTATCAGCTGTGTCCATGCAATGGACATCAATGGAACTGTCTGCACAGGGATGCACAGAACATCTGTGCATCCCTATTGTGGTAAACATGGATTGTATGATGTAGTATGCCCCACGTGAATGAGGCCTTACTCAGGAAACTCCATCTATAACCGGAATATTACTTCTGGGCAAATAGACTTTTTAATACTCTGTCTATGGGGTCTTTTTATGAATATTTACACAATGTTTACCCAAGATTCACCCATTTTCAAACAGAATATTATGTAAAAATGTCTCCTGTCTGCAGACAGGATATTTGAGGTTTTTTGTTTTACAGGTAAGTGCCCATTCTCCAAACCCAGCACTGCCTGCTTGCTCTAGAACAGTGATCTCCAAACTACAGCCCATGGGCCAGAATGTGGCCCTTCGATTGCATTTATCCAGGCCTTGGGGCACTATACCTCCCACTGACACCAACAAAGAGGCATTATTCCTTCCACTGACACCAACAGTGGGAAACCATTCCTCTCACTGACACCAACAATTGGCATTTTTCCTTTCACTGACACCAATGACGGGGCACCATTCCCCCCACTAATACCAATGATGGCGCACTATTCCTTCCACTGACATCAAGGATGGGCCACTATTGCTTCCACTGATACCAATGATGGGGCACTATTCCTTCCACTGATACCAATGATGGCGCCCTATTCCTCCCACTAATACCAATGATGTGGCTCCATTCCTCCCACTAATACCAATAATGGGGCACCATTCCTCCCACTAATACCAATGATGGTGCACCATTCCTTCCACTGACACCAAGGATAGGGCACTATTCCTGATGTTGGGGCACTATTCCTCCTGCTGATACCAACGATGAGGCACTATTCCTTCCACTGACACCAATGATGGGGTACTATTCCTCCACTTTATACAAATGATGGGGCACTATTCCTCCAACTAATACCAATGATGGGGCACTATTCCTCTCACTGACACCAATGATGGGGCACTATTTCTTCCACTGACACCACTGATGGGGCACTATTCCTTCCACTGATACTAATAAGGGTACATTATTCCTTCCACTAATACCAATGATGGGGCACTATTCCTTCCACTAATACCAATGATGGGGCAATATTCATTACACGAATACCAATGATGGGGCACTATTCCTCCTGCTGATACCAATGATGGGGCACAATTCCTCTGCTGACTACAGGCACTATTTAAAGTGATTGTAAAGTCTTTGTTTTTTTTTTTTCTATAAAAATAACATGTTATACTTACCTCCTCTGTGCAGTGGATTTGCACAGAGCAGCCCGCATCCTCCTCTTCTCGGGTCCCTCTTCTGTGCTCCTGGCCCCTCCCACCTGTTCAGTTCCCCCACACCAAGCAGCTTGCTATGGGGACACCCGAGCCGAGTCACAGCTCCCTGTGTCCATTCAGACATGGAGCCCCGACTGGCCCCACCCCCTCTCTCCCCTAAATGGCTAGCTGACTTTGATTGACAGCAGCAAGAGCCAATGTGTCTTCTGCCTTTACAATCACTTTAATTTTTGGGCTTTTACATGCACTGCATTGCAGTGTATTTTTGCACGTTTCTGTTCATTTGCAGTGCAGAAAAATGCAACTTGCTGTACTTTTTATCACTGCACTGCAATAGCATGAACTATGCCCATAGGATAACCTGGATTTTAACTCCACCATGGCCAGCCCCAAGCACATGCTGCGAAAGGAGGAGGGGATGTTTGAAAATTGTTGTAAACCTGGATCTTGGACTGTCTATGCAGTTGGAATGCAGTCAAAATGTAGTGACGTCCATGAATGTCCTCCCACGTGCACACCCCCTGGGACACGCATCAGGCTTACTCTTTGACCGCTGTGTGCTTTGGGCAGACCTGATCACAGATCGCAGTGAAGGGCCAGATCTGCAGTTGCTCCAGAGCTTAGTAAATGAGCAGAAGTTCTGCTGACTTCCATCATCCAATCATGTGCAAGCAAAAATGCTGTTTTTTTTTTCCTTGCACGTGATTGGGCATTCTTTGCAAAAAGAAGGTTTACCTCATTTACTAAGCTCTGGGGCAACTGCACTTGCAGAGTGCAACTGCACTTTGCGAAGTGCACAGTCTATTTGCCTTAAAGTGGTGTTCCGGCCGAAATGATACTTTTTAAATAAAAACACCCATATAATACACAAGCTTAATGTATTCTAGTAAATTTAGTCTGTAAACTAAGGTCTGTTTTGTTAGTTTATAGCAGTAGTTTGTTATTTTATAAACTTACAACAGGCCGTGGCCATCTTAAGTGTGGGCATCTGAAGCCAGACTGTATTTCTTCCTGGATCTCATCCTTGCAGATCTCTCACATGCTCAGTGCAGCGCAAGCAGTGTAATAGGTTTCAGGTCAGGTTTCCATAGCAACGGCAGTGCCAGAGGAAGTTACCGCCCCTTCCCAGAAGGCATTGCAAACAGGAAATGATGCGATAGGCCACGGCCAGGGAGGAGGAAGTGAAAAATGAATACAGCAGATATACAGTAGGTGCTGAGAAAAAAAATTTAAAAATATCCAATTCGTTTTAAGTGCACAGTTTAGTGAGGGATGCTGAAGAGTTGTAAAAGTGGGTGGAACTCCACTTTAAGTAAATCAACCCCTTTGTCTCTGTGTGAGGAAAGGAGAGCTGATAACCGACACGTCTGACAGGGCATAGTGTGTACATTGTTTACACTGATCATCAGTGCAGCCCCATCAGTGCAGCCTCATCAGTGCCCATCAGTGCAACCTCATCAGTACCCATCAGTGCAGCCTCATCAGTGCCCATCAGTGCAGCCTCATCAGCCCACATCATTGAAGAACAAAAATTACTTATTTGCAAAATTTTATAACAGAAATAAAGAATATATTTTTGTTTTTTTATTTAAAAATCTTTGGTCTTTTTTTGTTTACCCAAAAAAAACAAAAAAACAAAAAAACAAAACAAAAAAAAAAACAGTGGTGATTAAAAAAGAAGTATGGGGTTTTATTTCCAGTATTATACTTACCTAGGTGGATGCAGCATCGCTCCCCCTGTTGGCTCTAACACTGAGACCTGAGCGATCAAACGCAGTTGATCGCTCGGTTGTCAGAGCTTCCTTGAGCAGAGAGCCGGTGACTCTCAGTCACCGGCTCTCTGCTCTGCCCCCCCCCCCACTCTCACTGGAGCACTGGGCTGTGGCCAGATCAGGCTCTCAGCAGCTCGCTGACAGGCTGAGCCGGGTGCCAGTCCAGGCATGTGGGCGGATCCCGACTTCATTGTCGCTATCTTGCCCGAGCCTGGACCGGCTCTGTGACGTCAGCCAACAGCATTGTCTGCTGAAAATGGGTCACAGAACGAACTGCACTCCCGTGATCCACAGAAGTACAGCCATACGAGCTTTGGCTGCACTTCTCCTTTAAATACCACCAAAAGAAAGCTCTGTCTGTCTTTAAAAAAAAATGATAAAAATTATGGGTACAATGTTGCATGACCGCAATTGTCATTCAAAGTGCGACAGCACTGAAATCTGATAATTGGCCTGGGCACGAAGGGGGTAAAGGTGCCCGGTATTGAAGCGCTTAAAGGGCAGTTCCTGTGCATTCTCCAGACCCATGTGGCTCGGTATGGTTGTGCTGTTTGGAAGGCTCAGCGATCCCCCTGTTTTCCCAGCCCCATGTGCACGGTCTGTGGGAGGAGAACTTGTATTGTGTACATTGTAGTGAAAGTACAGGATAACCTGCTGACACAATGTTTGCACTTTTGGGCGGAGGACATGTCCCGGCTTGTCTGTCCTGTATGTGAATATAGGAATCTCGTGTACAGCCACACACTTTACATTTCTGTGTACATTCTGAGATGTTTAATGCATTATGGGTAAGCTAAAAAAATATTGGTTTCTTTACATTTAGGCTACTTTCACACTGGGGCGTTGGGGACTATTTTTTAGCAGCACCGTTGTTTTTTCGGCCGCTAGCGGGGCACTTTTAACACCCCACTAACGGCCGAAAAAGGGTTAAATGCGCCCGCAAAGCGCCGCTGCAGTAGCTCTTTGGTGGCACTGCCCATTAATTTAAATGGGCAGGGTACGCTCTAGGAGCAGTGTACACCGCTCCTACAGCGCCTCAAAGATGCGGCTTGCAGGACTTTTTTTTGCCGTCCTGCCAGCGCACCGCTCCAGTGTGAAAGCCCGAGTGGGAGGAGAGGCTCTTTACAGGCGCTATTTTTAGTGCTATAGCGCCTGTAAAGCGCCTCAGTGTGAAAGCAGCCTTAAGGTGGACATGTCAGCAGATATTTTTTCATGTTAGATGCATAGATTTCAAGGTACAGTATTCATTCCCTCTCACAGAGGTCACTGCGCTCTCTCTGACGATGCCATCATCTGCTTTTCTCTCCAAAAGGACGGTACCATCTTTGCTAAGGCACCATCAAGGGTCACCATCCCCGCCCGCAGACCCCCACAACCACCGCCCAGGGTTGTGCGGAAGAGGCCCTTGTCCCCATCAACATGGGGACAAGGTGCTTTGGGGTGGGGAGGACAGAGCCCCTCCTGCCCCAAAGCACCCCCCATGTTGAGGGCATGTTGCCTGGTATGGTTGGGGGGGCTCTTGCTCCCCCCTATTGCTGGCCTGGCAGGCTGCATGCTCGTATAAGGGTCTGGTATGGATCTTGAGGGGGGGGGGCCCACGTGTTTTTAATTTTTTTTTTTTTTTTGGCGTGTTCGCTTAAATTTCATACCAGACCCGAAGGGCCTGGTATGGATTGGTGGGGTCCTCCACGCCTTTTTTTTTTTTTTTTTTTTTTACATTTTTGCAGCCGGGAAAATCTAGTTAAATATAATTTTGTTTTCTTTATAAATGTCAGTTTGTTGCAGAAAGTTCTATACACAGTACAGATGCGCTACTTTACAGGCAGACTAAGGAGACCCCCAGGCACTATATTTAAAAGAATTGTTCATTTTTATTTTTTTCACTTTAACCACTTAAGGACCGAGCCTCTTTTTGACACTTGTTGTTTACAAGAAGTTAAAATCTTTTTTTTTTTGCTAGAAAATTACTTACTTAGAACCCCCAAACATTATATATTTTTTTCAGACACCCTAGAAAATAAAATTGCGGTTGTTGCAATATTTATGTCACAGCGTATTTGCCGTCTTACAAGCGCAATTTTTTTTTGAAAAAATACACTTTTTTGACTTAAAAATTAAGACAACGGGAAAGTTAGCCCAATTTTATTGTTCATATTGTGAAAGATAATGTTCCACCGAGTAAATTGATACCCAACATGTCACGCTTCAAAATTGTGCCTGCTCATGGAATGGCGACAAACTTTGACCCTTAAAAATCTTCATAGGCGACGTTTAAAAATTTCTACAGGTTACCAGTTTTGAGTTACAGAGTAGGCTTTTTGCTAGAATTATTACTCTCGCTCTCATGATCGTGGCGATACCTCACATGTGTGGTTTGGACACCGTTTTCATATGCGGGCGCGACTTACGTGTGCATTCGCTTCAGCGCGCGAGCTCGTCGGGGCTTTACATTTTTGATTTTTTCTTATTAATTTTACTTTCTATTTTTTATTTTTACACTGTCTTTTTTTTTAAAATTGGGGTCACTTTTATTCCAATTACAAGGAATGTAATAGAAAAAAAAAAGCATGACAGGACCCCTGTGAGATCTGGGTACAAAAAGACCTCAGATTCCACATTTACACTTATAGCGGAGGCCCGCCCACTGCTGCAAATATTAAAAGCCAGCAGCTACACATACTGCAGCTGCTGACTTTTAATAATCGGACACTTACCTGTCCTGGAGTCCACTAAGGTCGGCATCGCAGCTGATGTTTCCATCAGCCGTCTGGTGCTGCCGCCTAAACGAAAAAGTAGTGCAGCACTAAAAACAAAAAATCATAACACTAAAAATACATTAGAATAATATGTGGCAAAGACGAGTCATATAAAAAGTCCCAGTTCATATATTATGGGAGCAAAGGATGACGTAGAAAGATGACACCAAAGGTAAGTATATTCTCCTCGGTAGTGATCAGGGTGCTCGGAAAACATAGAAATTTACGTGCGTCCTTATTAGTGCCTCCACCACCGTATATACAGGCCACTCGCCTCAAACTATAGACCTCTGAGTTAACAGATACAGTGCTTTGCAAAAGTATTCACCCCCCTTTGGCTTTTTACCTATTTTGTTACATTACAGCCTTTAGTTTTTTTTATCTGAATTATATGTGATGGATCAGAACACAATAGTCTAAGTTTCGTGAAGTTAAATTCAGAAAGATATATACATAAAACTATTTTTCAAAAATAAAAAAATGATAATTGGCATGTGCGTATGTATTCACCCCCTTTGTTATGAAGCCCATAAAAAGCTCTGGTGCAACCAATTACCTTCAGAAGTCACATGATTAGTCAAATGATGTCCACCGGTGTGCAATCTAAGTGTCACATGATCTGTCATTACATAGACACACCTTTTTGAAAGGCCCCAGAGGCTGCAACACCTAAGCAAGAGGCACCACTAACAAAACACTGCCATGAAGACCAAGGAACTCTCCAAACAAGTAAGGGACAATGTTGTTGAGAAGTACAAGTCAGGGTTAGGTTATAAAAAAATATCCAAATCTTTGATGATCCCTAGGAGCCCCATCAAATCTATCATAACCAAATGGAAAGAACATGGCACAACAGCAAACCTGCCAAGAGACGGCCGCACACCAAAACTCACGGACCGGGCAAGGAGGTCATTAATCAGAGAGGAGCACAGAGACCTAAGGTAACCCTGGAGGAGCTGCAGAGTTCCACAGCAGAGACTGGAGTATCTGTACATAGGACGACAATAAGCCGTACGCTCCATAGAGTTGGGCTTTATGGCAGAGTGGCCAGAAGAAAGACATTACTTTCAGCAAAAAACAAAATGGCACGTTCTGAGTTTGGGAAAAGGCATGTGGGAGACTCCCAAAATGTATGGAGGAAGGTGCTCTGGTCTGATGAGACTAAAATTTAACTTTTTGGCCATCAAAGAAAACACTATGTCTGGTGCAAACCCAACACATCACATCACCCAAAGAACACCATCCCCACTGTGAAACATGGTGGTGGCAGCATCATGCTGTGGGGATGTTTTTCAGCAGTCAGGACTGGGAAACTGGTCAGAGTTGAGGGAAAGATGGATGGTGCGAAATGCAGGATATTCTTGAGCAAAATCTGTAAACAAAAAAAGAGCAACAATTTAAAAAAAATAACATTTTTTTTTACTTTTTGGTATAATAAATATCCCCCCCCCCCCCCAAAAAAAAAAAAAAAAAAAAAGAATTTCTTCCTCAGTTATATATTCAGCAACATATTTTTGGTAAAATAAGCGTATATTGATTGGTTTGCGTAAAAGTTATAGCGTCTACAAACTATGGGATAGATTTATGGCATTTTTATTATAGTTTTTATTTTTTACTAGTAATGGCTGTGATGTGCGATTTTTAGTGGGACTGCGACATTGCGGCGGACACTTTTGACATTTTTTTGGGACCATTGACATTATTACAATGAGTAGAGCTAAAAATAGCCACTAATTACTGTATAAATGTCACTGGCAGGGAAGGGGTTTAACACTAGGGGGCGATCAAGGGGTTAAGTGTGTTCCCTGGGAGGTGTTTCGAACTGTATGGGGGCTGGGCTGACTGGAGGAGGAGAGAGATCGCTGTTCCTAATCACTAGATACAGACAATCTCTCTCTCCCCCCCTGACAGAACGGGCATCTGCGGCGGGCGGTCCATAACTAGTTAAGCATCATTAAAATCACTGCTCCTTTAAAAACAATATTTTTTTAAAACAGTTTTGCATTGCTACATGTCCCCAAGGCAGTACCTGGGCCCCCAACCCTTTTATAGGGCCAATAACTTGCATATAAGCCTTCAAAATGGGGACTTTAGATTTTTTGAGTTTGGGTCTCGTAAACTTTATTAGGGTTCGTGGTTTGGGTCCAAACTTTTTCCATATTTGGGAGTTCTGGCGCAAACCAAACCGGGGGGTTTGTTCAGCCCATTACTAATCAGTGGGTGAGAGGAGACTGAGGAAATGCTTCCTTTTGCCTGCAGCGGACTAAAGACATCATCTCAATCTAAGAACTGAGTGGAGCTAAATATGGATTTTTAATGATTAAAAGGTGGAGCTTTTCCGAAAAATGATCTTGTTGTTGTATATTGTGACATGTCAGGAATATATTCATGGCAACTCGTCAAGTTACTGACAGGTCCGCTTTCTCCTCTCCTCTACAGCTTAGCGAGTCCTTGGAAGCACAGCCCACTGGACTTGACTCCAAATGCCCTGCAGGCAGCTGTAGGTGGCAGCAGTGAGGCATGAGGCACACAGGACCTCAGTGATGTCACCCTTCTTGTCAGTAGTTTATCCCCAACAATCATCCCAGCTTGTGGAGTTTGTGACGGCATTTATCAATGGACAGGCGAGCTAAATATAGCGTTCCTCTGCCTCTAGGAATAGCAGGAGAGGGCAGAGGCTGAGCTCAGCACTTTGGCAGCAGAGCGAGCAGAGAATGTCACCAGATATCGCATTTCCCTGGCGGTGGATCTCAGGCTGTTCAGCTGCGGGAAAAAATGGCGGTTTAAGTTTGCTGCAGTTTAATAAAATATCATCTTGGATATATAGGAAGACCATGAAGCACCTTTGCATGCAGTACAACCATTGTGGTGTGGTTGCCATTCGCCCTTGTTTGTAGGGGACAATCCCCATTTTTGAGGGCCTATCCCTGGCAAACAAACATCCCTCTTGTGTAGTCCATGTCCGCAGTGCTGTAGTCATTGCACTGAGGGGTCGCCCCCCCCCCCAATGTCCCCAGTACTGTAGTCATTGCACTGAGGTGCCCCCCCCCCCATTGTCCCCAGTGCTGTAGTCATTGCACTAAGGAGGTGCCCCCCCCCCCCCATTTTCCCCAGTACTGTAGTCATTGCACTAAGGAGGTGCCCCCCCCCCCCATTTTCCCCAGTGCTGTAGTCATTGCACTAAGGAGATGCCCCCCCCCCCCCATTGTCCCCAGTGCTGTAGTCATTACACTGAGGAGACACCACCCCACTGCTCCCAGTACTATAAGCATCATACTGGAGAGGCCCTACTCCAATGTCCCCAGTGCTGTAGTCATTGCACTGAGGGGGCACCCCCCAAATGTCCCCAGTACTCTAGTCATTGCACTAAGGAGGTGCCTCCCCATTGTCCCCAGTTCTGTAGTCATTACACTGAGGAGACACCACCCCACTGCTCCCATTACTATAGTTATCGTACTGGAGAGGCCCTACTCCATTGTCCCCATTGCTGTAGTCATTACACCGAGGAGACACCACCCCAATGTCCCCAGTGCTGTAGTCATTGCACTGAGGGGGCACCCCCCAAATGTCCCCAGTACTCTAGTCATTGCACTAAGGAGGTGCCTCCCCATTGTCCCCAGTTCTGTAGTCATTACACTGAGGAGACACCACCCCACTGCTCCCAGTACTATAAGCATCATACTGGAGAGGCCCTACTCCAATGTCCCCAGTGCTGTAGTCATTACACCGAGGAGACAACACCCCAATGTCCCCAGTGCTGTAGTCATTGCACTGAGGGGGCACCCCCCAAATGTCCCCAGTACTCTAGTCATTGCACTAAGGAGGTGCCTCCCCATTGTCCCCAGTTCTGTAGTCATTACACTGAGGAGACACCACCCCACTGCTCCCAGTACTATAGTCATCGTGCTGCAGAGGCCCTACTCCAATGTCCCCAATGCTGTAATCATTACACTGAAGAGACACCACCCCAATGTCCCCAGTGCTGTAGTCGTTGCACTGAGGAGGTGCCCCCCCATTGTCCCGAGTGCCGTAGTCATTACACTGACGAGACACCACCCCACTGCTTCAAGTACTATAGTCATCGTACTGGAGAGGCCCTACTCCAATGTCCCCAGTGCTGTAGTCATTACACTGAGGAGGCACCCCCAAAAATGTCCCCAGTGCTGTAGTCATTCCACTAAGGAGGTGCCCCCCCATTGTCCCCAGTTCTGTAGTCATTACACTGAGGAGACACCACCCCACTGCTCCCAGTACTATAGTCATCGTACTGGAGAGGCCCTACTCCAATGTCCCCAGTGCTGTAGTCATTACACCGAGGAGACACCACCCCAATGTCCCCAGTGCTGTAGTCATTGCACTGAGGGGGCACCCCTCAAATGTTCCCAGTACTCTAGTTATTGCACTAAGGAGGTGCCTCCCCATTGCCCCCAGTTCTGTAGTCATTATACTGAGGAGACACCACCCCACTGCTCCCAGTACTATAGTCATCGTACTGGAGAGGCCCTACTCCAATGTCCCCAATGCTGTAGTCATTACACTGAAGAGACACCACCCCAATGTCCCCAGTGCTGTAGTCGTTGCACTGAGGAGGTGCCCCCCTATTGTCCCCAGTGCCGTAGTCATTACACTGATGAGACACCACCCCACTGCTTCAAGTACTATAGTCATCATACTGGAGAGGCCCTGCTCCAATGTCCCCAGTGCTGTAGTCATTACACTGAGGAGGCACCCCCAAAAATGTCCCCAGTGCTGTAGTCATTCCACTAAGGAGGTGCCCCCCCATTGTCCCCAGTGCTGTAGTCATTACACTGAGGAGACACCACCCACTGCTCCCAGTACTATAGTCATCATACTGGAGAGGCCCTACTCCAATGTCCCCAGTGCTGTAGTCATTACACCGAGGAGACACCACCCCAATGTCCCCAGTGCTGTAGTCATTGCACTGAGGGGGCACCCCCCAAATGTTCCCAGTACTCTAGTTATTGCACTAAGGAGGTGCCTCCCCATTGCCCCCAGTTCTGTAGTCATTATACTGAGGAGACACCACCCCACTGCTCCCAGTACTATAGTCATCGTACTGGAGAGGCCCTACTCCAATGTCCCCAATGCTGTAGTCATTACACTGAAGAGACACCACCCCAATGTCCCCAGTGCTGTAGTCGTTGCACTGAGGAGGTGCCCCCCCATTGTCCCCAGTGCTGTAGTCATTACACTGACGAGACACCACCCCACTGCTTCAAGTACTATAGTCATCGTACTGGAGAGGCCCTACTCCATTGTCCCCAGTGCTGTAGTCATTACACTGAGGAGGCACCCCCAAAAATGTCCCCAGTGCTGTAGTCATTCCACTAAGGAGGTGCCCCCCCATTGTCCCCAGTGCTGTAGTCATTACACTGAGGAGACACCACCCCACTGCTCCCAGTACTATAGTCATTGTACTGGAGAGGCCCTACTCCAATGTCCCCAGTGGTGTAGTCATTACACTGAGGAGACACCACCCCGATGTCCACAGTGCTGTAGTCATTGTACTGAGGAGGCACCCCCAAATGTCCCCAGTACTGTAGTCATTGCACTAAGAAGGTGCCCACCCGATTGTCCCCAGTGCTATAGTCATTACACTGAGGAGACACCACCCCACTGCTCCCATTACTATAGTCATCGTACTGGAGAGGCTCTACTCCAATGTCCCCAGTGCTGTAGTCATTACACTGAGGAGACACCACCCCATTGTCCCCTGTGCGGTAGTCTGTAGCAGAATCTCTAACCTCTTCCAGTCCAATGAGACCCTTTGAGGCCACAGACCGCTGACATCCTTCAATATGTGGTGGGTTGTAAGGGCATAGTGGGTGAAAGATGGTGAAAGTCATTGGGCGCCAGACACTTCTTGGATGCAAAAGAAGTTTTATTTCTTTTAACAGTTCTTTTTATATTTTGCAAAGGAAAGAGGATTAGGGCCAGGACACCCTTAAAGGGGTTGTGAACCCTCGCCGTTAATCACCTTAAGGCATTCTATGCCGAGGCCGAGTCATACATTCGGTGGCTATGGATGCTAAATGATGGACTCGGGAGCGCGCCCGCAAGGTAACCCCCCGGGAGAGCGCTTCTCCTAGGAGTTATCTGATGTGGGAAGGAGCCGCCGGGGGAACCCCAGAAGACGAGGTTCGGGGCCACTCTGTAAAAAACGAGCTGCGCAGTGGAGGTAAGTATATGCCATATTTGTTATTTAAAAAAACAAACAAAAAACAAACCCTTACAATCGCTTTAAGTGGTTGCAATTTCAATAGGCAGACTCCGAGACTTCACTAGGAAGACAGCCATACAGGGAATGGCCCCAGCAAGGTGCCACTTCTGCACGTCCAGGTTTGCTGTCTCCTATGGCAACAGTATCTAAAAGTTCCAAACACAAAGTTCAACGGTTCTCTCCGCTTCACTACAATGTCCACTTGTAGCTCTTCAGCCCCTTGAGCTCCTGGTCTCTCACTGGACTTTCTGATTCACTGACTTCACTGACCAGTACCGGGATCAAGAGGGCACAGTACCGGGATCAGGAAGGCACAGTACCAGGATCAGGAAGGCACAATACTGGGCTCAGGAGGGTACAGTACCAGGCTCAGGAAGGCACAAAACTGGGTTCAGGAGGGTACAGTACCGGGATCAGTAGGGCACAGTACCAGGATCAGGAAGGCACAGTACCGGGATCAGGAGGGCCCAGTACCGGGATCAGGAGGGCCCAGTACCGGGATCAGGAGGGCCCAGTACCGGGATCAAGAGGGCACAGTACCGGGATCAGGAAGGCACAGTACCGGGATCAGGAGGGCACAGTAACGGGAACAGGAGGGCACAGTAACGGGAACAGGAGGGCACAGTAACGGGATCAGGAAGGCACAGTACCGGGATCAGGAAGGCACAGTACCGGGATCAGGAGGGCACAGTAACGGGAACAGGAGGGCACAGTAACGGGAACAGGAGGGCACAGTAACGGGATCAGGAAGGCCCAGACCTGGGATCAGGAAGGCACAGTACTGGAGTCAGGAGGGTACAGTACCGGGATCAGGAGGGCACAGTAACGGGAACAGGAGGGCACAGTAACGGGAACAGGAGGGCACAGTAACGGGAACAGGAGGGCACAGTAACGGGATCAGGAAGGCCCAGACCTGGGATCAGTAGGGCCCAGTACTGGAGTCAGGAGGGTACAGTACCGGGATCAGGAAGGCACAGTACCGGGATCAGGAGGGCACAGTACCGGGATCAGGAAGGCACAGTAACGGGATCAGGAAGGCACAGTACCAGGATCAGGAGGGCACAGTACCGGGATCAGGAGGGCACAGTACCGGGATCAGGAAGGCACAGTACCGGGATCAGGAGGGCACAGTCCCGGATCAGGAAGGCACAGTACCGGGATCAGGAGGGCACAGTCCCGAATCAGGAAGGCACAGTACTGGGATCAGGAAGGCACAGTACCGGGATCAGGAGGGCACAATACAGTTTATGAGATGTTGCTTGGGACATGGCCATCCCGGGACATCTTGATATAAAGCGTGACCGTCCCGGCAAGTCCAAGACAGTTGGCAAGTATGATGTAATGCTTAAGATTGTCATGGGGCCCCCATGCACCTGGGGCCCCTGGGCAGTGCCCAGGGATGCCCATGCATTTAAGAAAGCCCTGCTGGTAAGGACATAATGACGTCAGTGAAGCCACGCCCACCTGACATGTTGCGTCCCTCCAGACTTTATCAAAGGTAGCTTTTTTTTTTAACAGAATCAAAGGTGAATTTGATAACGTTCGGAGGGACGCAACATGTCAGTGGAGCGTGGCTTTGCTAACATCATCACTCGGGGGTGTTACACCGAATTATTATGTGATCCGTCTCATTTATATGATTGATTTAATGCACATGTAGGATATCAATTGGAGCGCTTCACTATTTTCTGAATTGTTTTGTATACAGATCGGTGTATATATACAGTATGATAACATTGTATACAGATCGGTGTATATATACAGTATGATAACATTGTATACAGATCGTTGTATATATACAGTATGATAACATTGTATACAGATCGGTGTGTATATATATATATATATATATATATATATATATATATATATATATATATATATGTATATATATATTATAACATTGTATACAGATCTGTATATATATATATATTTATATATATATATATATATATATATATATATATATATATATATAGATATATGTTATGATAACATTTTATACAGATAGGTGTATATGTGGTGTGATGACATTGTATACAGAATGGTGTCTATGTGTTGTGATGACGTATACAGAATAGTTGGTGTATATGTGGTGTGATGACGTATACAGATCGGGGATCTCTTTCAGAACATTGTATTCACTTTGTAGTCTGGTTATGGCCGCTGTACTCCAGCTCTCGTGACGTCAGCAGAATCAGAACACGCCCCCTGCAGCTGTCAGATCTCCTATAATTATCGCTCGCCCCTCCCACCCCGACTGACATGACGTCCGTCCAATCGGCTCTCACCCTCCCAACAACAGGCGACGCTACTGGGCTGTGCTTTCCACCAACCCCACTTCGTCGTTCTCTCTGGCAGGGCGACGCCTCTCCTCTGACGGACAATTTGGCGACCAATGGAGCGCCGAGATTTTCCTCTTTGTAGGCGCTGATTGGCCAGCTCCTCCCCCGTGTGATGGGAGGGGCGGGAGGTGATATATAGGGCCGTGGGTGACAGTCCGGACAGCGAGAGCTCCAGCAGCGCTGAGAGGGGGACGGAGGAGGTAAGAGTCGGGCTGGGGATTTAGTGGTCTGGGCCGGTTGCTGTGTGAAGGGAGAGAGGGGTTAGGGGTACATGGCGGACTGACAAGCCACCTCAGGGGCACCGATAGGAGCGGTACGCATGGAAGTGCCGCCGTCCGTAGTATGTGGTGACCTCACCTCCCACTTAGTGAATTGTTATAGGGGAGTCGGTGGGGGAGGGGGGGGACAGACAGCTGTACGTTTCATAGGTCACTACCAGGGGTGCCCCGCCCCCTTTCCCCCCTCAGCTTCCCAGATCCGCCCCCTTTCCCCTATTTATAGAGCTCCGCCTACTTGTTGAGCCACGCCCATCTCCCCCTTTTTCACGGGAGAGTCCCCTCTGTGAGACAAGTGTGGGCGGGGTGTTGTGCCCTTGGGGGAGGAGCTCACCTGAGGAATACCTCCGCCCAGTGTGCTGTCCATTGAATTAGTAGTGTTTTCAGGACCAGGTGGGCTGAAGGGGAGGGGCTAAAAAGTGGGGAGGAAAGGGATTGGCTCTTGGAAGAACACTTGTGGGAGTTACACTTCCCCCTGTCATTGTCACGTGATGTGTACAGACCTTTCTCATTGGTTCCCTGTGGTGTTAAAGTGTACCTGTCATGAGAAATGCTGGGGTTACCATTCCTGGGGGGGGGAACTCATGGGGATGCCGGATTCCTGGTTCAGGCCTGGGGGGGGGGGGAGGGTAGGTTGGGGTTCCTTCTTAGAGGAAGGTCTGGTGTCACCCGCACAGGTCAGCAATGGCTGCCCTGAGCTTCTCCTATCACAGCTGTGCCCAGCATCGTGGGTGGGACTTGGGTGATCTCATTTACATAGTCTGGTGGGTGGGCCCTGGTCCTCTAGTGCTCCAGTGATTGGTTAGTTTTTCACTGTATATGTCCAGCAGACTTATAATAATCTACAGAATTTATATATAACGCCATCAATGTGCGCCGCACTTTACAATATAAAACCAGCCAGACCCACCGAGCTCCGTACAGGATCATCTGTTCCGCCAAGATCCCCCTGGGGGGGGGGGGGGGGTCCTGTATGGTCCTGGAAGGCTCTGGTGTCCTGACCATAGTCCTGGAATCCATGGTTTGGCTGTCCTGTCTGTGGCGTCTTGGTGGCCTTCTTTAAATTCACTCCCCTCCCCACAGATCCATGTAGACTCCTCCATCTTATCCTATCTTGTAAGCCCCCTACCCCATCCAGATGGCATGGTCCTGGCTGCCCCCTCACCCAACTCCCATGTCTAAACCGCACATCCCTTGGTTCCCCCCCACCCAAAGTGGCAACTCCAGGCCCGCCCCTCAGTGTTTAAACCACAGTGTTATGACCACCCACCAATACCCAGTGTCCAAACTACGTGGGCATTGCTGCCCTCCCAACCTCTCACTGTGTCCAGACCGCGCAACCGGGAGCGCTCCCAATCCAACCGCCTCCATGATGTATAGACTAGTCGTTACACCCCCCTATCAGCATGCCATTGGCTGCACCCTTCTTATATAAAGTGCATCATTGTCTTGTCAACCCCCCTAATCCCATCATGTCTAAACTGTGTAGTTATGGCTGGCCTGAAACACCCCCCCCCTGTCTGAAATACATGGTTGTGGCTGCAACCAGAGTCCCACTCCCCCGTGTGTTTAAATTGTGCAATCGTGCTTGCCCCCCCCCCCCCCCCCCAAAGTCCCATGTCTAAACCACGTGGTCGCCTTCAGCCCATCTTCTATCTAAACCACATGGGTATAGCCAACACGCGCCCCCCCCCACTCCTGTGGCGTTCTATGCAGATGCCCCCTGTACCAGTCAAGACCGCCTTTAGCCCAGCTTCTGTGTCTGAACCACGGTCGTGGCCGACCCACCCAATCCCAAAGCACCTTCTATGTCTAAACTGCATGGGTATGGCTGTAGGTAACTTATCCCCCCCGTACTATTTATGGCCCAACTCCTCCATGTCTAAACGGTAGTCATGGGCCCCCCCCCCCGGATTTAAACTGCCAGTTCTTTGCTACAATCTGGGGTTCAAATTGACCCTCACCATTCGTGAATCTTCACTGCTACGTCTTTCTGCCTTGAGCGGTCCCCCGGGGGGGTTTGTGTAGTGGAGTCATGTGGAGCAGTTTACATGCTTTGCTCTTCCACATTCCCCTCCCCCCTCCCCCACTTCTTACAGACGTCCACATCTCTGGTGGCTGTTTGTTGAATGACTGCTGACATTGACAGTTCTTGGGGCTCATTCACACTGTGTGCGGGGTGACCTGTGGTTTTCCACACTGGGTGAACGTCCTGGTAAAACGTGTTTTTTGCAATGCAGGCTGGTGTGAGCGAAGCCTTAATCAACTCTGAGCAGATTGATAGACTTGTGCTGAGAGGAGCTGTAAGGGGCGGTAGCTTTGCTTGGGGAGGAGCCTGCATGTTTAATGAGCGAACATGGCTACATACAAAATAAGTTTGCACAGAAAAATAGTGCATTGTGGGGGGGGGGGTTTGACATCAGCAAGGAATGCAGTCCTCTGTAATGACTACGGGTCTGGTGGACTGAGAAGAGGGCCAGGCAGGTGCGACCATCATGTCCCGCACTTCCCTCTATATAGAGAGAGCGCACTTGTAGGAGGGAGATGTTTGTCCAGGAAGGTCTCAGATTTCTATTTAATTTTTTTTTTTTGTGTTTTAATTTCACATTTGTCTTGTGTTGATGGATTTGATTGTATATGGGCTGTGCAATATTTGGGTGTTTCACTCTTGTTTGTGTCTCCCCCCCCCACCCCACCCCCATCTGCTGTGTGTGCGTGCAGGTGTGACATGTCACTGACATATGTGATCCTCTCTTGACGTCAGCGTCCTGCTGGTCTCTTCTGTGTGGCATCAGCGGGTGACACATGGTGCGAACATTGATCTGCGTGGGGGGGAGGGGCCCTGAGTGGAGGGGTTTCCTGACCCTTTTCTGAAAGGGCATACCATCTCCTGGGCTGTTCTTGTGGTGGGGGAAGTGATGTGTGCGGCTTGCCCAGTGTGTGTACTACATGTCCCAGCTTGCCCTGTGTGTGAACTACATGTCCCAGCTTGCCCTGTGCTGTATCAACCCCCTATAGTGTGTGTACTCATGTCCCAGCATGCCCTTTTCCATTTCATATGCACCCCCAAGTGTCTGAACTACCTAGCATGCCATGTGGCATACCATTTGCCCCCCTTCCCAAGCATGCCCTGTGCTGTACCATATGCACTCCCCAAGTGTCTGAACTGCTCAGCGTGCTGTGCCAGATGCACCCCAAGTGGGCTAAACTACCCAGCGTGTCCTGTGCCGTGCCATATGCACCCCCCCAAATGTTTGAACTGCCCAGCCTACCCTGTGCTCTGTCATATGCACCCCCAAGTGATTCTGGACTACTCAGCATTCTGTGAGTTGTGCCATATCCCCCCCCCCCCCCCCCAAGTGTCTGAACTGCCCAGCATGTCCTGTGCTTTGTTATATGCACCCACCAAGTGATTCTGGGCTGAACATTCCATGAGTTGTGCCATATGTGCTGAACTTGGCTGAACTTCATGTCCGAGCATGCGCTGCTCCACATCCTATATGCACCCCCCCTGACTGAACTGCATGCCCCGTGCTGTGCCATATGTGCTGTAAACCCCCCACCCCCCCTTGAGCTTGCAGCAGATGTATGATCCGGGGACGGCTGTCTGTACCGTCTATAGTCCTGTGTATTTATAGGCTGCATGACGGACAGCTTATGTTGGTTGTCGGGTATTTTTAACCCCGTGATTTCAGCATGTTGCAACTTCCATTCCTGTCCACATGACGTAGCCCTAGATGAGGCTAAACCTATGTGGGCACTTGTGGGGGGGGGGGGGGTGCTGGGACTTGTAGTTCTACCACATCTGTGGGTTAAAGGTTCTTCCTCAGGATCTAACAAAGTTTGTTTTCTGCTACAACTTCTAATCTGTGATTGCGGCTGAGTCTCTCTGCTGTTCCTGGGAACCCCGGATTGTGGTGGGGTGGGGGGGGGGTCAGGGTGTCCCATCTCTTCCTGAGGTCTTCCATAACCTCCTTTAAACCTTCAGGGGTGTGTCCCAGTCTGTTTAATGTGTTTGCCGTGACGTTTTAATAAATACCTTTTGGCTGTGTCCTGATCCGTGTTCTCCACCCCACCCTTGCTGATCCAGCAAATGTTTAAAGGTCGTTTA